>VZQC01009175.1:2680300-2884935 GCA_009823505.1 Rhizomys pruinosus | reverse complement strand
GATTAAGGAAATACAAATTAAAACCTCTCTAATGTATCATCTCACTCTGATAAGACTGGCTAAGATCAAGAAGACAAAAGACACCAAATGCTGGAGAGGTTGTGGGGAAAGGAGAACGCTCAACCACTGCCAGTGGGAATAGAAACTCATACAACCACTATGGAAAGCATTGTGGAGAACCCTTAAAAGACTCAAGATGAGCCTACCACCTGACCCAGCCATATTAACTTCTGGGTATATACCCACAAGACTCATCCTACTGCAAAGATACATGCACATCTATGTTTATTGCAGCTCTTTTCACAATAGTGAAGAGTTGGAACCAACCCAAATGCCCCTCCACTGAGGACTGGATAAGAAAAATGCAGTACATCTATGCAGCGGTAAAGAAAGATGACATCATAAGATTTGCAGGTAAATGGATGGAACTTGAAGCCATTTTGCTAAGTGGAGTAACACAGTCACCCCCAAAACAAACAGAAAATGGATTCCCTCATTTGTGGATGCTAACACCAAATCTACCAATTGAAAGAAAAGCTGAGCAATGTTATTGCTATATTTCTTTCTATCTGAAAGCAACTGTGATGTTATAATGTGAATATCATAATGAGCCCTAGAATTAACTTACCACCTACTTTCAGACATGGTAATTAATGTACATAGGTGAAAGGTATATATTCATATTTTAGAGTAATATAAAATTAAAAGAAAAAATCTGAACCCCTGAACATAATAAAAAAAGAAGGGATGTGTGTATGAAAGTGATCAATGAATTCCAAGTTGGTTACATATAGCATGATGCTTTGGTGTACGATTTTGCATTAGGATCAATATACATGTGTTATTGCATGCATTTCAAAAGCCTGACAGAAAGAACTGTGTAATTTTGTTCAGAACTGTGGAATTTTTAAACCACAAAGAAATTATACATTTTTAACAACCTAGACATATTCAGAAGTTTTAAGTTTTAAACAATGTATATATGCATGAAACATCATGTGACCCTATAAATATGTACAAATTTATATTGTATATTTCAGCCAAAATAAATTAAATAAAAAATAGAAACAGTCTAATATAATATAGACTGGCTACAATAAACTCTGCAGAAAGTATTTTATTTCTCTAATTATAACTTAAAAATTAGACCATGGAGATCTCCCAAGATCAGCTGAAGTGCAGGAAGGTAGGTAGGAGCTGGGTGCTTCAGCAAGGCTTATTGTTGTTTGGCTTAATCTAGTTAATCCAGTTGTCTTTGGTTTAATTGGCTTTTGTGGCTGTGGGGGTAGAGTTATCCTCCCAGCTGGTATAAAAGGTAGGGTTGTGTGACTCTTGAGATCTGAGATCTCCTAAGACCAGCTGAAGAACAGGTACCAGGGTGTGGGCTAAAGAGCACACCCCCCACCAACTGGGATTATGAAGGCATCTGAAGGAGGCAAGCAAAGCAAGCCTTCAATGCAGTGAAGAGGCATTTGGAACTCACATTGGAATACAGACAAGGAGAAGCCCATATGCCAGGAACGTGAAGAAGAGACAACACAGGAAAGGGGCAGGATAATCCCACACTGAGCTCCACCAACCCTATGGAAGATTACTACAGTGGGATCCCCCTGGGGACGACCCAGGACACAGATATCAGAAATACAATTGTGAACATACTTAAAGAACAACAAGATTATAAAGAACAAATCAAAGAATTAAGAAAAGAGAATGAAGAACTCAAGAAGTACCTAGAGAGAGAGAATGACAAACTCCAGAAGGAAGTAGAAACACTGAAAAGATCCCATGCTGAAAAAGATAAGAAAACCAACCAGCAAAGCAAAGAGCTACAGGAAGAGATTGAGAAGCTCCAAAAGGAAGTAGAAATACTAAAGAAATCAGAAGAGGAAATGAAAAAGGAAATCAAACACTCATCCAATCAAGAGGAAAGGAATGGAAAAAGCCTCAGAAGCAGAATGGAGGAAGCAGAACAAAGAATATCAGACCTGGAAGATAACACAGAACAACTAAAAACCTCAAGGAAAGATTATGAAAAATTTAAAAATACACAAAAATGGAACAACCAGGAGCTGTGGGACACTATGAAAAGATCAAACCTCCGCATCATAGGAATAGAGGAAGGAGAAGAATCCCAAGAGAATGGTATTGATCAGATCTTCAACAGAATAATAGATGAAAACTTCCCCAAACTAAAAAAAGACAAACCAATACAAATACAAGAAGCACATAGAACTCCAAACAGACAAGATCAGAAAAGAAATTCTCCACGCCACATCATAGTTAAAATGCTAGACACCCAAAACAAAGACAAAATCCTTAAAGCCACAAGAGAAAAACAAGTGACCTACAAGGGGAAACCTTTCAGAATTATAACTGACTTCTCAATGCAAACTATGAAAGCAAGAAGAACCTGGAGCAAAGCATCCCCAGTGTTAAAGGACAATAGATGCCAACCCAGGTTACTATACCCAGCAAAAATGTCAATTATAGTCAAAGGAGAGAGAAAAACCTTCCATGACATAAACAAGTTGAAAGAATACATGTCCAGAAAACTAACCCTTTAGAGAATACTTGAAGCAATTCAAAGGACAGAAGAAAGGAGCTCTCTCCTCTATCTTTACCCCAACTGCACTCCCCACGAATTTCATGGATTCTATCATATAGTCACGGCCTATCAAGTCAAGTTTGTGTCCCCAGCTGTCCCTCAGTGTGAGTTCATCCACTGGAGTCTGGTCAGCATGTCTAATACCTAATATCACTCCCTTGAAGAAGAACAGCTCTCCATGACCTAGCATTGATCAGCTGGCCATAGTTCATCAGCTAAGGTTGGGACTTCTTAGCCATTTCTCCGCTTCTATTCTGGGTTTTTGTCTAGTTTGAGCTTCCATGGTCCTTATGCATGCTGTCACCATTGCTGTAAGTTCATATGAACAACTTCCCAGCCACCAGGAAAACTCAGTTTCCTTGTGACCATCCACCAGCCCTGTCTTTTACATTCTTTTCACCTCCCCTTCCATAATCATCCCTGAGCTCTGGGTGGCTCAGTTTTAATGTAGAGACCCATCCAGGGACAAACACTCTGCAGTCTCTTATTCTCTATATTTTGGCCAATTGTGGTTGTGTTAATCACCATCTATTGCATGAAGAAACTTTGCTGGTGCTGAGAGTTGAAAAATGCATTAATATTCTCCCTAACCCGTGTTCCCCTAATGTTCCTTGAGCCTAAGGTGTAGAAGTTGCATTGTAGAGTGTCACTTTCAGCCGGGCATCTCACAGACATTCTCTGCATTTGACCAGCAGTAGAGCTCTATAATGGTCTCTATATGTTGCAAAAAGAAGCATCTTTGATGAATGGTGAGAGGTATACTTGTCTGTAAATATAATGATACATATTTGTATACTGCAAGAAATTACATTTGTCTAGGGATATAAGAGATGTAGGTTTTTCTCCAGGATCTATGACCTCTCCAGCTCTCTATATTTAGCTATGTTTACTGTGCCACACATGAGTTCTTTCCAACTGAGCAGGCTTTAGGTCCAATTAGATAGGTGTTGATTGCCCCCAAAATAAAAGTTCTACTACTGCACTGATAGAGATAGTTTGCTGGGCTGGTCATTGTTCTTGTTGTTAGGCTTTACAGCAGTGGCTGGACTCACTCTTATTAGCATGGGTGTTTGTGAGCTTGTAAGAGAGGAAGTGCTTTCACTTCTCTTCAAAAATATTTATTCCTTTAAACCCACTTTTTTCCTGGCTCCTTAATTTAGGCAAAATTGAAGACAGTTTTATTTATTTATTTTTTTGGTCTTTTTAAGACAGGGTCTCCCTGTAGCCCCGGCTGTCCTGGAACTCATTCTGTAGACCAGGCTGGCCTTGAACTCACAAAGATCCGCCCACCTTTGCCTCCCAAGTGCTAGTATTAAAGGCATGCACCACTACGCCCAACCTGAAGACAGTTATATANACAGCTCTCCATGACCTAGCATTGATCAGCTGGCCATAGTTCATCAGCTAAGGTTGGGACTTCTTAGCCATTTCTCCGCTTCTATTCTGGGTTTTTGTCTAGTTTGAGCTTCCATGGTCCTTATGCGATGCTGTCACCATTGCTGTAAGTTCATATGAACAACTTCCCAGCCACCAGGAAAACTCAGTTTCCTTGTGACCATCCACCAGCCCTGTCTTTTACATTCTTTTCACCTCCCCTTCCATAATCATCCCTGAGCTCTGGGTGGCTCAGTTTTAATGTAGAGACCCATCCAGGGACAAACACTCGCAGTCTCTTATTCTCTATATTTTGGCCAATTGTGGTTGTGTTAATCACCATCTATTGCATGAAGAAACTTTGCTGGTGCTGAGAGTTGAAAAATGCATTAATATTCTCCCTAACCCGTGTTCCCCTAATGTTCCTTGAGCCTAAGGTGTAGAAGTTGCATTGTAGAGTGTCACTTTCAGCCGGGCATCTCACAGACATTCTCTGCATTTGACCAGCAGTAGAGCTCTATAATGGTCTCTATATGTTGCAAAAAGAAGCATCTTTGATGAATGGTGAGAGGTATACTTGTCTGTAAATATAATGATACATATTTGTATACTGCAAGAAATTACATTTGTCTAGGGATATAAGCAGATGTAGGTTTTCTCCAGGATCTATGACCTCTCCAGCTCTCTATATTTAGCTATGTTTACTGTGCCACACATGAGTTCTTTCCAACTGAGCAGGCTTTAGGTCCAATTAGATAGGTGTTGATTGCCCCCAAAATAAAAGTTCTACTACTGCACTGATAGAGATGTTTGCTGGCTGGTCATTGTTCTTGTTGTTAGGCTTTACAGCAGTGGCTGGACTCACTCTTATTAGCATGGGTGTTTGTGAGCTTGTAAGAGAGGAAGTGCTTTCACTTCTCTTCAAAAATATTTATTCCTTTAAACCCACTTTTTTCCTGGCTCCTTAATTTAGGCAAAATTGAAGACAGTTTTTATTTATTATTTTTTTGGTCTTTTTAAGACAGGGTCTCCCTGTAGCCCCGGCTGTCCTGGAACTCATTCTGTAGACCAGGCTTGGCCTTGAACTCACAAAGATCCGCCCCACCTTTGCCTCCCAAGTGCTAGTATTAAAGGCATGCACCACTACGCCCAACCTGAAGACAGTTTATATATTATATATATATATATATATATATATATATATATATATTAGATAAGCATGTCACACAAATTCTGGGATTAAAAATGTGATTTTTTCCATGGTTATGCATCTCATATTGTGATCTTGTGATGGCTGATGTGACTCCACTTTGCACACTTAAAGCTCATTCTTAGCTCAAGGCTGCAAAGCAAATTACAGGCAGCCCTAGCCTCTCCCCCTTTCCTTGAAATATGCTTCTGCTGACCATATACTTGCTCCAACCTTGATAAAACACAGACATGATTAACTGCTGGTTTGGGCTTCTGTGACTTGCTTATCCTGCTTAAAGATACCCAGACATTTTCTAAGTAGGCCAGAAGTACAAGACAGCTATGGGGGTTTTGGCCTCATGGCTTTTCCCATTAAAAGGCATCTCCCTTCACTCCTGAGAGCAGTCAGATTGGAAATTGAGACTGTCTGCCCAGCAATGCTGCAATAAATCTTGACTGATTCAAATCTGAATTGAGTCTGGTGGTCTTTCCCAATGGTCTCAAACTCTATAACAATCTATGGACAGAGTATTATGATCACTTGAGAACTTTCAAAAATAGGAATTATAAACAGAGCTCTAGATTCATAGAGGCTCTTCATTCTTTGAAACCAGTTTCCAGGTGACTCATATACATAGTAAAGTTTGGGAAGCATTGATTAGGGTGTTTTCATTCACTGAGGCAAACCAGTTCCCTCAGCCCTGAAAAAGATATTCATCCAAATATATTTCATCCTTTTGGGCTGAACCAGCATCTTCTTCCAAACTACATCTAGAGGTCAGAGTCTGGTTCTATTCTTGTTTATCCTATGTCTTGTAGGTTGCTGCTAACTTTTTTCTTCTATCACCTTCAGGGTTTCAGGTTTCAGGTTGAGATCTTGGATCCACTTGGAGTTTATTTTTGTATGGGGCTAGAGGTAGGGGTTGAATTTTGTTCTTCTACAAATGGTGATCCAGTTTTGCCAACACCATTACTGAAGATGCTATCTTTCCTCCATTGAGCTTTTTTTGGTCCCTTTGTCAAATATGAGGTGGCTGAAGTTATATGAGGTCAAGTTTGGATCTTCAATTTTGTTCCATTGGTCAATGGGTCTGGTTTTTTGCCAGTACCATGCTGTCTTTATGACTATAGTCCTGTAATATAGCTTGAAGTCTGGTAAAGTAATACCCCCTGTGTTGCACTTTTCACTCAAGGTTGCTTTAGCTATTCAAGGTCTTTTTTTTTTCCATATGAATTTAAGGATTTTTTTTTCCAAGTCTGTGAGAAAACTCATGGGGATTTTGACTGGGATTGCATTGAATCTTTATCTTAATTTGGGTAGTGTATTAGTCAATTTTCTGTTGCTGTGATAAGCCACCATGACCAAGGGAACTTATAAAAGGAAGAGTTTATTTGAGCTTACAATTGATGGTTCCAGGGAATCAGAGTCCATTGTGGTGGGAGGCATGGTGGCCAGGACTGGAGCAGAAAGCTGAGGGTCACATCTTGCAATGAGCACAGGAAGTCAGAGAGAGCCTCTGGAGACTAGCAAGGCTTGTTAAGCTCTCTAAGCCTGCCCCCAGTGACGTACTTCCTCCAGCATGGCCACACCTTCTAAGACCTCACCAAACAGCGCCACCAACTGGGGACAAAATGTCCGAATACTTAAAGCCTATGGGGGGCATTTCATTCAAACCACTACAGGTAGAATGGACATTTTTACTATATTAATTTTTCCAATCCATGAGCATGGGAGGTCTTTTCATCTTTTGATGTCATTTTCAATCTCCTTCAGGGTTTTAAAATTTTTGTTGTAGAGGTCTTTGGTGTCTGGTTAGGTTTATTCCCAGGTATTTTTTTTATACCATTGCTACTTAAGCAAAAGATGCTGGTGGTTTTCTGCTATGTTCATTTAACACATCCTCTTTAGCTTTTTGTCTCTTTTCCATTGTGTGATCATTTCCTGAATTAAATTTGTCTTTTTACATACACAGAGTAGACTGTGTTTTTTGTTTTGACCTTGGCATGTGTATTAGTCAGTTTTCTGTTGCTGTGATAAAGCCACCATGACCAAGGAACTTATAAAAGGAAGAGTTTATTTGAGCTTACGATTGGCGGTTCCAGGGAATCAGAGTCCATTGTGGCGGGAGGTGTGGCGGTTGGATCTGGAGCAGCAAACCAAGGGTCACATCTCGCAAAGAGCACAGGAAACAGAAAAGAGGGCGACTGTAGACCATGAGGCTTGTTAAAACTCTCTAAGCCCTGCCCCCAGTGACACACTTCCCCCAGCATGGCCACACCTTCTAAGACCTCCAAAAACAGCACCACCAACTGGAGACAAACATCTGAATACCTAGAGCCTATGGGGGACACTCATCCAAACCACCACATTCACATCCCTGGCCCCCATAGGTCCTGACCATATAAAATGCAAATGCATTTAGTCCAACTTAAAGGTCCCATAGTCTTTACCAGTTCAATGCCATTCAAAAGTCCACAGTCCAAAGTCTCTTCTGAGACTCAGGCCAATCTCTTAAAACTGTAAGCTCCTGTAAAATCAAAAGACAAATTACATACTTTCCAATGTACAGTGGAACCGAATACACATTCCCATTCCAAAAGGAGGAATAGAGCATAGTGAGGAAATACTGGACCAAAAAAGACGAAAACCAGCAGGGCAAACGCAAGTCCTGTAGCTCCAGGCAACTTCCGGGACTTGACTTCCAAAGGGCTTAGATGGACTCAGCTCTTCCAGCTTGCTTGCAACACACATCTCTTTCTTAGGCTGGTACCACTCCCTGTATGCAGCTCTCCTTGGCAAATATCTCACAGGTCTGGCATCTCAAAAGTCTTCTTGGGGTCTCCGCTGCCAACCAGGCTTCACATTCACAGCTTCACACAATTGTCCATCAGGGCCTACTTTATGCAGGGATACCCCTGCTGCACTCTGCCTGACCTTGACAGCTCTCTGAAACTGTGGAGGAAGAACTGATGACCCCTTCACTCTTGCAGACTTCATGCCTCTAAAGCCAGCACCACGTGAATGAAACTGCTGAGTTTGGCTGCAAGTTCGGGATGGACTCTCTCCTACTTTAACAACATTTGTAATTTTTCTCTGCCCTGGCTCTTGGGTGACATTAGCTGGGTGTGGTCTTGCCCTGAAGGTACTGATTCTTTTTGTTTATCTTGTAAATCTCCAGGCCTCTCCTAATGGCTTTATCTCCTTATGAAAGGGAGCCTCTCCTTCACATGCCTTGGCCCCACCTTTAATCTTCCTAGTGCAGTTTTCAGATCCAAACTGTACATTCTGCATTTCTTTCTTCCCATCTGCTCTTTTTCACTGTAGATCTGTATAATATTCACCATTAAAAGCCATGGCCACCATTTCTACATTAGGCTGTCTTGAAATATCCTCCACCAAAGACATCAGTCCATTGCTTTTCAACTTAGCATCAGGCAAGCATCTGGGCTGTGGGCAAACTGCTGCCAGACTCTTTATCAAAATATCCCGGTTCCTGCTGAAGTCTTTATTTTCCCCTGGAACCACATCTTTTGCAGCCATGCTTTCTTCCAGGCCTCCACATAGAATGGCCCTTAAGCTCTGCTTATAATAGTCAACAGCTTTTCCAGCCAAAGTCTCCAAAGTCTTCCACACTTCTCCAAAACATCACATGGTCAGGTTCTTCACAGCCAACAGCCCACTCTCTGGTACCAATAACTGTATTAGTCAGTTTTCTGTTGCTGTGATAAAGCACCATGACCATGGAACTTATAAAAGGAAGAGTTATTTGAGCTTAAGATTGGCGGTTCCAGGGGAATTAGAGTCCTTGTGGGGGAGGTGTGGTGGCGGGATCTGGAGCAGCAAACTGAGGGTCACATCTCGCAAAGAGCACAGGAAGAGAGAAAAGAGGGCGACTGTAGACCACGAGGCTTGTTAAAACTCACTAAGCCTGACCCCAGTGACACACTTCCCCCAGCATGGCCACACCTTCTAAGACCTCCAAAAACAGCGCTACCAACTGGAGACAAACATCTGAATACCTAGAGCCTATGGGGGACACTCATCCAAACCACCACAGCATGTACAAGGAATCTGCTCACAGGAGCTCCAGCAGCCCATGCCATTTTCTATCAAAACAAGTGCAGTTACTGAAGTGTCTCTAGAATCTAAACTAGTGGTAGATGATAGCACAACCTCTGTTTCCTAGTCTAAGAAAGAGACTATGAATGATAATTGTAACTTGTGTTTTTTTTTTACTTAACCACACAGCTTTCAAATAATTTCATCTTGCATACATCACTTTCACTGCATTTTCTCAGCAGCTTTTCACACACACACACACACACACACACACACACACACACACACACATGAATGAAAACATCCTAACCAATGCTTCTCGAAATTTACTATTTATATGAGCTGTGTATGTATCTTTGTGGTAGGCTGCATCTTGTAGGTATATACCCAGGAGTGATATAGCTGGGTCAAGTGGTAAAGAAAGATGACACAGCCCCAGAAAAAAAAAAGGAGACTGTTCCCTCATTTGTGGATGCTAACACCAAATCCCCAGTTGGCAGGCAAACTGAACAACTTTATTATTATATTCCATGTTATCTGAAATCAACTGTGCTATTATAATGTGAATCTCTTAATGGACTCTAGAATTAACCTACCACTTGTATTCACACATTGTAATTACCATATATGGGTGGAAGATATGTATTAATATTCTTTAAAAAATGTAAAGTTATACTTCTTTTTACCTGCATGCAACTTTACTATTAAAATGTGAATCTCTAAATGTGTTTTGAAATTAACCTACAGTTTATTTTCAGATTTTGTAATTTTGATTTATGCGTGGAGTGTATATATGCATATTTTAGAATAATATAAAATTAAAGGGAACGAAAAAAAGAAGAGAGAAAAACCTATTCAAAGAAACTGACCAAAACAATAACTTGTGCATCAAAAGGTTATAAAAGACTGAGAAAAAGATGCAAGACAGGACTTAACATGATGACAGAATCCATGAGTTCTGATGGGGGGGCAGGGGGTGAGAGGGGTGGGTATGGATGGGGGAATGAGTCTAAATTTGATTGAGAAATGTTGTATGAAATGTGCTCAATAAAAATTAACTTCTAAAAAAAGTAGCAATGGCTGGGCTGGAGAGATGGCCTAGCGGTTAAGAGCGCCGACTGCTCTTACAGAGGACCCAGGTTCGATCCCCAGCAACCACATGGCAGCTGAGAACCGTCTGTAACTCCAATTCCAGGAGAACTCCAGTTCCAGGGGAATCCGAGACCCTCTTCTGACCTCTGCGGCATTGCATGACATGGGTGCACAAACCTACATGCAGACAGTACATTCATACACATACAAAAATAATTAAAATTTTTAAAAAAGTAGCAATGTTGAGGAGATCTGTCAGAGCCTGGGGCTGGGTTAACTGGGCAAACCTGGAGGAGTTGGAGGAACAGAAATTAGACCTAGAAAAATATCACTCTCTCAGGCATACAAAAGTATGGAGGGAGGTGCTCATGGCTCTCCATTGTCCTGGCCTCTATGTGCCAGGCAGCTCTTTGTCTGTACTAAGACCCAGACACCCATTATTCAGATATACAGTCTCATGTAATCAATTAATGATCTGAGAACCAACAAGTCAACTCTCACCACTTCTTTGACTCCTAATTTCCTAGTTGTGCTAGACAGCTTTAGTGTCAACTTGACACATCTGGGTTGAGGGAGCCTCAATTGGGAAATTGGCTCCATTGGATTGGCCTGTGGCCACATCTGTGGAGTATTGTCTTGATGGTCGAGTAGTGTGGGAGGGCTCAGCCCACAATGAGTGTGCCACCCTGGGCAGGTTGTTGCTACTGTATAAGAAGGCACGCTGGGCATGAGCCAGGGGAGCAAGCCAGTGAACAGCATTCCTCCATGGCCTGTGCTTCAACTCCTGCCTCCAGGTTCTGCCCTGAGTCCTGCCTTGGGCTCCCTAAATATATATATATATATATATATATATTGCTGTTAAGTAAAATAAGACAAGGTATTTGAAGTGGCAGTTATATTCAACAACTATTTGTTTCCTTCATGCTTCAGATAGCTTTGAGTTAAGTAACTATTAATAACTTTTCTTGTTGCATGAAGTGTTTATTCAAAGCAGTAGCAAAGCAAAGATAAGCTTACAATGATCAGACCTAACTCTTGTATTCACATGAAACAGTAAGGAAATAGGAAGATTGACAGACACTGAAGAGATATTGTACTGTGATAGAATTTTATAGAGAAAGGTGTGAAAAAAGAGAGGGCCCTCCTGAGAACATTCTGAGAGATCTCATGTGGAGATAGAAAGACTCAGGGAATGACAAAAACAAGCAAACAAACTTCTCTTCTTAGGCAGGGTCTCACTGTAACTCAGGACAGCCTGAGAATCACTATGTAGTTCAGGCTGGCCTTGAATTATCAGCAATCTTCTTACATCAGCCTCCCAAGTACTATGATTAGAGATTTGAGCCATACTCTAGAAGATTCTTTAAAAATCTGGAAAAGTTATGATAGGTATAGAAAAGAGTTGGTAGAATGTTCCAAATAAGTTTTCCTGCATTGCAGAAACTTCTTTTAAAGCCAGAATTAATGAGATATTGAAGTGAAGAGGGTCACTTCAATGGATAAATTTGACACCCTGTCTGTTAAAATGTGCATGTGTCAAGATATAAATTTCAAAAAGCTGAAAGCATTATTTTCATGCAAATATTTGACAAATACCTGCCAAATATGCATTTAACACACTCCTGTGGAGAGTATCCTGGCTTGTAAGTCATTCAAAGGACATTATGAGAGAGTAGTCTATGGAATGTACTGACTAGAAACAGAGTCCATAGGAAAAAGAACGTTGAGAATGGATGGATCTATTGAGGTTGAAACTGGATGAACTTCTGCATGACAATAAAATCATAATCATTGACATTGCAATTTCTACTGAATAAAAATTCATTTGTATCATTACATGTGCTGTGTAAGACAATCATTGGACAGACAGACATCTTCTCCCAAGCTTGATTGTGCCTGTTTGACTAAGAACTATTAGCCCCAATGTGGGTACTGGGAACAGAACCCAGGTCCTCTGTAAGAGCAGCCAGTGCTCTTAACTGCTGAACCATCTCTCCAGTCCTAAATTGCTAATTAACTTTATGTGTAACTCATTATTCTTGCTATGATATACCTCCTTATGGAACAAGTCAGATTAATATGGGCTGTTTATTTTAATTTCCTGAGACAAATTCTATTCTAGGCATGAGAGGCATAATATCAATGAGCAGAACATGTTCCCTGAGTTCACAGAATTTTATACAGTGAGAAGAGCTGGCCAATAGCATGAATAAAAATAAAACAGACCAAGAAATAATGACATGAAAGGGGTGGGAGCAGGGGAGGGAGGCAGTTTTGAGGATTTACTATATAATGCCAAGTTAAGAAGATTTGGTGGTGGAAACCATGTGAAGAACACAAGTAAGACTGTCAAGAGACAGCATTTCAGACAACAAACTGAAAATAAGGTCTTTGAAGCTGGAATGTGCTTGGCTTCTTTTTGAAACGCTAAGAGTGTAGTTGAAACAGAGTAAGAAGTGAGGGAATGTGGGGTCAACAGGAGATGGAGTTGAAATGTTAGGAATTAGAGAGATAAGTTTGAGACACAAAGACTTTATTACTCTGAGTGAGGTAAGAAGGCACTGGATGATAGTGGAAGCTGCAGCCTTTCTAAGCTACATTATGGTTATAGTTATGCCTTGGTAAACAGCCTGACTTTTAGCTTCCATTTAAGGCCAAGAGCTCAACTGACCTGAACTACAAGTATCTGTTCCTTCAGATATCTCTCAGAACTATGCTACTAAGGACTTTGCTCATTCTTTTATTGAAACAGTGTCTTCAGCATGAAATGGGGAAATAGAAGTCAAGACCCTCTTACCATATCAGAAAATCTTGCCTTTGATCCTTGGGCCTATACTATCACAGTCCATTGAAAATGGTGTTTTTGGTGCTTTGATATGTAGAGCATATATATATATGCTCTACATATGTATATATATATATATATTATACATATATGTATGATATATATATATGTATATACACACACACACACACACACACACACACACACACACATTCATTCACTATCTTAGGTGGAGAGCAAGTGGAAGCCCAGAGGAGTTAAGGCTATTATAATATATATATATATATATATATATATATATATGCATATGCCCAGGTCACAAGAGGAACATGACTTAGTGAACTTAGTTACATTATAAAATATAACTTTTTGGTTGCAAGTTTAGGTAAAAAGTCTTTAGTCCAGATTATATCCATATTGTAAAAGTTATTCCTACAGTAGGGCTGGAGAGATGGTCTAGTGGTTAGGAGCACCAACTGCTCTTGCAGAGGACCTGGGTTTGATCCCCAGCACCCACACGGTGGCTAAGAACCGTCTTTAACTCCAGTTCCAGGGGAATCTGACGTCCTCTTCTGACCTCTGCGGCATTGCACGACACGGGCGCACCAACCTACATGCAGACAGTAAAAAAAAAAAGTTTTCGTACAGTAAGCAATGGAATATATTCTAAAAAGCTCATCACATAAATACAATTGAAGTAGAAGTAGAAAGAGCAGTTAACTGTTTATTGCTGTAATATCCACAAGATGACAATGTCTTGGTAGTGGCGATCATAATAGAGAATCATAAGACATGGACAGTTATTGATAGATCTTGAAGATGATTCAAGTAAAGGCTGGATAACAGGTTGCCATAGTAGATGATAAAGGGATTAGTAATGCTTCAACTTAAGCCATAGAAGCATAGACTTGCCACAGGGATGTGGTGGCCTGTAGGAGAAGCATTGGGGGAAATTACAATAAATCATATTTGGTTTAAGCTTGAGTACTCCTTAGGCACTCTGGTGGAAACATCAGCATGCAGTTAGGCATAGATGTGAAAAGTCATGACACTGTCTGAGGTCCCTGTGGGAGTGAGAGGAAATATTTGAGATGAACAGAAACCAGTATTGTGATATAGTTACTAATGGAGAGAAAGAGAGAGAGAGAAAGAGAGAGAGAGCCTAGAGAAAAAGATGAGAATTGACTAATGGCAGTAATGGAGAACTTACTGAGTTGAGTGAATTAAAAGGTGGGGTGAAGAGAGAAAAGGAGAGGAAACATAAATTTTGATGTTTCAATATGTGAGAAATGAGACTTCAACAAAAGAGGCAGATCAGAATACTTATATAAAGCTGCACAAGATCATCATAGAGAATGGACAGTAATGATGCAAGAGGGAGATGATACTGGCTAAATTAGTCTATGATATAAATGTAGGAATTAAAATGAACAACTGTGTGTGTGTTCTGTTCACAGAGACATGAAGAAAGGAACATTTACCAGTAGATTTGTAAAAGTGGAGTGGAAGCATCCAGTCTCTTTCTGTGGAGGAAGAAAGGCCTACAACTGAGACTGAAAAGGGGAAAGAGATGCTGTGGGAGAAAATGGGGATGAAGACATAGGGAAAACATCTGTGAAGCTGGAAGACTGAATGCAACAAGAAAATATGGTGGGGTTCCCAGGCAAGAGAATGGCATTGGAATAGAGAAAGGTTAAGAGAATAGTAATGTTTCAGAGAACGGAGTAAGTCAGTATGTGGCAGCACTGTCATTTGGTTGATAATCACAGCGCTCCATTGTCAGCAAGGCAATCCTGTAAGATCCTGCATGCTGGTGCCAAAGTGGTTTTCTCTGAGAAATATGACCCAACCTAGAAACACAGGAAGACATAGATAAAAATGGGAGCAATGAACACATGCGTGTCTTTCCACAGTGCCAGAATTGGTTGAATAACAAGTTCACAAGGTATGATGGTTTCATCAGCATCAATCTGCCACTTTTACTCCAGTCTTAATTACTAATATTAGCTCTCGGATCACATGTTACACAGCAAGTCTATCTGTCATGTGTGTGGGAGGAGGGACAAAATGGCTACACATAGTTCAAGAAGCAAAGAGGACTGGGAGATGAAAGCTGGGGAAAATGTAAAGGAATCTGATGACAAACCAGCTTGTCTGCAGGGAGACACTGGTGCTGTGTTTCTGGGTCACAGTGCGGAGTGGAGCTACAGAGTTAAGGGCAGCTGCAGAGGCAAAAGGGCAGGACCTGACCCAGATGAACAAATGGGCAGACAGGAGAACTGGGCAGATGGCAATTCAAATAAGCAGCATTGACAGCAGGAACTGAGCTGAGCTGGAGCCCCTGGGACAACTGGGAGTTCTCTACCTTTAACTTCCTTGGTGCACTCAGCAAGTGGTCAGATGACAGGTAAGCACAGTCAACATCCTGTATCGAGTCCAGGTGAGGAAGTCATAACTTTTCCTCAGACTGGTGTGTCTGATAAATTTTCAGACCTGGTTTTCCTGATATTGATTTAAATATGCTCATGTGCCCCTATACTTCCAACTCACCCCAATAAATTTGTAATATGCCACCCTTTCTACTCCCCAAAACAAGTCATTTATCGGTCTGTGCCACAGGGGTGGAGCTGGAGAGATGGTCCCCCAGGTATAGTCATCCTCCATCCTCAAAATGAAGTAAAAAATTCCTTCTTAAGTCTCCATCAAGTCTTTCAAGGCAAGGCACATTCTGAGAAATCAGTGAGAAAGTTAAAGTCAGTTATATCTAGTACAAGAATCCAGAGGTTCATTGTGAAAGATGGCATTTCTCTACTGTGACGGTCTTCCCTCTGGTCTTATGTGAGGATCACTGTCCTTGTTTTCTTGATTCTCTAACAGCCATCATCATAAAGGACTTCCCACTTAGCACATTCTAACAGTTTCATTGACCCTTGGATGGCCTCCCCTGAATTCCACATTGTGGATTCAGGTGAAGAACCTCATACATGATCTGGAGTCCAAATACTGAGTCCCTTTGGATGCTTAAGTTTTGAATGAAAAGCATGACCACTCTAGGAACTAAATCAATTTCCTTAAACAATAATGTCATTTAAATATGAAATTAATATTTATGACTTAAAAATATGAAGTAAGATAAAATGGAAAATAAATGAGGTTAAACTAATCAAGATGAATTTGAATTCTGACTTAATTTAATTTTTCGTGGGTACCAATTTCCTCTTCTCCATAAACAAAGTAGTAATATTTATCTGGAAAATTAAGTTTATCAGCAGGTGACTCCTGAGTTGAAGTTCAGTGAGTGGCCAGAAATGCTGGTTTACATGTTCGTTTGTTTTTCTGTTTAAGCCCCCCCCTCCCCTTCCCAAGCTACCCCCTCTTCCGTGATCTCATTTATAGGTTCTATGTCTCATTAACAGGAGTCATAGGTGTCCATCTAGGAACATATAATCTAAATATATTATATGTTGCTTTTACCTGTCAGTAGGAAGTAGAAAAAAGCCCCAAATTCATGGAGTAATGACAAGCAAACCTGGTGTTTTCAGAGAATCACACTACCTTAGTTCTGGGTTAAATCTGACTTTTTGAATGACCTCTGGCTTGTTTCCGCTGGCCCCTAGACAGTCAGCTTCCGTCTTCACACAGCTCCTCCCTGATTTGGTGAACTGCATTTTGGACGGATAAGATGAAGTAAGAAAACATTTCATGCAATGTATCACATTCTTTCTTTTTTAAAATAACAGAAGCTGGGGCTGGAGAGATGGCCTAGCGGTTAAGAGCACCGACCGCTCTTACAGAGGACCCGGGTTCGATCCCCAGCACCCACATGGCGGCCGAGAGCCGTCTGAAACTCCAATTCCAGGAGAACTCCAGCTCCAGGGGAATCCGAGACCCTCTTCTGACCTCCGCGGCATTGCACGACACGGGTGCACAGACCTGCATGCAGACAGTACATTGATACACATACAAAAATAAATAAAAAATTTAAAAAAAATTAAAAAAAATAAAATAACAGAAGCTTTATTGTAGGTGCAGTTATTATATTTTGTGTACTGTTTCATGAATACAAAATTAGTTATCTCAAAATATCTCAAAATTGGTGTGAAAGCACTATCTTCAGAGCCATCTGCTACCTAAATTCACTGTCTCCTTCTTTGTCACATAATCTGTGCAAGTTTTGCTTAGACAAAAGTTCTTGAATATACAAGAGTCACATCAATCTTCCTTCAGCCTGGCCTTTCATCAGCCCAGAAACATAAGACTGTGATATTACCTCTCACCTACAAAGATGAATGGTCTACACTGCTAATTCCTGCCTAAATTGTCACATTTCCTCTGTGACGTCACCCACTGGTCAATACTGGGTTTGATATAAACAATTATATTCAAGATTCTAGGCCACCTCAGATTTATGAAATATTTTCTAATATTGCTTTTTTTAGCATTTAGGCAACTCAATTTAATTAAAAATATAAAAAATATTCCAGGTAATTATTGTCTTCTTCAGGCCATGAGTAAAATAGAGCTTTGCATTTCCACAGATGCTCTCCCCCAAATAACACATTGGTGTTTTTATAGAAAAATCCAAAAATAGAATAAGTATAAAAGTGTACAATTATATGAACAATACTTTATCAAGGTTATTATTTTTAAGTGATTATTATACAATGAGTCAATTTTATAGTCACATTTGCAAGACAGTAATATAGAGAATAGAAGAAAATAAACATTAACAAATAATCTGTAATCATCTTTACAAGAAACCATTCAGGTAAGTTATGAAGTAATAAAAAAGAAAGCAAAATACAGCATCAAATATAATTTATAATATAATTCCTAAAGTGTGTATTATGGGATAAAATTCATCATCTATGTAGGAAATTTTCTATTAAGATCAAATCAGAAAATGAGATCCTATCAGGATAAAAATTCTCTTTGTTAAAACAGCAATTTCTTCTAATAAGTCATTATTTTGGGGGGGCATCTTTTGGAGACAGGGTCTCCCTGTAACCCTAGGTGGCTTGGAACTTGCTATATGGACAAGGCTGGCCTTGAGATCCACCTGCCTCTCCCTCCCAAGTACTGGGGTTAAAGACATGTGCCACCACGACAGCCATGTTTTTCTTTTTTCTTTTTTTTTTCTTTTTGGTCTTTTTGAGACAGGGTCTCCCTGTAGCCCCAGCTGTCCTGAAACTTGCTCTGTATACCAGGCTGGCCTTGAACTCACAAAGATCCACCTGCCCCTGCCTCCCAAGTGCTAGGATTAAAGGCGTGCACCACCACACCCGGCTAATGTTTTTCTTTTAAAACATAATAACTATACATATTTACAGACCATGTGTGGTATTTCAATAGATGCATATAGTGTAGTGTAGTGAAGTGGTCAGATTGGGGTATAAATCCTAGAACTCTTAACTGACAGAAGATAGAAGATATTACCACCAGCCCTGAAAACAGAAAGACTTAATGCCACATGGCTTCCATTCTAAACTAAGGACTTAAAAGCTCCAGCACATGCCAATCCTTCTGTCTTCAAGCATTTTGTTTAAAATTGGTTTGAGTTGCTGGGCGTGGTGGTACGTGCCTTTAATCCTAGCACTTGGGAGGCAGAGGCAGGTGGATGTCTGTGAGTTCAAGGCAAGCCTGGTCTACAGAGTGAGTTCCAGGACAGCTGGGGCTACAGGGAAACCCTGTCTCAAAACCAAAATAAAACAAAATAAAATAAATTGGTTTGAAGAGTTAAAAATAATTTTAGGGCTTTTCAAAAGGTTTTGACATTCTCTTCTCTGAGAGAGCTAATCTTGCCTAAAAGCCAAAGTATTAAATACACTGAAGGAATATCAAAATATTGGGTTTGGATGCTAGCTTAGCATTAGTTTTGTCTATCCAGTGGATCTGTCAGGGAATTGAAATGGGTAAGAAGTGTGTGGGAGGAGAGGAACCACCCTGAGGAAGCTTGTCAGTGTTAACTCCTGGAAGTCCCTGGAGGAGCTTGGCAAGGACATCTATGTCATCTGTGTGCTCCCCGTTCAGAGTCTCCTCAGCCTGAGCTGATTCCCCTGGGCGTGGACATGATCACAATCAGTGGTCTTTTTATTTTGGAGAAATGGGTTATTTATTCTGCTGTGAGCATGTGACACTGAAAAATGTTTGGAGCATAAGCATATTTGGTTGCTTTACATGCTCTCTGAAATGCAGGTTCTGGAGTTCAATCTCCTTTGGAAGTTTTCTGGTCATAGGCCCATTAAAAGTTCTATACCTGCTTTGGAAGGATTGTATACCTGGGATATGATTTATTTTCCAACAGATTGTTTACAAAAGCAAATAAATTAGGTCAGCAGGTGTTAGGAAGCCTGATATTCTATTCAAGCAACAAGTCTTCTCTGTTTTTTTTATTACATCTATTATAATGAAACTATAATTTAGTCCAACATTAGTGTGGCTTCTTTTTTTGTTTTATTTTTTTTTTGGGGGGGTTGGTATTTTTGAGACAGGGTTTCCCTGTAGCGCCAGCTATCATGGAACTCTCTCTGTAGACCAGGCTTGCCTTGAACTCACAGAGATCCACCTGCCTCTCCCTCCCGAGTGCTGGAATTAAAGGCATGCACCATCACACCCGGCTTAGTGTGACGTCTAAGGACTCTAAATATCCTCATCGATCATCGGCTATTTTCATACCTTGGTAGTTCAGGTGGCACACTTAGCTGTATTTTGTACAATACTTTGGTTTAGCTAACACCATTATGAACTTAGTGTGACAAATCCCACAATCAGTGAGGTGGTCGTGAATCTTCTCAGACAAGGGCAGCGATGGTTCTGTTCCTGATCTTCAGTTGCTCCTTCCTGCACACTTGTAAATGTACTTAACTAATAACCAAGTTCGCTTTTCAGTTTCAGAGGAAATAGCTGCCCCTTAATTATCCTCAACAAAGCCTTGACATTGTCACCTATTTGTATTGCATTTTAGATCCCTAAGAAGAGGCAATTGTGATGCTTCCTAGTGCTACCAGAGAGGCAGGAAGAGGGCCCCATAGCTGACTGAGCAAGGGGTCCATCCTGCATGGCCTTCCTGCTTGCCAGGTTAGCCTTAGCAAAGTGGCGCCCGAGCAGATTTGACACACTGGCTCCACGGTCTTTTTGTACTCAAGTCCCTTGAGGAAGCAGTGGATGGAGAATGACATGGCTGGCATGTACCCTTCTTATTCAGTTAGAGTTCCTACCTTCTCAGGTTTGACATTTTGTTAAATCAGTGAATTTATTAAATGTTAGAGATGACATAATTAGAATAACACCAGTTTAGCAATCTGTAGTTAATTGGTGCCATTTGATTTAATGGAAGGGAATGTCCTTGGAAGTGAGAGTCATTCCATAGAAGCTTTGGGGACAAAGGAAAAGTCGTTTCTCATGCATTATCATTGGATACTGAAAGTAGAAAGGGATTTTCTTGCCACACCTGAAGAGCTGCTTCAGATAAAATAGTCCAATAAATATGTATCACAGTGTTTATGCTCTCAAGGGATTTTAGGGGTTGCAGGCTTCTAAACTAGATAGAACGTGTGTCTTCTCAGTTCTGAGTATCAAGTGGGTAGGCTCCTAATTCCCAGTATCTTCACTCTGGAATAAACATTCTACTTCAAAACCACAATTTTTCTGTAAAATTCTAACCAGCACATCAGTCAATCTCGTTTAATACTGAACACACGATATGCCCTACTGCAAACTGCTCTCTTTTTCTGATTTAAGCCATAAAATCGTCCAAGGAGCTATGATTAAGGCTATATTTCTGAGTGGTATTGATAAATGAGACACATGAGTCATCTATAACTTATTTTCATTTCTTTATAATAGCAGTTATGGCAATGTTATTAGAAATCATTTGTTATGATTTAGTAAAAATCTTTTACTAATTTTACTCACATGGCAGCAAGACCCAAGTATCCTTTAGTAGATCAAGAGCTAATTGTTAAGAGGTTAAAACAACTGTTTTATTTTTTTCTATAGCCTTTAGAGGAGCTGCCTGTTGAAGGAACTGATGCTTTCTTGTGACAGGTGACACTGTCTGTGCCTTTGGGAATTTTCTCAACAGTTACATCAGATTCCATTCCCTTTGTTTACCATTTTAAATTCTAGAGGATAGTAGTATCTAAATGCTTAGAGTAATTGCTAGATAATCTTTCTTTAGAATTACAGAACTCAGACTATCTGGTAATGTTCAGATGACATTATTGCAATATTCTGGCCAGAGAGGAGAAAAAGGCAGCATAGTCTCAGGGTAAGAAAAACCTTCTTAGCTAAGCATGTGGCCTTCCTGTTTGACAGGTCCTGCTCCTCCTTCCTCATAAAATTCCTTTTATGTTCTTCAGTAGCCCCAGATGGAGCTTTGAGGATGACAGCACCTCCATTCATTCAGAGCTACCCATTGAGTTGAGGTGATTCCTTCTCAACAACTCTCAAATTCAAATATTGATTTTTGTGAATGAAAGTTCTCAAAAACCCCTTCCACTTCCATGGAACCTCCCTGCAAGGTGGTCAACCGGTTAGTACTTCAACGACTGTGGAGAGTTTGGAATTTTGCAGGTCAGAGCCAGACCCAAATTGCAATTTGTCTTGGGCCATATTTAGTCCCTAAATAGCCATTCCTTGTCACTGTCTGTGTCTGATCTAACATCCTATACCTAACATATAAAAGCCTTCTGGAGTCCATGTTCTGGAATCCACGATCTTAGCAAATCACAAGCTGCCACCAATCCATGGGTTAATGATGATGTCAGACAGCATCTATAGCCTATAGCCAAATTCTCCCCACTTTGCTATAACCCGCCGGTCTGGTGTCTGCACCAAAGTATCTGAAAAGTGTCTTGATTTATTGCGTTCTTTGTTCTGTTAGGATAAAGCTTCATGAAACTGTTACTATGTTGGAACATGGAATTTGGGGTAACCTGAATCTATGTTCTGGGGATATGGTCACTATTATTTGGTGTGGTGGTTTGAATGAGTGTCCCGCATAGGCTTTAAGTGTTCAGACATTTTGTCTCCAGTTGGTGGCACTGTTCTTGGAGGTCTTAGAAGGTGTGGCTGAGAAAAGGGGCACAAGTGGATGAGAAGCAGAACAGTCCACTGTCTCTGGAGCTGTTGTCTTGGATTCTGGTCAATTCTGGCTGTTTCCTTTCATGGGCTGACAGTCTGTCCAGGAATAACCTTTTGATCCTACTAATGAAGCACAAGCAATTAGATATATAGGTATTTAAGCAGCATTAATAGTTATGGTAGGTTACTTTGTTATAGACATATATGTTTAGATGAGATGTTGATCCACGAACTACATTTTTTTCCTGGTTAACTAGGACGGGGTTTCTTACGTGCTCGGGGCTTTGACGTATAGTACCTAACCGATGTAGAGGATGTAAGCTGGGGCATCAGCCATGCCGCCGTTTTCTAACCCAGGGAATAATCTGATCTGGGGAAGAGGGGACGTGGTAGAATGTAAGGGCTTTGTGCGATTGGGGGGAAGGGTGAAACTACAGCAATGTAGTCTGGACCCTCATTGATTAACCTGATTGAACATACAACCCCTCACCCCCCGCGGAAGGTGGGGCTGTGGGGTTTTGGGCACAACACCCTGCAAATGGTTATACATGAAGGATGCTTGTACTCATGGTTATCACGTAGCTAAAAATGGAAAAAAAAAAACAGAGAGATATGCAGGACAGTCCAGGCAAATGCATGATCTCGGTTGGGGGTGGGGGGGGGGGGTGAAGGGAAGGGGAGATATGCCTGAACGGAAATGGAAAATGATGTATAAAAAGGACAAAGCATCAAAAAAAAAAAAGGTTGTGAAAAAAAAAAAAAGAAGGTGTGGCTGATCTGGAGGAAGTACGTTATTGGGGGCAGGCTTAGTGAGTTTAACAAGCCTTGCAGTCTCCAGCCTCTCTCTCTCTCTCTCTGCTTCCTGTGCTCATTGCGAGATGTGACCCTTGGCTTGTTGCTCCAGCCCTGGCCACCGTGTTTCCTGCCACAGTGGACTCTGATTCCCTGGAACCGTCAATGGTAAGCTCAAATAAACTCTTCCTTTGATAAGTTCCCTTGCTCATGGTGGTTTTATCACAGCAACAGAAAAGTGACTAATACATTTGGCTTCAGAATAAACCATCTCTTGTTTCCTTTGAGATGAGAGTTGTGCTTTTGTACCAACACTTTCAAGTTGCAAACAGCTGGACCTTTGTCTGGAATAGAACTGTTAATCTATACACTTCATTTTATTCACAGAGGCTTGGAATGAGCCCTTCAAGGAGGCCTGTGATGAGCAACCCACAGAGGCCTGGTATTCAATTCCTTAAACCATGTCTTTCTTTCATATTTTAAAACTTTTTTGGGGCTGGAGAGATGGCTCAGCAGTTAATAGCACCGACTGCTCTTGCAGGGGACTTAGGTTCGATTCCCAGCACCCACATGGTGGCTGAGAACCGTCTTTAACTCCAGTTCCAGGGGAATTCAACACCCTCTTCTGACCTCCGAGGCATTGCACAACATGGGTGCACCAACCTACATGCAGACAGTACACTCATACACATAAAAAAATAATAAATAAATTAAATAAAAAAAAACTTTGCTTTAGTTCTTTCTGATTTTGGTATCATTAACAATAAAACCTTTGGGTTATTCAGGTCATTATTGTGCAATGAAATTGATGTCATTGATGCAGAAACACAGTTCTTACTTCAAAGAACATCTTATGGAGACAAATATGAATGAACATGCCAGGAAACACAAATTTAGGTTACCTTAATACCATGCTCCACCATGATATCTAATGTATCGAATTACAACAGATTTAACTGTAAGAAGGTGTAATGGATTGTGTTGATCGCAAACTTGACAAGACCTAAGCTCACCTAGGAGACCCTTCTAGGCACACCTGGAAGGAACTACTTAGTCTCTGGACTTGCCTGTGGTAAATAACCTTAAGTTAAGTGAAATGGGAAAGCCTACTCACTCTGTGGGGCACCATTCCTTGGGCTTGGGTCCTAGACTGCATGAAAAGAAGAAAGCTAGCTTAACACCAGTGCTTATCACTCTCTGCTTCCTGATTGTAGATCTGATTGGACAGCTGCTTTCACCCCAGCTCTTCTCATGCCTGCTGGCAATTGTAAGGTCGGGGGTCGGGCTTCCCTACATGTGCTTTGCTTGGGACTCAAAGGGCCTTGATTCTCTAATATACACCTCATAAACACTCACAAAACCTCTTTAAAAACCTCAAGACAAAATATGCAGTGCCATTCCCAACCATGGAGTGGCCCACTTCAATCCATTTGGAGTGCTCTACCTAGCTTCACTAGCTAAACTGCTGCTTCTTCACTAAATAAGCTTCTACTGCTGTGTTAAATAAATATCTGCTGTCTCTTGGTTGGACTCTTTCCTTCCAGAAAATTTCCTTCAAGAAAATGAGAACCGAGCGACCCTCCCTCACCTGCCACACTCTATCACTCCCTGCATATGATAGTATATCTTCAGGTTTCTGTCTCACAAAACAAGATCAAATACAGTATGTTCATTCAAGAATGGCTGCTCTTGAAAAAAAAAAAAAAACCTCTGGAAAGACTCAGAAAAAGATGCAGGACATGCATGGCAGAGTGCAGGGACTCCGGTGGGGTAGGGGTGGGGCATGGAAAGACTCTAGATTCGATTGAGAAATGATGTATGACTTATGGGAAAAGTTTAATAACAATAAAAAAAAAGAATGGCTGTTCTTCTTTTCTCTGCCTTCCCACAGAGGACAGAGTGCTAACCTATCATTAAGGCTGCAAGGAAAGGTTGCTATCTATCCAGGGCATGATTGGCTCTAGGCAGTCTTCCCCAGAAGGAATCCGTATGGGCCTTGAGTTACCAACATACATGTCCTCTGCCCTCCACTGCTAGAATACAGGACATTAATACACTTCCTTGCTCTCAAGTTGGCATGACAGTATACTTCATATATTCCTCAGGCCAGTTCCAAGGATTAATCAATGTGGGAATCTAAAATTCTCTAGCCCAAAACTTGGTTCTTTTGCATAAACACTGTTGGGTTAAAAGCAGTTAAGAAGTAACAATGTTTGCCTTATAGGAGAAGGCAAAGTTGCAAAGACTAAAGAAATCTTGACCTCCGTCTACAGGGAAAACAAGAGCTAACTACTGAAGATACTCTTGGCCCCTTCTTGCCCTAGAGATGGAACAGAGGGGCCCACCATTTGTTTGTCTTCTGTGCTGTGACCTTCGGAAACCACAGTCCCTTTTGTCTGGTCGCTTCTCTTATTGGTGACTGCTGAAAATGAGTTCTAAAGTAGAATTCCAAAGCAACTGTTTGAGAATAACTCATTTCCCTAAATGTCTACCAGTTATAGATAAAATATAGATGTTAATAAGCTTGTTTCATTCTTCTTTGTCTTTTGTTTAGAAGGGTTGGGGAGTGGAGTTATCTGGCAATACCGGTACTACCTGTGCTTTCTTAGCCTTCTTTATATTATTTTCAAGGAAACGTGTAGATCATAAGATGCTTATCCACACCCTGGGTTCTATGGGAAGCTGAAAGATAGAAGCAATAATCCTTCTTGTAATAACTTGTGTCCACATTCATGTCCTTGTGATTGGGGGACTCTTGATGATTTCCATCACCCAGCAGCCCAGAAAAGTAGGGCATAGGACATCCTTGCAACCTGTGGAGGTAAAAAAAATATGAATTCTTTACTTAGCCATAATACTGGTCACAACCAATATCTGATCACAAGAGACAGGTTAACAAGAAGTGCATAACAGGCTTATTTTACTAAAGTGTTAATGGCCTCTGAGCTTTCAGAGATGGTAGATCCAAATACCTTCAAGAAATTGTCCATTGAAGTTGAAAGTTAAGCTGAGCAAAGTTAATGTTGTATCTCTTTTTAATGTGAGGGCATCTATGCTGTTATAATGTGAATCCTTTATCGGCTCTAGAATTAGGTGGTCTTGGGGCATATAAGCACCTGTGCTGGTAATCAAGTAGGCTTTAAACCTAGCAATGCTATAACAATAAAGGGCTAGGAGGTGGGGGGAAGGACCTGTAAAACTGTGAAGGGATTCAACTCAGTGCTTAAGTCATTTAACTCTGCTGAGTCTCCTGGCCTGAATAGACTTTCCCAATTTCTCAAAAAAAAAATTGTCCATTGAATATATTAAAGAGGATTCATGTAAAAATATAGTTTGACAATTTGCTACAGACTAAAGATTACAGACTGGAACCATTCAACAAGGGCTGCTGTCCAGACTCTTCTTGGCCTCTGTGTAGCATACATTTCTCCTAGCATACCTTCCTCCCAGCATGCCTTTTTCCTAGCATGCCTTCCTCCCAGTATACACTTTTGCTAGTATGTCTTCCTCCCAGCAGACTTTTCTGCTAGCATACTTTTCTCATAGCACCCCCTCAGGAATGATGGTTTCATGGTCTACGACCAGACAACATAGATCAGAGAACTTCTTTATGACCAGCTCTTTTACACAAAGGCAGCAGAGAGTGTGTTAAAGTTGACTACAGTAAAAGTTAAACCCAAGTTTTGACATAGAGATGGATGCAAAGGCAAAGTATCTTTCTCAGGCACCATTGGGGAGACAGTTTTGCTCTTGTCTATCATCAAGCTTTCCCCTGTAGACCATGAAAGGACATTTTGCTACATCTCTCCAGTGTCACCAAAGGAAGATGTTTGTATTGTGGGGATAATCCAAAACTGACACCTCATCTCACCTTCCAGCTCAGCATTACAATTCTTTTCTTTGTCTTAGTCATTATCTCTGTTTCTTTATTCTTTTATTTACTTTGGAAAAACAAAATAGTTTTCCTCTATTGTAATTTGTGCTCATTCTTTGTATGTTTTTCCTAACAATTTGGAATTTTTTTCTCTTAGATTTGCAGTGCCCTCATTTTTAGAGAAAATTGCTTTCAACTGCCTATTGTTCCAATAAATAGATTAGTAAGTGAATAAGAAAGTGTACCTGTATGTGAAAAGGGAGAAAATCTCCACATTAAAGGCCATTCCTCAAATATTTTACTTTTTACCTCTTTTCCTTTTTAATCTATTATTTTTGTTTTATGTGTATGAGTCTATTTTCTGCATGTTAAGTGTCCTGCAGTACACAGGAAGGTCAGAAGAGTGCGTCTGAAGTGACAGATGATTATTAGTGGCCTGTGGGTGCTGGGAGCTGAACCCAGGTCCTCTGTAAGAGCAGCCAGTGCTCTGAATGGCTGAGCAAGCTCTCCAGTGTCCCTTTTGTCTCTTTACATGAGGTAGAAATGTTCTTGTACATATTCTACTGTGTTGGTGACTTTTTGTGAACTTGACACAAACTCACAAACTGGAGTTGCCTGGGAAGACGCAGCCTCTGCTAAGGAACTTTCCAGATCAGATTGACCTGTCGCCCTATCCATAAGGCATATTCTTCATTGGTGGCTGGTGTGGGAGGACCCAGCCCACTGTGGACAGCGCCATCTATGGGCAGGTGGGATATGGATAGGAAAGGTAACTCAAGCAAAAGGATCAGTGCTCCTCAGGGCTGCTGACTCTGTACCTGATTGGGCGCCTGTCTTACTCAACTCAGTGATGGACTGTGATCTGGAAGTGTAGGCCAAATAAACCCTGTTCTTCCCAAGTTGTTTTTGGTCATGGTGTTATCATAGCAACAAAAATCAAAACAGAATACCTGCCTAACTTCCCAATATTAAGAATTAGCAACATACACATTTAAAATTGTCCACAGGATTAAGGCTCTTATCTACCTCTACCCCACCCAGTTCATTTTATTTGAATAGTATGCAACAAGAGAGGTTGGAAGTTTAAACTTTGGGCCACTTCAAAATCTGGCTATCATCAGGAAGAAAAACAACAAATACTTGGGAGGAGGTGGGGAAATCAACCCATATGCACTGTTGGTGGGAAAGAAATTTAGTAGAGCTACTATGGAAATCATATGGAGGTTCTTTGAAAAATGAAACATTGGACTGATGTGTGGTTCAACTATACCACTCCTGGGCAAATACATTAAAAAAATCAAAGAAGTAGCACAAATCACATACTTACACATACAAATTTATTGTAATACTATTCACAGTGGCAAGTTATGAAATGAATAAAGTTAGAAAACATAATATATATATAAGCATACATATAGAGAGATCTACATGAATATTTTTCAGCCACAAAGAACAAAATTGTGTCCAGTAAAATAAGCCAGAGTCAAAAGGACAGCTATCTCAGGTTTTTCTCATGAAGAACCTAGATTTTTTTTTTTTAAGATATGAAAGGGGTTATTTTGGAAGAGAATGGGACCAATGGGAAGCAGGCGGAGATATGAGGATATTAATATAACCTAAGTACATTACTGTGTCTCCGTGTGCGTGTGCATGTGTGTGTGTGTGTATAACTGTCGAATCAAGCCCATTATTCTGTATAATTAATACATGTTAATATATTAATAAAAATGAGCATAACAAAGGAGTGGTTTCCTTTTTCCTAGTTGATAGGCATCCTGAATTTCAAGTGAGGAGATGGACAGTGGAGGAATTGTGAAGCACATCACTAGTTGATTAACACAAAGGGTTTAGAAGGAGACACAAATCACTGTTTTGACCTCACTCTAAATTGCACCAAATGTAAATGAATGGAACTGTCTAGTGCTCTTGGCAGCAGATGATCAGCAGGCAGTTGCCAGTCCGCTAGTATCTTCTGAACCTTTCAGAAATCTGAATGCGAAGTGGCCAGAGGAGGTTGCGTTAGACACTGCTTTCTATTTTTAAGGTTAAGGATTTTTTAATAGCACTTTTTACCCAGTGTAATTTATGGTGAAATTACAATTCGGAAAACAAAACACCAGGGCAGTCAGTCTGGAATGACAGTCCTGACAAGTATTTTGGGGGAGAGTGCTGTTCTGCAATGGTCACCTTTGTGCTTCAGAAATGGTAATCATCTAGCCCAGCCTCTGCACCTGGTAGCAAAGAATTCAGCATTCTGTAACAGAGCTGGCTGTGACCTACTTCTCTCTCTTGCTACTGCATCATTTTCTCTTCTGAAAGAGCTGATTGATTTCAAAGACAGGGCTGCAAAGACATCCTCTGTGATGTCTGGGGAATTAGAAGTGGACTCATAGGTGCACATTTAACCTGTGCTAAAAATAGCTTACACTTCAGAAAGTTGATTAACACAAAGAAAAGAAGTTATTAAATTGTTTAATTAGCATATCCTCAGCTTGCAGATTATATTTAAAAGTTTTAAGGCTTCACATAATAGAAGAGGTTGTGAATCTTTAGGAGGAGGGAAATTGAAATGCAAAAGCTTGCTTTGGAAAAGCAGCCATGGAGAAAAGAGTGCCAGAAGGGTTTAATTATTGCCAGTGCCGCAGTCTAATATTGCTCTTCATCATCATAGCAAAATGTTATATAGTCCATATTTATTTGAAATCTTACAAACCTAAAAATATGGAATTTAGGGCTGGAGAGATAGCCTAGCAGTTAAGAGCACCGACTGCTCTTGCAGAGGACCTGGGTTCAATCCCCAGCACCCACATGGTGGCTAAGAACCATCTGTAACTCCAATTTCAGGAGAACTCCAGTTCCAGGGGAATCTGAGACCCTCTTCTGACCTCCGCAGCATTGCACGACACGACACGACACAACACGACAAACCTACATGCAGACGGTACACTCATACACATACAAAAATAAATAAAATTAAAAAAATATGGAATTTAAAAACTCCACTCTCTCAATCTGAAATATGACTGCACTTGTTCTTATTTGATTTGGTTTTGATTGCATTGAACAATGCAGTGTCAATATCATTCCAAATCCCAATTTGTAGTGTAAAATCTAACACCATCCCTAAAAAAAGATACTTCGCTAGAAAGACAGCTGCTCACCAGCTGCTCACCTAGAAACCTTAGAGTTCCAGATTCCTTCTCACCCAGGATCATCACCAACTCCTGTCAATTGTCCTTCTGAAATAGCACTCACGTCACTCCACTCCTCTCCATCCCCATGGTTACAGCCCACGTCTAATCTACAAAAAAACCTCTTGCCTCAAGTACTTCAGCTATCTCTCTATACTTTTTCCTGTCTCCTTGTGTTCTTCACTCCATTCCCCATTTTACAAGCAAAGTAATAGGTCAAACCTACATGCTATCATTTTATTACTCCCTTAAAACTGCCTATTCAGCATCCTCAGTAAGCTCTAAGGAGCTTGCACAAGCATCAGCAGACTAGCTCTGCAGATGCTGAGTATCCTTGCCATCACTCTGCCCCAGTATGCTGGGCTTCAGCAGGCTCCTCGAGCTAACACATACCAACTTCTGTTAACCGGGGCCACGTTATTTTGTAAAGCCCCTCCCAACTATTCTAATTACAGCAAATTGTTTCTAGAACTCACTTAACTTGTTTTCCGAGAGTCTTACTCTCCCATACCCTGCTGATCTCCAGTCAAGGACAACCACAAGAGGCAAGCTTATTTATCATGAGAAATCCTTTTATTCACCACTCACTCCCTGCTCATGCCTAGTAATGGCCAACAGCTGACCAAAATAAGAAACTTTCCAACTCCCCCGACTCCCACCCCTACCTAGGACAAACAAGGACCACTGGTACTTGAAGTTGTTTAGAGGACTATGAAGAGAGTGTGTCCGTGAAGGACAGTAGATGGAGATAACCGTAGATCAATGAAAAGACTTTGGAATTTGTTTGAAATACATAAACTGGGAAGCTTTAAACAAAAGAATAGAATGTAATTTACATTATAAGTTTACTCACTGCCAGCAAACATTGTGTTAAAAAAGGTTCACAAGGGGCTGCAGAGATGGTTCATCAGTTAAGAGCACTGGCTACTGTTGCAGAAGACCTGGGTTCAGTGCCCAGCACCCAGCTAACAATGTGACCTTAGTTCCAGGATATCTGACACCCTCTCTAGTTTCAGCAGGCATTGCATGATACAGATGCACTTATATATGCAGGCAAAACACTCATACACCTAGACTAAAAATAAATATTTTTTTAAAGGGACCACAAAAGAAAGCGAGAGAAAAATGAGTTGGGAAGGTAACTGTAATTTCAGAAATAGTATAACTGTTAGGTAGCTAGACAAACTGTAAGTTTAGAGGCCTTTGAGGATATACCTCCCTTATAATCAGCTTTGGACTCACCTCTTGTTTCCCTGGCAACACAAGTGCGAGAAGCATCACAATTTCCTCTCCTTAACCTTTAAAACACCCTATAAAAAGGTGGAAGGACATAGGCTTTGTTAAAGCCCATTAAGGGAAAGCTGCTTTCTCCCGGTCACAAGAATGGAATCTGCATTCTTCCTCTGCCCTAGGTGGAGACAAGACATTCTCATCTGCCTTAAGGGTTACAACAGAGCATACCACTGTCCCTCCCTTAAGAATTAATTCAGCTAAAGAACCATCTGTAACTCCAATTCCAGGAGAACTCCAGTTCCAGGGGAACCCGAGACCCTCTTCTGACCTCCGTGGCATTGCACGACACGACATGACAGGACAAACCTACATGCAGACAGTACATTCATACACATACAAAAAATAAATAAAAGTTTAAAAAAATAAAAAATGAATTCAGCTAGGCATGGTGGGTCACTCTGGAAGCAAGGGCAGGAAGATCTGTGTGGGCCTGAGGCTAGCCTGGTCTACATAACAAGTTCCAGGCTAGCTGGCTACAGAAAGACCCTGTCTCAAAGAAACAAATGAATAAAAAAGAATGCCTGAACTGAATTGGAAAATGATGTATGAAATACACAAAGCATCAATAAAAAAAAAAAAGTAAAATAATGTTTAAAAGGCAAAAAGGTCTAAACTCAAAGATGTCATCGTTGTAGGCCACCCACTTAAAATAATTAAAATATTACAATATAAAAGAAAAAAAAAAGAATGAATCCAACTGGGCCTGTCAATCACCTGCCCAGGAGACTGCTCCTCAGGAAAGCTGATTCACTGAAGATATGCTAAAGAGACAGAAAGAATAGCTGTCCTTTAGTGACATGACATACCCCAGAAGCCTACCCCTCAATGCAGTTGCTTACAAATCTTCACTGCTAAGCCTTCTTTGCTGACCTCTAACTCAAAAGCTTGCCTTTCCTGTTCTCCTTTTCTCTTCCTCCCTCCCTCTTACCATCTTCCACTCCCCACAGCTGCCAACATTCACAGTTGTTTTCTAATTAGACTCAAAACAAATAACGCATATAAAGCTTCTGAGTCCGTTTTTAAATTCTCTTATCAATGAGACTAAGAACCCACATAATGGAAGCCCGCCCGATTAAACGATAACAGGGTGCCTTCTACTTTGTGATGGCAGTGCATTTCCAAAGAAACGAGGAGATTCCAGGAACCAGCAGCAGAGGAGAGTGAGGGAAGGGAAAGAGGTTTTAATGTGAGAAGCTGATAGGCGAGTAGTTTTTCTAAGTATCTCAAAGATGGAAAAGGGAGGAGAGAGACAAGTTGGAAGACATTGAAGGTTTCTGTGTTGAGACCTACAGCTTTGCGATGCTACTGTGGAAATGTGATGTATGGAGAAGTTTGGGAGATTGCTGTTTAGAAGGAATATCTTGGCTTTGTTAGAATTTAGGATGAGAAGGCAATGTGATAAAAAAAAAAATAGCAGAAACTGACCTCAACAGATGCAGATAGCTTTATTGGCTATGAAAGGCACACCACCTTCGGAGCTAATAAAGCTATCGGAATGGGGTTGAGCATCAGGGACTTACATAGGTGGGCACAGAAAATCTCAGAAAAGGGGTCGTACCTTCTCAGAATCCCAGAAGTATGTCTTTCTGCGTAGTACCATGTTCCTACCCAGATTCTGAGAAGTTCTGATGGGGAGTTCTGATAGGGGAACCACGCATCTTTTGCAAGGTGGTTGGTCAGAAACCAGACCTGAAAGGCAACCATACATCTTTTGATAAGGAGTCAGATGTCCAGGGTAGAGGCTTTGTGTTCTGAGATAGATGTATGTCCCTCCTGGAGTGGCAAGGGAGGGTGAGAGGATGGTTAATTAGTTCAGTCATTTGTCAGGCTGATTTTGCTTCACACTTGAATTATGCATTTAATAAAGGCCAACATAAAAATGTTATTGTTAAGCAGGGCCTGGGCTTGGAGATCTAAAGATGGCACCTACCACCCTTCTCTTCTGGTCAAAAGCCTACCTCATCTCAGGCAGCTGATGCAACTTCCCTTCCTGATGAGAGCACAGCCTAAGACCATATATGGTTACATTCCAGCTTCATGACGAACACTAAAGACCCACTTCGTCCCCTCCCACTGCACCAGGTTTGCCCTTACAAGTACATGCTCTGTCTCTCCATCATTACCTCATCTTCCTCTCCCCAGAACTTATAAAAGCCCTCATCCCCAGCCCGAGTGCACGACTCCCCTGGCCTCCCTCCCTGAGACCAGTGGACCCGCCTGGGAGCACATCCCAATAAACCTCGTTTTATACTTTGTCAATCTGGTTTGATCTGGCCTGTTTTGTGTCTGGGGGAAAAAGCCTTTCATCTTGGTGCTGGAAACTGGGAGGAGTTGACCCCCTCAATTCGGTGGCTTAGCCCCAAGCCCCTGAGGGCCACTCCTCCTTAACTCCGACGTGACCAACTTTAGACTTGGTAAGTCTACCTTTTTTGTCATTGCCTTTCCAGGCCTCTGGGCTCTCCAGGTTTCTGTCCTCCAAAGTCACCCACGCCAGGACAAATCCTCTGTTTCTGGGAACTTTGGTGGACTGGGAGACGTCCCTTCCCCAAAGGCACCGTCTGTCTGGCCTCAGATCGCTACAGGGGACGCTCTGTTCCGGTCTCTGGCCCCCGTCTGGCCTCTGATCTCGGCTGGAGACGCTCTGCCCTGATCCTTGGCTTCTGTACAGGCATGGGATGGGCAACTCCGAGTTGAAACCTGGTCAGCAAACAACCCTTTGGCTGTTTGCTACAAAATCTGTCTAAACTGGGGCTCTCCCAGTCTTTACACCCTAAGCGCCTCAAGTTTTTCTGTTCTGTTGCATGGCCACAGTACCCATTAGACAATCAGTCTGAATGGCCTCCAGAGGACACTTTCGAATTCGGCATACTCTGTGACTTGGAAAATTTTTGCTGGTGCGTGGGCAAGGCTTCAGAGCCACCCCATTTACAAGGTTTTTAGGACCTCTGCTCCCGCCCCCAGCTTTGTAGCCAGTGCTCAGCGGCTCCAGTTCTCTTGGCCAGGGCTCTGGCCCCTCCTGATACTCATAGGAAGCCATGGAGGCTGAGTCTTCCTTCCTTACTGAGCCGCCGAGTCCCTGGCTCCCCCTCTGGTCCCCTGCTGTCTCTCGTACCTTCCACCGCCATCTTTGATTTCTGATCTGCCATTCCAATGCCTGATTCAAATTGACATGGTAGCCATTTTTATATAATCACATGACGGGTACACAGTTGACATTTTTTTTGTTTTGTTTTGTTTTGTTTTGTCTTTTTGAGACAGGGTCTCCCTTTAGTTCAGCTGTCCTGGAACTTACGTTGTAGTCCAGGTGGGCCTTGAAATCACAGAGATTCACCTGCCTCTGCCTCCCAAGTGCTAGGATTAAAGGCGTGCACCACCACGCCCTGCTTACGGTTGCCATTTTTATCCGAGCACATAGCATGGATGCATTTACCAGGCAGATTAACAAATTAATCCCCAAATGTCCACTATTGGAGTTTTCATCTGTTTCCAATTAAAATCTTTTTGTTTTCCATTTTAGCTTTTTGTCTGGGTATAGTTAATGTTTTCACAGGATTGCTGCTTAAGCTACTGGCTTTTAACAAACACGTTTGGTTTTGTTTCTATTGTTTCATTAAATTAGCAGGTAAACCCAACACCTATTAGACATAGGTGAGCCGTGCCGTGAGCCAGATCTACTGTTGCTGCACCCGTCCCACTTACACTAACTCACCGTTTTTCAAGCTTTTGCTGTGAGCCAGGCTCCTGTGGTTAAAGTTGCCCCCCCCCACCTTGAAGTTTCACTGTGATAACTGATCAGTATATTTATGTGATTAAGTCATGAATGTGTCTGTCCAAGCTGTCTCTGTGTTTACTGTTTTCATGTGTGTTAACTGTTTCATGTATAAGTCTGTCATGTGTCTGTCAAAAAAGTGGCAGGCTGGGGGAATAGCGCAGTGGTTAAAGGCTGAGGATAAGAACCCCGCAAAAAAAAAAAAAAAAAAAAAGTGGCCACTTCTAGGTTATATTGTACACAAAACCTATTATATTCAAAGGCCAAAATGACCCCAGGTTCCTTAAATTATCTGTTTAAGAGTAAATTTGATCTCCAAATTATATAGGGTGTTTCTTCCAAACTGACTGTTTTAATGTATTTTTACTGTATGTTCTGCTACGCTGGCTGTTACCCCCAACACTGTATGTCGTACTTCTGCCATCCTCCCTCATTCTAGGTTCCTGAATACCATTCTCCTGTACCCAACTTCATGCTTTTGAAATTGTCAACTGCTGAATTATCTTTGTTTTGCACTGCCTCAGTGGGACTTAATGTCTCCTCCCCATCCCTTAGCTTCTTCTGTGATGAAAATGTATGTAATTCTGTTTTATAAAATGTTTGGTAACAGCATGATAGAGAAACTGCATTGGCCAGGTTGGACATCTCAGCCTTGAATGCAAAGAAATTTGTTGTGGCTGCATGCTGTAAATGACCTCTACAATGTCCAAATGAAAGCATCTCCATGTATGTGCTTCTGGTCAGTACAACTTTTATAAACTGCCCTCACCAAAATTAATTATTAGATCCTTATTCCACAACTGGAAATTCTCAGTACTGTGTGACCAGCGGACAGTACAATTAGGTTCTGCTTCTGGGAATGGCATGGGACAGTCCAAATGAAACCAGTTTTGGTTAGCTTGATTTAAGTCTATTTCTTGTCTGTTGAAGCCATGTGAAAATACCTCCCCTCCCCATTTTTTTTCTTCTCCTTCTGCAATTCAGAATTTATTAAGGACAACCATACTTAAAGCTTGCTTTGACTCTGCCTCCCCAACAGTGGCCACAGTCTTGGTTTCTTACTTTATCTCTTAGTCGTTTCCAGATATCAGAAAAAAATTTAAAAAGGCTAAGGACAGTTCCCAGACTCCTGTGCAGGATTTGATGAGAATGGCTTTTAAGGTATTTAATGACTGAGAGGAGGGAGGCAGCTGAGTCCTCCCAACAGGCTCTGCTACAACAAAAGCCTACTCTCCATGCCCAAGCCCTGGTAGCTGCCCTGAGGCAAATGACAATCCTACAGTGGGACATGTGGGGCTCCATCAAGCCCCATCCTGAAGGGGCCCAGGTCCATTCAGGAGCTTGTGAAGTGTGGCAAAGAAGGTCACTGGGCTAGAAACTGCCCAAACCCCAAGCCATCCACCATGCTTTGCTCTCTGTGCCAGAGCTCTGCCTATAGCCTGGCCATTCAAAGCCTGAATGCCCAGATGTGGGCTTGTCCTCTGTGCCATGCCACAGTGGTCCAGCCCCATTGCTCTGGGCACCCCAACCTCCTACAGCCTCTGAATTCCTTGGCCTGGTGGAGGACTGATGGCTGGCAACCAGATTCAGAGACCCCCACTGACCCTTGTCCAGCCGAGGCTAATGTTCCAGGTAGCAGGTAAGTCCATATCCTTCCCGTTGGACAGCTGGGCTACCTTTCTGTACTGACCTCACACTCTGGACCTAGAGTTCCCTCATCAATTTCTGTCATGGGAGTGGACGGGCCCCCTTTTTCCTGAGAAGGACTCTACTTCTCTCCTATGTCCTCACAGGTCATTTTTTCACCCATTCCCTCTTAATCATGTCTGTCTGTCCAGTGCCCCTCCTGGGCCATGACATCTTTAGTCACTTCTCCCATCCTGGATTATCTAGCCCCTGCTCTCCCTGATCCTGTTGACCCTCAGGTCTGGGACATTCCCACTCTAGTAATTGCCTCTTACCACCCACCAGTCCTGTTCACTCTAGTCACTGCCTGGGAGCAACAAGATTTATGCATAAATGTGGATATGTAGCATGTTGAAGAACACTTGCCTAGCATGAGAAAGGACCTGGATTTGAGCCCCAACATTAGGAGAAAGAGAGAGGGAGGAAGAGAGAGAGAGAGAGAGAGAGAGAGAGAGAGAGAGAGAGAGAGAGAGAATAAGAAAACAAAAAGTAAACTTAAGTCTACTCCAGTAGATCTGATGACTTAGATGGCTTAGTGGTTAATAATACTGGATGGTCTTGCAGAAGACCTAGATTTGAACAGGACTAGCAGGCTGCATAGAGCAACTCCACTTCTTTAGAGAAAAACTCCATTTTGTGCTAAAGATTTCTTGGAAACTGTCATTCTGCAAAGAGCTGAGATGGCAGGCAGGTGGCATTTACTCAGAACCAGGTTTCAGCAGTGAGGGTGCAGAAGAACAATGGAAATGGGAAGCAATAAAGTAGCTCAACTATTGGGATAGCGTGATGAAGAGAGTCAACAGAACAAGGATGGGTCAACAGAGATAGCAGGAGAAAAGGGACCATCTCCTCTGCTATTTGAAGATAACATGGGAAGAATGGGGCCCTAAAGTTAGCCATCAAAAATAGCCACCTGAAATGACCCCAGTAATAACTAACCTAAAGCCCACCAGTATGCGAACTTCATGTGAACTTTGCCTTTAAAAACCCCTGCATAGGATTTCTTGGGGTCACCTCTTCTACCCACAGGTAGTGAGAGTGAACCTCAGGATGTTGGTTATCAATTTGGCCTTTTTTTTTTTTTATAAATAAACTTCGCAATTGGCCTTTTTTTTTCTAAATAAACTTTGTAAAAAGCAGCTGCCTGTCTCATTGGTGATTTGGTGGGGACCCCCGGACCCTAACAGGTTCAGTTCCCAGCTCCCACGTGGTGACTAACAAACATCAGCAACTCCAGTTCCAGGGGATTCAACTCCCTCTTCTGACCTTCAAAGGCATTGCAGGACATCAGTGGACTTGTATACATGCACTCATATCCATAAAATTAAAATAATTAAAAAAAATATATATGGTCTTTTCGAGCTAGGGTCTCCTTATAGCTCCAGCTGTCCTGGAACTCACTCTGTAGACCAGGCTGACCTTGAACTCACAAAGATCCACCTACCTTTGTCTCTGAGTGCTAGGATTAAAAAGCGTGTGCCACCACGCCGGGCTATAAAGTAGTTCTTAAATTAAATTTCTTGGCTCCTGTTGTTTGAAGTCTGTTTTAGAAGGTAAGAGTATGGCAGTAAAATGAAAATAAGTGCATCTAATTAATGAGTTTTATTTATAATTTTTAATTATTTTAATTCATCCTATTTTACTATGTTGGTCTATAGATATATACACACACATAACATACATACATATTGTGTGCATATTTATATACATATATATTCTCTAAAAATTAATATCTCAGTTACTCTGGAAGAAAACGTAATTTCTGCCTCTTAAAATTACAATGATTTGGCTGGGCATGGTGCAGATGCCTTTAATCCCAGCACTTGGGAGGCAGAAGCAGGTGAATCTCTGTAAGTTCAAGGCCAGCCTGGTCTACATAGTGAGTTCTGGGACAGATGGAACTACAGGGAGACCCTGCCTCAAAAAGACCAAAAAAAAAAAATTACAATGATTTTAAAGGGTTAGAAAGAAAGCTTGTTCTGCAGAGAACAAAGAAAGGAATGGTAGATTTTTTTGTATTACACAGTTGGCCAAATACAACTACGTGTGTGTCTGTGTGTGTGTGTGTGTGTGTGTGTGTGTGCATACCTGTGTGTATGTATAGGCACGCATGTGTAAGAGGGGTAAATGTGCATGTGTTGTACCTCAGGAGGTATCTGCCTTGGTTTTTTGAGACAGAGTCTCTCCCTGGGACCTGGGACTTGCTGATTAGGCCAGGCTAATCCCAGAGAGCGCCAGAGAGTCACCTGTGTCCACCTCCCAAATGCTGGGGTTACTAGGGTTACAAGTGTCTACCATCCCTACTGATGTTCATGCTGCACATTGAATTCAGGTCTCCATTCTTGTAATGACAACACTGTACTGACTCAGTGTAAGGAGCATTAATTATCGTTATGAAAGATGTGTGAATTGAGGTGACTCTAGCTTTAGAAAATATGTGTGGGGGGCTGGAGAGATGGTCTAGCGGTTAAGAGCGCCGACCGCTCTTACAGAGGACCCGGGTTCGATCCCCAGCACCCACATGGCGGCTGAGAACCGTCTGAAGCTCCAATTCCAGGAGAACTCCAGTTCCAGGGGAATCCGAGACCCTCTTCTGAACTCCGCGGCGTTGCACGACACGGGTGCACAGACTTGCATGCAGACAGTACATTCATACACATACAAAAATAAATAAAATTAATAAAAAAAAATAAAAAAAAAGAAATATGTATGAATGTGAAGTAAATTTAGCTTAGCCAGAAACTGCACTACACCCAAGGCTGTTCAGATATCCAGCCAGGAGCACCAACAGGGGCCCCGAATCCAGTGAGAAGGGGCTCTGGGATGCAAGGCCGATTAACCCAGACAGGCACAAAAGACAAGATAACCAGACTGGGATCCCTCCTGCCTATGACCTGGGCATGAACCTCAGATAGACAGATAAATACCTGTCCATGGATGGACACCCAGGTAAGAGCGCCAGATTACCACCTGGGACCAGGGACCAAGTTCACTTCACCTCACCCCAGGGGAGCTACAGACTACTTAAACTGGGAAAGGATTTAGCTCTTGCTCTCCCATCCCCCCTCCCCCAGGACCTGCCTGAGATGCCAGCTCCCTCACTCCCCTCAAAGGCATCCCCGCCATGGGAGATGCTGGAACACCTTGTTCACACTCCCTTCCCAGGGAACCCTCACCATGTGAGATAGGAGCCATAGCCAAGGACACCAACAGGCTGCCCAGTCACCAGTGAAATGATTTAGTAATTTTAACTAGGAAATAAGTTTCCTCTTTAGTCACATTTACATGTACGTGCTACTTAAGTTCCTCTTTAGTTTAAATGAATACTGATAAATTAGCTTAAAACATTTTGTTTTCAAGTAAACAAGTCTTTGCAAGAGAGCTGAAACTCAGAATGGCAAACCTCCTAACAGAAAACTCAAGAAATTTTTCACTGTCTTTTTTTTTTCCCTGGGCTTTGGGAGAAGTTAGAGTACAAGGGCTGTTAAATTCAAGCTTGTTTATTATTTCAAGGGAGACAACATCTGTAAATAGTAGACGTAATTTATTTTTAAGAACTACCAACTTCTGGGGCTGGACAGATAGAATGGTTGTTTAGAGAACTGGCTCCTCTTGCAGAGGCTCCAGAGCCCTCCTGGCTCCTAAGGATGGGTGCGACTGGACTTCTGGCCTCTGAGGGCATTGCATGCAGGTGGTACATTTACATACATGCAGGAAAAACACTCAAAAAATAAAAACAAAAAAATTTTAAAGTAATAACTTCCTTAATATCAAATAATATAGAAGCAGATATAGTGACTCAGCAAATCAGGCTTGGGTCAAGGAGGGCAGATGTGAGGCCTGGCACCCAGGCAGCTTCAATTCTAGCATGCATGCTTCTGCTGAGCCACCCATCCTTGGGCATCTCTTTCTGAAACCAGGAACACGTGTTGGTGAGGAAATAAAACTTACATGTGATTCATCCGAGTGTCAAAGATAATCAACAGCAAGCATCTGGCATGTTACAGGTGTTCCGTAAATGGTATTAGACTGTCGATTTCCTACTTAGCAAATGTGGATCAAATGAGATGAGAATCACCCCAAAGATGGGCCTTTCCACTTTTCAAAGACAGGCTTTTCATGACTGTGCTTTTGTGCTTCACCATAAGAAAGATTTACTAACCATTTGCTTTGAACTACTAAACTCTGACCCAGTTTCACAAAGCCAGATGGCAAATGGACTTCCAGTGGGGCAGATGGCCCTATTGATTTTCGGTCCCATGAAAACATCAGGCTTGGAGGAAGATACACTGGGCTGCAGTGAATGCACACGAAACATAGAAGAATGCCTTTGATACTGGCCTGCGTATCAAGGAAGCAAAAACTGTCTGAAAGACGTGTGTGGCTCCTGCCCTTGCGTGGTTCTAAGGCATGAGACAGAGCATTCAGAGCTAGCCAAGTAGCTTTCATTGGCACCGGGATAGTGCAGAAGCTTCATCAACTGGCCTTCTTTGTGGGAGAGTCCAGTAATGCTTCTGAGTACCAGATGTACTTGCCCAAAAGGAAATGGAAAAGCCCCACATTCATATTCATTAATGAGATCATATCAAATAAATTTACAAAGGCATCTATTGGTTGGAGCCACTAATAGAAACAGTGGAGAGAAATATTGCTCCAATGGAAAGCACTGCAGGCATCAATTTTCCCTTGAAATAAATGTGAATTATATTTCAAATAACAACCCTCAAGTTTGACACTTTGAATAGTGTATCTGTTTGTACTTAAACGTACTTAAATTCCAAGAGTAATACTACTCTATTAAGAATATTGGTTGTGAAATGGAAGACAGATCTGGGTCAATGCAAAGAAATTTCTAGTAGTGAGATATGTTAGAAATAGACTTAATGACTTAAAAAATTGTGAGTTTCCTTCCTGCAGAATGCCAATCTGTTTAGCAGAATACTGGAGGATTAACAATAGCACTCTCCCCCATAGAGGTGGAAACATGTGACCTTGTTGGAAAGTCCAAACAGTGATCATTGGCTTCATTTTTCTTAAGCAAAATAGTATACAAGGTTTATAAATATGGGGTTCAAACCCAGGCCTGAATCTAAGAATGCTTTAAAAATACATAATGGGTCTCTAATCTCATTTGTGTACAAGCTGATTTGTAGCCTATAGGTATAAACACTTATTTAGATATTATTCTTTCAGGTAAACTACAACTGAATAGTTATTTAACAAGCTTTATATAAAGTTGTGTGCCTATTACATAGTCTTATGTAATAAAAAAACCCAACTGCATCTACAGCAAAACTATTTTATTCCCCATGTTCCTGAGTAGTTACGAGTAACCAGATAATCCAATTCTAGCCAAAGTTTTATAAATGGAGGTCTATTTGTTGAGGCTCTAAGGAAAGGAAAATTCCTCCCTCACAGAAATGATAACTTTTAATTTAAATTTAAATTATAAAATCATGGCATACTGTTACAGAAAATAAAATATAAAAATGAAACTAAACTCATATATAGACCCATTTACACAGAGAAGCCTTGATCATTCTTTTTTTTCAAAGCCAATTTTTATTGAACCTTTGTACATTTCATACAAAATTTCCAATCAAATCTAGACCTGTGTGCCCTTCCTTGCCCCCCCCAACCCACCAGAGCTCATGCATTCTGCCAAACACATTTTCCTTTTTTAATTTATTATTTTTTAAGGGATTCACAATATAAGAGCACAGTTGTTTTCAGATCACATTGACATTGCTCAGTTTGCCATAAGATTAGGTAATTGGTGCTAGCATCCACAGATGAGGGATACCATTCATCATTTGTTTGTTTTCCTGGGACTGTGTTACTTCTCTCAGCATGATATCTTCTAGCTCCAGCCATTTACCTGCAAAGCTCATGATGTCATCTTTCTTTACCTCTGCATAGAACTCCATTGTGTAGAAGTACCACATTTTCTCTATCCACCCTTCAGTTGAGGGGCACTTGGATTGGTTCCAGCTCCTTGCTATTGTGAAGAGAGTTTCAATAAACATGGCTGTGCATGTATCTCTGCAGTAAGATGAGCCTTGTGGATACATACCCAGGAGTGATATGGCTAGGTCAGGTGGCAAGTTCATTCCAAGTCTTCCATGGGTTCTCCACACTGCTTTCCATAGTGGCTGTACCAGTTTACATTCCCACCAGCAGTGGATGAGTGTTCCCTTTTCCCTACAACCTCTCCAGCACTTGGTATCATTTGTTTTCTTGATCCTAGCCAGTCTTATTGGAGTAAGATGATATCTTAAAGTGGTTTTAATTTGCATTTCCTTAATTATTAGTGATGTTGAGCAGTTCTTGAGGTGTTTCTCAGACATCTCTAATTCCTCGCTTGTGAAGTCTCTGTTCAGTTCTTTGCTCCATCTATTGAGCGGGTCATTTGTTTTCTTTTTTCTTTGTTTTTTGAGTAGTTTATATATTCTGGAAATCAATGCTTTGTCAGATGTATCTGCAGTGAAGGTTTCCTCCCACTCTGTGGGATTTCTCTTCACTTCCTTGATTGTTTCTTTTGATGTACAGAAGCTTTTGAGTTTGATGAGGTCCCATTTGTCAATTGTCGACCTTAATTCTTGTGCAGCTGCTGTCTGATTTAGGAAGTCTTTTCCTACGCCTATGTCTTGTAGTCTGCTGCCAACTTTTTCTTCTATCACCTTCAGAGTTTGGGGTTTCACGTTGAGGTCTTTAATCCATCTGGAGTTGACTTTTGTACAGGGTGAGAGGTAGGGGTTTAATTTCATTCTTCTACAAGTGGTGATCCAGTTTTGCCAACACCACTTGCTGAAGATGCTGTCTTTTCTCCATTGTGGTTTCTTGGCCCCCTTGTCAAATATGAGATGGCTGAAATTGTATGTGCTCAGATTTGGATCTTCGGTTTTGTTCCATTGGTCAACAGGTCTGTTTTTGTGCCAGTACCAGGCTGTTTTTATGACTATAGCCCTGTAGTATAGTTTAAAATCTGGTATAGAGATCCCTCCTGTGTAGCTCTTTTCACTCAGGATTGATTTGGCTATTCGGGGTCTTTTGTTTTTCCAAATGAATTTAAGAACTTTTGTTTCCAAGCCTGTGAAGAAACTCTTGGGGATTTTGATTGGGATTGCATTAAATCTATACAAGAGTTTTGGTAAAATGGACATTTTTACAATGTTAATTTTCCCAATCCATGAGCATGGGAGGTTTTTCCATCTTCTGAGGTCTTCTTCAATTTCTTTCTTTAAGGGTTTAAAATTTTTGTTGTAGAGGTCTTTGGTGTCTTTGGTTAGGTTTGTTCCTAGGTATCTTATTGTTTTTGAGGCTATTGTGAGTGGGAAGGTCTCTTTGAATTCTTTCTCCAGTTGCTTGTTCTTGGTGTAAAGAAAGGCCATTGATTTTTTAAGGTTAATTTTGTATCCTGCCACTTTGCTGAAGCTGTTAATCGTTTCTAGGAGTTTTCTGGTGGAGTTTTTTGCATCCCTTAAGTAAACAATCATATCATCAGCAAATAGGGATAGTTTGACTTCCTCTTTTCCAATTAGTACTCCTTTAATATCCTTTTCTTGCCTTATTGCTCTAGCAAGTGTTTCAAGCACTATATTGAAGAGGAGTGGTGATAGGGGGCAGCCTTGCCGAGTTCCTACCTTTAAAGGGAATGTTTCCGTCATTTCCCCATTTAGGATGATATTGGCTGTGGGTTTCCTGTATATGGCTTTAATTACATTGAGGAATGATCCCTCCAATCCAATTCCTTCTAGGACTTTAAGCATGAAGGGATGCTGGATTTTGTCAAAGGCTTTTTCAGCATCAATTGAGATGAAGGTGTGGTTTTTGTCTTTCATTCCATTTATGTGTTTGATGATGTTTATTGATTTTTGTATGTTGAACCATCCCTGCATCTCTGGTATGAATCCAACTTGGTCATGATAGATGATCTTCTTGATGTGGGTCTGTATGTGATTTACCAGTATCCTGTTTAGAATTTTGGCATCTGTGTTCATTAATGAGATGGGTCTATAGTTCTCCTTTTTGGTTGTATCTTTGCCTGGTTTTGGTAACAGAGTGATGCTGGGTTCATAGAAGGAATTTGGGAGAGTTCCCTCGCTTTGTATCCTTCTAAACACTTTGAGTAATAATGGTTGTAAGTCTTTTTGAAATGTTTTATAGAATTCTGCCATGAAACCATCTGGGTCTGGGCTTTTTTTAGTTGGGAGGTTTCTTATTACATCTTCAATTTCTTTATATATTATGGGTCTGTTTTTTAAAAATATTTTTTAAGTTTTATTTATTTTTTATGTGTATGAATGTACTGTCTGCATGCCGGTCTGTGCACCCATGTTGTGCAGTGCCACAGAGGTCAGAAGAGGGCAACAGATTCCCCTGGAACTGGAGTTAAAGACGGTTCTCAGCTGCCATGTGGGTACTGGGGATCAAACCCGGGTCCTCTGCAAGAGCAGTTGGTGCTCTTGACCGCTAGGCCATCTCTCCAGCCCAATATATTATGGCTCTGTTTAAGCTGTTGATCTCTTCTTCGTTGAGCTTTGGTGATTCCCAGGGTTTCAGATATTCATCCATTTATTCTAGGTTTTCAAACTTGGTAGAGTATAGGTTTTTGAAGTATTCCTGTATGATTGTCTGGATCTTTTCCTTGTCTGTTGTGATATTTCCCCTTTCATCATGGATTGTATTGATTTGGAGTTGTTCCTTCTTTCTTTTGGTTAACTGGGCTAGAGGTCTGTCTATCTTCTTTATTCTTTAAAAGAGCCAGCTTTTGGATACATTAATTTTTTTGTGTTGTTTTCTTTGTTTCTATTTCATTGATTTCTGCTGATTTTTGTTATTTCTTCCTCTCTTTTGTATTTAGGGTTCATCTGTTGTTGTCTCTCAAGTGCTTTTAGCTGCAGTGTTAGAGCGTTTACTTGTGCTCTTTCTGTTTTTCTAATGTAGGCACCCAGGGCTATAAACTTACCTCTTAGGACTGCTTTTAAAGTATCCCATTTGTTGTGTTGTATTATCATTGTTATTCAGTTCCAGGAATGCTACACCCACTCCCGTGTCTGCTACAACCACTCCAGTGTCGCCTGTGTAAGCAATATGAGAAATCATATTCAAGGCAGGCGGGGGAGCAATGTCCTATGGGGCTCGACCCCCTGGAGGTCCCTGGCAGAACACTCGGCTAAGATCACCCCCGAGATTGAGATGCTCTCCTAGGATGTTACGTTTTTCTGGTGTTTATCTTTTCTTTGACACATTCATTATTCAGGAGTGTGTTGTTTAGTCTCCATGTGTTCTTATAGATAGTAGGGCTTATCCTGGTGTTGATAATGAGCTTTATTGCACTGTGGTCTGATAGAATGCATGAAATTATTTCAATCTTTTTGTATTTGTGGAGGTTTCTTCTGTGTCCCAGTATGTGGTCGATTTTGGAGAATGTTCCGTGGGGTGCTGAGTAGAAAGTGTATTCTCTGGTATTAGGATGGAATGTTCGGTAGAGGTCTATGAGGTCCATTTGGTGTATCATATCGTTCAGTTCAGATGTCTCTCTGTTTATTTTTTGTCCTGTTGACCTATCCAAAGGACTCAGTGGGGTATTGAAGTCCCCTACTATGAGTGTACTGGGGTTAGTGTGTGACTTGTGGTCCTGGAGAATTGTCTTTATAAAGTTTGGTGCACCAGAGTTTGGGGCATATATATTCATAATTGTGAAATCTTCTTGGTGAATTGTTCCTTTGATAAAAATGTAATGGCCTTCTTTGTCTCTTCTGATTTCTTTTACTTTGAAGTCTATTTTGTCTGATATTAAAATAGCAACACCTGCTTTCTTTTTGGTACCATTTGCTTGGAATATTTTTTTCCATCCTTTCACTTTAAGGTGGTGCCTATCCTTGAAGGTAAGATGTGTTTCTTGTAGACAGCATATAGATGGGTTCTGTTTCCTAATCCAATCTCCCAGTCTATGTCTTTTGATTGGGGAGTTTAGTCCATTAATATTTAAGGTTATAACTGAAAGATGTGTGTTGCTTCCTTTCACCTTATTATCCATTTGCATTTTTGGTCTAGGTTTCTACTTCTGCAGTTATGCTTTTATTAATTTCTCTTTCTAGGTGCCTGGGGATGGTTGCTCCTTTCTTCTGTCCTTTGAATTGCTTCAAGTATTCTCTGAAGGGTTGGTTTTCTGGACATGTATTCTTTCATCTTGTTTATGTCATGGAAGATTTTTCTCTCTCCTTCAACTATAATAGACATTTTTGCTGGGTATAGTAACCTGGGAATGCTTTGCTCCACGTTCTTCTTGCTTTCATAGTTTGCACTGAGAAGTGAGTTGTAATTCTGATAGGTTTTCCCTTATAGGTCACTTGTTTTTCTCTTGTGACTTTAAGGATTTTGTCTTTGTTTTGGGTGTCTAGCATTTTAAGTATGATATGGCATGGAGAGTTTCTTTTCTGATCTTTTCTGTTTGGAGTTCTATGTGCTTCTTGTATTTGCATTGGTTTGTCTTTTTTTAGTTTGGGGAAATTTTCATCTATTATTCTGTTGAAGATCTGATCAATACCATTCTTTTGGGATTCTTCTCCTTCCTCTATTTCTATGATGTGGAGGTTTGATCTTTTCATAGTGTCCCACAATTCCTGGTTGTTTCACTTTTGTGTATTTTTAAATTTTTCATAATCTTTCGTTGATGTTTTTAGTTGTTCTGTGTTATCTTCCAGGTCTGATAGTCTTTGTTCTGCTTCCTCCATTCTGCTTCTGAGGCTTTTTCCATTCCTTTCCTCTTGATTGGATGACTGTTTGATTTCCTTTTTCATTTCGTCTTCTGATTTATTTAGTATTTCCACTTCATTTTGGAGCTTCTCAATCCCTTCCTGTAGCTCTTTGCTTTGCTGGTTGGTTTCCTTATCTTTTTCAACATGGGATCTTTTCAGTGTTTCCATTTCCTTCTGGAGTTTGTCATTCTCTCTCTCTAGGTCCTTCTTGAGTTTTTCATTCTCTCTTCTTAATTCTTTGATTTGCTCTTTATAATCTTGTACTTCTTTAATTATGTTCACAACTGTACTTCCAATGTCTGTGTCCTGGGCCATCCTCAGGGGGATCCCACTGTAGGAATCTTCCACAGGGTTGGTAGAGCTTGGTGTGGAATTATCCTGCCCCATTCCCATGTTGTCTCTTCTTTGTGTCCGTGGCATGTGGGTTTCTCCTTGCCTGTATTCCAATGCAAATCCCAAATGCCTCTTCACTGTGTTGAAGGCTTGCTTTGCTTGCCTCCTTCAGATACCTTCATTGTTTGTTTGGTTGATTTGTTTTTCTCCTTTTCTCCTTGCTTATGGAGTGCTGACTTGTCTAAGTTTTAGGCTTTCTATTGGAAGTCTAACTCACTCTTCCCTTTCTGTTCTGAAGGTTCTCCAAAGAATCCACTTGGGGGGCTGGAGAGATGGCCTAGTGGTTAAGAGCGCCGACCACTTTTGCAGAGGACCTGGGTTCGATCCACAGCACCCACATGGTGGCTCAGAACCATCTGTAACTCCAATTCCAGGAGAACTCCAGCTCCAGGGGAATATGACACCCTCTTCTTACCTCCACAGCATTGCATGACACGGGTGCACAGACCTACATGCAAACAATGCATTCATACACATAAATAAATAAAATACAGTAAAAAAAAAATCCACTTGGACACTCCTGTGCTTCAGGTGGTCTTGGGAAATCCCCCTTATCATTCTTTTTATTAAATTATTTATGCTTTATCATATAAGTATCTTGCCTACGTGTATGTAAGTATACCACATGCATGTAAATCCACAGAGACCAAAAAAGGATCCCCTGGAACTCCTCTTATGAATTGCTGTGAGCCACGATGTAGGTGCTGGGAGGCCAACCCAAGTCCACTGCAGGAGCAGCCACTGATCTTAAGTCCTGAGCCATCTCTCCAAACCTGCATTGATCATTCCTAACAGATAATGTATCAGTGTTTTACATATAGATGTACATGCTCCAGAAACCATTTTATTTACTTTTATTTTTTAAAATGTTATTTATTTAGTATGTATATGCATGTGGTGTATGCGCCTGCTCATTTTGTGCAGGGGTGCATGCACATGTTTTATGTGTGTGTGTAAGCCACAGGTTAAGGCTGGGTTTCTTCCTTGACTGCTTTTCATCTTCATTTTTGAGACAAGATCTCTCACTGAGCCTGGAGCTCATTGATGCAGCAAGTTAGCTGGCCAGCAAACATCAGGTATCCCCTGTCTCTTCCTTCTCTCACCCAGACCTAAAACACTGGGGTTACAGGCATTTCTATCATGCCCAGACTTTTACTTGGTTGTCAGGGATGTGAACTCAAGTCTTTATTTAGTTCTGAGCTATCTCCCAACCCTGATCATTTTCATAAAAAGAACACAACATATGTATATTTTTATTTCTTTTTAGCTGATATAAACATTTTGTGCCATTCACAATTCTTATACAAGATTATTTTAATGACAGACACAAACATACCTACCCATATATATATACATATATATATATATATATTTACATATATATGCCTTTGTATAATCATAGACACTTCTGGCTCCAAGGATGAAAGTGTTTTGCTAATTATGGGAAAGAAGTTGAGTCCAAGGGACCTAGAACCTTGATGACTTATAGACTTCCTCCTCCTCCTCCTCCTCCTCCTCCTCCCCCTCTCCCTCCTCCTCCTCCTCCTCCTCCTCTCTTCTTCTTCTTCTTCTTCTTCTTCTTCTTCTTCTTCTTCTCCCTGTAGTTCCAGGTGTCCTGGAATTCACTATGTAGAGCAGGCTGGCCTTGAACTCACAGAGATCTGCCTACCTCAGCCTCCCAAGTGCTAGGATTAAAGGCTTACACCACCATGTCCAGCCAGACTGCTTCTTTTCTAAATATTTATTTTTTTTATTATTTTTTATATGTATGAGTGTATTGTCTGCATGTAGGTTGGTGAACCCATGTCGTACAATGCCATGGAGGTCAGAAGAGGGTGTCGGATTCCCCTGGAACTGGAGTTAAAGACAGTTCTTAGCCATCATGTGGGTGCTGGGAATTGAACCCAGGTCCTTCTGCAAGAGCAGTCAGTGCTCTTAACTGCTGAGCCATCTCTCCAGCCCCCAGACTGCTTCTTATGTAATACAAATATGCTGTTAATTTAAATCATTATCAGCAATGCATACATGACACTGAGCTATATCTCTAAATTGAACAAAATAATTTCTTGAAGCTAACAAGAATGAGTTATTGCTACTCTAACTGTCCAGAAATTAATTTCTAAGTTATAATAAAGTAGATGAGATAAATAGAAATTGTGATATTATTGTACAGAAACACATATATACATATATATGTATATTTAGAATATACCATCAGTGCTTAATTCATCAATTAATTTTATTGAATTGTGGCTTGTTATATTTTAATATATGCTTGATAAAGAAAGAGTACATTTAGCTTGTTTGGTAGCCTCTGTTTAGAAAAGTAAGGAAAGGTGTAAACTAGGTTACAAAGTGTTCCTGGCAAACTTCAACATAGCTTCCAGATTTCTGTTAGCATATGGTTTTGTTAAATAGCAAGGAAAATATTAGAAAAGGAAGGCAGAATCTGAAGACAGATCAGTGAAAGTACTTTAAAAGTACCATGAGTGATGCAGGAAGGGTAGCTATAATGTACAATCTTATCAACCAATTAATAGATTAATTGCCTAACATTAATTAATAATAAAAGTTAACATAAAATTCAGCTGGACAGATGACTCAGCAGTTAAGAGCACTGGTTGCTCTTGCAGAGAGAGAACCCAGGTTCGATCCCCAGCATTTACATGGCAGCTGACAACTGACCATAAGTCCAGTTCCAGGGGATCCAATGCCTTCTTCTGACTTCTGCTGGCACTGCAAGACATGGGAGCATGTATATACATGCAGGCAACACACTCATACACATAAGATAAAATGATAAATTAAATTTAACATACAAAAGAATTAGACACACAGTTGCAGAACCAATCATAGGCAAAAACTTTGAATAATTAATTATTATATAAAGGAACCATTTACAAGGGCTGGTTAACTCTTGTACAGGAGTAGTCTCCACTCACAGGCCCTGCTTAATCCATGGACAAAGTTATGCTTTTGCTAACATCAGTCTTCCTTAGATTGAAAAAGATCTTTGTCAATCTGGGAGGATTTACAACTAAACCTTAAAATGATGAAAGTTTTATAACTCATGATAGGAATATTTTGATAAGAATGGGAGCAATTAGGGATTTTATGAATCTTAATTATTTTTAATAGAAAAGCTTAAAGAATTCAAGTTAAAATACTTATTAAATGGTTTAATAAACTTTTTAGGTCTATAAAATTTAGGAAAAAATTAAAACATATTTCTTGTTAGGATTGTTTGCTTGTTCTGTCAGACATTTGAAATCCTAAAGAGAAATCAAATATTCACTCTTTGGTAGGTTCATTGTGCATGGTAAACACAATAATGGCCTCCTAATTGCTAGAAACTTGTAAGAACATTTTCCTCCATGCTAAAGAGGATTCTGCTAGATGTGAAGGCAAAGATTTTAAATGAGTAGAGGATTTATCATTATCTGGATGTAACCAAAAGCATCAGGGGCTTCCTGTAAAGGAAAGAAGGAGGAAGAGGCAACAGTCACAAGACTTGTGACCATGGAATCAGAAGGCAGACCATCTCTTCATTTATTTCATTAAATAATACATTTAATTTCTGTCAACCATGTTTCAGCAATGTTTTACAGGTCAAATATGTTGAATTTGCAAATGCAAAAATAAATGTTCCAGGAAATATCATTGAATTAGTAAACGAAACCATTTTCTTAAGGAAATTCATTCTGTTCTATTTATGTCAATCAAATATGAATCTAAGAAATACTAAAGTATCATTCTCACTTTGCTATAGTTATAAATAACATAATGAAATTTAAAGATAAAACTTGAAGACATCAAAATGTTAAGCTATTCTAAATTTTAACTTCAATAAACAGAAAACATTCAGTCTTTAAATTCTGATGACTATATGCAGCCATATGAACAAAAACTGCTCTGAATATTTTTAAAATCAGCCCATTTTGACACCTTTAAACCATTATCTTTTGAGACTTTAACATATTTTAACATATTCAACATTTTTTTTTTTCCTGTATTGCCATCTGCTGTTTAAAATGTAACTGAGGCATATAACTCCACCTAAGGCATAAGCCTGTGATGGTGACAGGAAGGACTTGGGAAGGCCAGCAACCAACATAAAGTCCCCTCCTGCCTGGCTGGCCTTTGCACTAATTTTCTTTATCCTGTAACTTCTGCCACATCTTCCCTTAGTTAGATCTTATTGTTAAAGAACTTACCCCTCTTCTCTCTTAAATGACCTTTTCAGAGTCTTTATATTACATAATACTTAATAATATGTTTAAGAGGAAAACATCAACCGTGGCAATGGTTGGTTATGTGCCCATGGCTGTTCCGAATAGACATGGCCAACTCTGAGAATTGCATCTCTTACGATAGAGAGGTCAGGGCAGAGCTACTTTTATACAACTACCACCTATGAAAGTGACATGCGGGGCTGGAGAGATGGCCTAGCGGTTAGGAGCGCCGACGCTCTTGCAGAGGACCCGGGTTCGATCCCCAGCACCCACATGGCGGCTAAGAACCGTCTGTAACTCCAGTTCCAGGAGAACTCCAGTTCCAGGGGAATCCGAGACCCTCTTCTGACCTCCGCGGCATTGCACGACACGGGTGCACAGACCTGCATGCGGACAATACATTCATACACATACAAAAATAAATAAAAAAAAAAAAATAAAAAAAAAAAGTGACATGCTACACTGAGGGTCAGACTGCAGATACCATGTATTGAGAAGTTAGCAATTAGTGAGAGGCACTTATGGCAAATACAGAAGAAGATTAAAGATTTCAAGCCATTATTTTACTCTTAGGAGGATGAATTTAGTCATGAATTAAAAAAATAGTAGTGTGTACTAGGGGATTTTAGAGCTATAGAATTCTGCGGAGTCAGATTATTATGGGGTACGTTCTGAACATTCGGTGCATGCACCACTTATGGCACCTGACAAAATTATATTCTTTTGTGTATTGAAAGAGTGCTTACACTTTGACAATTCTGTCAGTTGCTATAATTCCACTAGGAATCCTGGAAGTGAATTTGAGTGATACTTTTCTCCATTTCACCACTTCCCTGTTGTGCTGCACATAGTAAAATACATAGCATTCTCAAAGTCTGAAAATAAATCCACCCTCATCTACCCAATGTTTCCTTTCTGGGATATACGTGGATTTATGAGCCTCATACCCATAGTCTGTTGCAGTTGGGCAGAACTAAGTGCCTGACATAGAAAGCTGCCAGACATAAGCTTGTGGAAAGTGACCAACAGAGAACCCCAAGGGCTGGTACCACCTCTCCATAGTGCACCGTGCCAAGCCACTATAGGGAGAGGAGTTTCATAGGTTGGTGAATGCAGCCACTGGCTTGGAGTCTCATAGCTCCTGAATTCCAAGGAGCATCTGCCTTTGGCAGCTTCTGGGGGCTGGCATCTGCTTTGTGTCCATCAGAGAGCAGACACCTAACTTCTAGTTCTAGCCTGGTCTACACTCATAGTCAGGTCCCCTGACTTGGCTAGAGCCTCAGGGACAAAAGTGGATCCTTTAGGAATATGGAATCTGATATCTTCATTTTCTCAAGGATCACATGTGCCAATGATAAAATATGAGCTTCTGGGAAAACAAAGTCATGTTTATAACTATTTGCCTGGGGCACAAAACCCAGACATAAATCACAATTAGAATGAAAGGAATAGAATATTCTGCAATCTAATCTTAATATCTATGTGTAGTTATATAACACATTTCATATTTCTCTTTATATCCATGTATGTGTATTTGTATATGCATACACATAAATATTTTTTTTTTGGTATTTTTGAGGCAGGATCTTTAGTCCTGCCTTTAGTCCCACCTGGCCTGGAGTTCACTATGTAGACCAGGCTGGCCTTGAACTCACAGAGATCCACCAGTCTCTGCCTCCCGAGTGCTGGGATTAAAGGCCACTGCACCCCACATGAATAAATGATTCTATTGCCAACTCCAACTTGAATTGCCCAGATTTTACTTTGGTAGTTATAGTGGTTTTAATGTGTTGTCCCCCATAGGCTCAAGTACTTAAATACTTGGTCCCTTGTTCCAGACACTGCATAGGGACAGTCATGGAACCTTAAGAGGTGTGGCTGTGCTGGAGGAAGCACATCAACAGAGTGGACTTTGAGAGTTCAAAACCTGTCTCATCCCCAGTTTTGTGCTCTGCTTCCTCTGCCTGCATGAGGATGTGAGCTCCTGGCTTCTTCCCTGCCTGCCTCCTGCCATGATGGACCCCTATCCCTCTGCAACCATAAGCCAAATGAACTCTTCCTTCTATAAGTTCCCTTGGTCATGGTGTTTATGATTTACAATTAAATGGATCATATAAGCAGCCATACATTTGTTTCCCTGACTTGGGAAAATGAGAAGATGGGTAGGGGCATGGCAGTACTGGGGACAGTAGATTGTATTCTTATGGAAATAATCATTATGTTAAGGTGCCAAAAGTCCTATAAGAGTAAGAGGTCAAGAGAATAACAATCTCTGGTATCTCGTGTGGATAAAAAAAAAAAACAAAAAAAACCAAAACAAAACAAATTTAAGACGCTGAGATGGAGCCTGTGATCCCAGCACTCAAGATGCAGAGATGGAGCCCAGGATCCCAGAACTTTTTGGAGAAAAAATAATTAAAAGGAACAACAGCAACAAAAAGACTTGCTCAAAGAACTTACCCAAACAGTAAACTTCTGCATCAAAAAAGTTGAAAAAAAAAAAAAAAAGACTTGAGAAAAAGATACAAGACAAGACTTAACATGTATGGCAGAATGCATGAGTCCGGGGGTGGGGCACAGATAGGGGGATGGGCATAAACTTGATTAAGAAATATTGTATGAAATGCACAAAAGCTCAATAAAAAATTAAGGGGAAAAACCCCCAAATTTCCCATTTCACTGGTCAATCCCTTGGTTATAGGTCCACCCCTAGGAAAGCAGATTCACCTTAAGCCATCGTGGGTGGAATGAGATGGTGAACTTTTCCTTCCTGGAATCCCTGCCCCCTGGGACACTTCTTGTGGATCTCCATGATTCTTGCCCACTTTGCTGAATTCTTCAGAAAACTGTAACCTCTCCTTTTCTTCTTTATACCTCTTTTATAGCAATGCTTTCTGGATGGTTTGGGTGGCCCCAACCTTTGCCTTTCTTTTTTTTAAATTTTTTATTTATTTTCTATGTGTATGAATGTACTGTCTGCATGCAGGTTTGTGCACCTGTGTCGTGCAATGCCCCGGAGGTCAGAAGAGGGTGTCGGATTCCCCTGGAACTGGAGTACTCCTGGAATTAGAGTTACAGATGGTTCTCAGCCACCATGTAGGTTCTGGGGATCGAACCCGGGTCCTCTGTAAGAGCGGTCGGCAGTCTTATCTGCTAGGCCATCTCTCCATGCCCACATTTGCCTTTCTTTGCCATGTGGTTGCTAGTTCACCATGTGGCTGACCTCCATGCAGGCTCTGAACCAGCATGGTTTTATGGCTTTTTTCCCCCTTCTCCTCTCTATCCCACTTTTCAAGGCAGCTGCTGAGACTTATAGCTTGCCTGTCCTGAGAATTTTTCCTTAAATTTGCATAAAACTTTTCTCAAGCCTTTATTTGAATACATTCTTAAATTCTTTTATGAATGACACTAAGGTCTCTCTAGGGGACCCTGTTTCTCTCCTGTATTTTTATTCACAAGTGTTGGACTCAAACTGCCACACTCACAAAATTAACCAATGAGGGGCCACAGATTAATATGAAATTTATTTAATTTGCTGGTGCACCAGAACCCAATTAAGAAAACTGACACATCAAGGGAGCTAATTGTTGATGTGTCAGAGACACAACCTATTCCACACAGGGATGAGCATGACCCCGATTGTCTCTTACAGAGAACTTTTAAAGCCAAAGCCACAAACTAGAGGAATTTGGTGACATCATACATACACAATTGCAAGGCTATAGAAACACAATGCAAGCAGTGGTGACCTTTAATCTGATTGGTGGGGTCTTGGTGGTTGCAGACCAGGCAGTCTTTCATTGGATCAGTCCACCTGTTCTGTACCCCTTTGTTTGAAACAATGGTTGTGTTTAGCAGCGTGAAGTCCCTTGGAGAGTAATGGGCTCCTTAGGGGGTGAGAAGCACTCCTACAGGGCTGGGAAAGTTCATCCTGACCTCGGGGAGCTCTGGGAACTAATAACTCAAGGTGGGAGGGAGTAACTATGGGAACCAGACCTGCTTCAACTAGAGAGTTGCCCCTGCATGGTTAACCCTTTCTTTTTGATTAACTTCTTTCTGACCTGGTCCTAACAACAAGAATTTTAAGATTTTATTAGATTACTCCCTGTATAATAAACACTGTATCAGCGGCATGTCTGCCACATCTAAACTCCAGGAAGGCACCATGGCAACAAGCTGAAGACATGGTGGCAGGAGCAGGAAGCTGGTAGATCATGTCTTCCACCCACACAGAAAGCAGAGAGAGTGAACTGGAAGTGGGGTGAGGCTACAAACTCTCAAGTCCATCCCAAGGGACATACTTCCTCCATGTGCTAAAGGTTTCATAATCCCCAAACACCAATTTGGGATAAAATGTTCAAATACACAAGCTTTATGAGGGATAGTTCTCATTGAAGCTGCCACATTCCACTCCCTGACCCCCTTACGCTCATGGCCATCTCACAATGCAAAATGCCTTCCTTCTAACTTCAAAAGTCACCATAAAAGCCCAAAGCCTCAAAATATCTTTGAGACTCAAGCCAGTCTCTTACCTGTTACTCCCAAGTCATGTAGCTTTGTGTCAGATGTCTGGGACTTTAATATCAAAGGTGCTCTACCTCTCCAGCTTCCCTGCCTGTAACACACATCTCTAGTTGAGCTAGTTCTGCTACCTGCATATGGCTGTCCTTGATGGATGTCTCTTGACTTTCATGTCGCCATCCTCACCTCAACCCAGGCAATTTCAAAGATCTACACAATGACATCAGAGGGACTCTTGGCCTCTCAAGAACCTTCTCACAGTGACTCCAGAACTGCCACAAGCTGTCTGGCCTCAGTGGCTCTCTGAATTTGTAGAGAAAGTATCAATGACCCTTTCATTCTTGCATCTTTCCTCCCTCCAGAATCAGTACCACGTGGGCAGTATTACCAAGCTCAGCTACCAGCTTGAGATGGACCCTTATCTGCTTGAACTGCATTAGCCACAGCATTTATATGTAGCTCTTTTCTAGGTACAGAAAACCTACTAGGATATTTTTCACAAATTGGAGACTTATCTGGGGAGGCTCTTGCCTTGAGGGCGCATTTCCCATCATTCAGGTACACAGCAGGAAGCCTCTCCTTAGCAGAGCAAATATCTTTTTCCTCATATGCCTTGACTGTACAATTACGCTTCCTGAACAATTTCTATTTCTTTCTGCTCCACTTTCTTCTTTTTATTATAGACCTGCATTAAGAGTAATCAATAATAACTGTTACACAGACTCAATGTTATGCTGTCTTGGGATTTCTTTATGCAAAGAAATTAGACCAAAGCAAAAATAGACCAAAGAAATTGGTCTATTACTTTTTAATTTAGGCTCATGTGAATTCTGAGGATATGGGCAGAAAGCAACCAGATTCTTTGCAGAAATACCACATGAATGGCCTCTGGACCAACCACTCTTCACTGATGAACAAGCTCTCCAGCCCTATTAAAAATTTTTTAACTATCCATAGATCTATTATTATTATTATTATTATTATTATTATTTGGATTCTGAGGAAGAAACTCAGGTTCTGAGACTTGCATCTTCCTGCAGTAAGTGCCTTTACCCACTGACCCATCTCATTGGAACTCTCCTTTAATGCATTCTTTTTAACAGGGAAATTCAAACTTTATTAACATGTGCATTTCATATATCCATAGAGCTCTGCTTACATATGGAGATAAAAACAGAGGAAGAAGGAAGTGAAGGAAGGAAATGAGAAAGTGGCCAGTGAAGGCACATGAATAGGAGTAAGGTTTGTTCCATAGATTTAGGCCAGGGCCTTCTGCCGTGATACATGTCTCTAGAGACTTAGTCATTTTCCTGATAAAAACAGGGAGCTACTCTGCCCTTGCAAACAGTTACTTCCCTCTCTAAAAGATGACTTCCAGGAAATAATGAAAATAACTCTTTTGTCATGGGGCATATTTGGGATGGCCTATTCTGACCTCTAGCATCTTTATTCTCAAAAATCATGCTCAGAAAGTAGGAAGAGCCAGCTTTTCCTTGCCATCAGTCAGGTTGCTTTTAACAATGAACCAGCCTCATCTTTGCTGTTCTTAATGATGCATAGCCTGGGAACGATGTACCCTGCTTAGCAGGCAGTACTAGAGCACCAGGCAACTCAACAGCAATGAGATTGACTGTGAGGCCAACTATTAAGGAAGCCAGGAACTAGAGAAAGTTCAGTGTGATTCTCCAGGGAGTGGTGCCAAGAGAATAATGCTGTAATGCTGAATACATTAAGCCTAAAACTTCTACAGAATACTAGATTCAAAATAAAAAAATTTTTTGGTCTTTTTCAAGATAGCTTCTCCCTATAGTCCCAGCTATCCTAGAACTCACTCTGTAGACCAGGCTGGCCTTGAACTCACAAAGATCCGCCTGCAAGAAGCCACAATGGAGAAAAGACAGCATCTTCAGCAAGTGGTGTTGGCAAAATTGGATCACCACTTGTAGAAGAATGAAATTAAACCCCTACCTCTCGCTCTGTACAAAAGTCAACTCCAGATGGATCAAAGACCTCAATGTGAAACCCCAAACTCTGAAGGTGATAAAAAAAAAAGTTGGCAGCAGACTACAAGACATAAGAGTAGGAAAAGACTTCCTAAATCAGACAGCAGCTGCACAAGAATTAAGGTTGACAATTGGCAAATGGAACCTCATTAAACTCAAAAGCTTCTGTACATCAAAAGAAGCAATCAAGGACGTGAAGAGAAATCCCACAGAGTGGGAGGAAACCTTCACAGCAGATACATCTGACAAAGCATTGATTTCCAGAATATATAACCTACTCAAAAAACAAAGAAAAAAGAAAACAAATGACCCACTCAGTAGATGGAGCAAAGAACTGAACAGAGACTTCACAAGCAAGGAATTAGAGATGGCTGAGAAACACCTTAAGAAGTGTTCAACATCACTAATCATTAAGGAAATACAAATCAAAACCACTTTAAGATATCATCTTACTCCAATAAGACTGGCTAGGATCAAGAAAACAAATGATACCAAGTGCTGGAGAGGTTGTAGGGAAAAGGGAACACTCATCCACTGCTGGTGGGAATGTAAACTGGTACAGCCACTATGGAAAGCAGTGTGGAGAACCCTTGGAAGACTTGGAATGAACTTGCCACCCGACCCAGCCATACCACTCCTGGGCATGTACCCTCAAGACTTACGCCACCACAGAGATACATGCACGGCCATGTTTATTGCAGCTCTCTTCACAATAGCAAGGAGCTGGAACCAACCTAAATGCCCCTCAACTGACGAGTGGATAGAGAAAATGTGGTACATCTACACAATGGAGTTCTATGCAGCAGTAAAGAAAGACGACATCATGAGCTTTGCAGGAAAATGGCTGGAGCTAGAGGACATCATGCTGAGTGAAGTAACACAGTCCCAGAAAAACAAACGACGAATGGTATCCCTCATCTGTGGATGCTAGTGCCAATTACCTAGTTGTAAGTATTTCTTGTGCATGGCCCCTTGAGCTTTTGTCCAAAGCAGTTGGGAGTGATGCATATTGGAAAAAACAACAACAACAACAACAACAACAACAGAAAGGACTGCATCAAAGAACTGACTGAAACAGTGAACTTCTGCTCAAAACAGTCAACTTCCTCATGGAGAATATTGAGAAAGACTGAGAAAGAGATGAAAAGCATGTTTGGCAGAATGCATGAGCTCTGGCGGGGTGGGGGAATGGGGGGGAACACAGGTCTAGATTTGTTAAAAAAATAAATTTATGTGAAAAAAAAAAAGAAAAGCTGGGGCTGCAGGGAGATACTGTGTAAAAAAGACCAAAACACAAACAAAAAAAACAAATAAAAAATAAAATTAGGTCTGCCATAAAAAAAAAAAAAGATCTGCCTGCCTCTGCCTCCCGAGTGTTGGGATTAAAGGCATGCTGCAGGGCATTTTCCAAACTATCCTTTTTCTTAAAGATCTTTCTATTTAATTATTACAAATTTCATACAATATATTTTGGTTATATTTAGACCCCCTGTGCTATCTGCACCCTTCTCACCAACTCTCCCTATACACCTGATTTTATGCACATACACACATATATAAAGTATGTATACATATGCATATCTATATATTTATATCTATCATCTATCCATCTATTTATATCTATATTGGTATTGATCTCTTTCTCTCTCTCTCTCTCTCTATATATATATCTTTATATATATATATAGATAGATAGATAGATAGATAGATAGATAGATAGATAGATATATGGACCATCAAATCAAACTGGTGCCCCCAAGTGTCCATCACCTGGAGCTTAATTATTCTACCAAGAGTCTGGTGGCAATGAAGAATCTGTTTATTGTATACAGTATTTCCCTTATATAAACAGAATGATGTCATCTCTCAGGGCCCACTCCCAGACCCCCTGCAATGTGCTGTAAACATCAGGAGCCCTGCATCACAAGTTTATCTCAAGAAGTGGTATCAAGAGCCTTTCTCACCTAGGGGACAGCATCAGGTGTGAAGGACAGGCAGGCAATTTAAGACAATGCAGCCACAGGTGGCTTGTCTCCGCCTACACATGGGGTTAAAGATTTTCCTATCTTCTTTTTTAAACCATCCATTTTAAAATTAGGAAAAGAACTAGTGTCTGTTAAATTCTATTATAAATACATCTAGATCCAGCAGCCCAACTTGGCATTCTACAAGTGAAAGCTCTAGTGGTATTCAGTCTATCAGGTAGGGCTGCATCCCAATGCCTCATGCCTCTGCCACAGCTCTGGCCAACACCAGCTTTGGCCTGAATCACTACAATCTCCAAATGATCTCTCTCTCTCTCTCTCTCTCTCTCTCTCTCTCTCTCTCTCATCTCTCACATTATGATAATTGAAGAATTACTTGTAATCCTTCTAAAATTTAAGTAAGTCCAACATATCTATGCCAATCTCTGTTTTTGACTCAGAGAAAGAGAGAGATAGAGATAGAGAAAAATGATGGAGGGTGTTAGACAGAAAGAGAAAGACAGAGAAAGAGACAAAGATTCAGGATCTTCACCATAGCTCCCAATGTCCCATCTCACCAGGCCCTGGCTCTTTTGCTGTCTGCTTCTGGTTGCTTCCCTCTCACTCACTCCTCTGGTCCACCCTGGACACTTGAGAGCTCGTCCATCAGCCATATCCCCAATTTAGAGCCTTTAACTTATGTATTCATTGCCTAGACAGCCTCACACTCAGATATTTATAAGGCATATTTCCTCATACTTTTCAGCTTATATTCAATAATCACTTTCTCAAAGGGGCTGCTTTGGATGTCATTTTAAAATAGCCTTTTCCTGTCCCCTCACAAATCTGCTTCTTCCCTTTTCTTGCATTTTCTTTATTGCTCATGTCACAGTTTATTACTGTATTAGAATAGTTTGTTTACTTAACTAGACACATCATCATAATATAAGCTCCATGAGGACACAAACGCCATTTTGTTGTTGTTGTTCGGTTTTGTTTGGGGGGAAAGAAATCAATGCTGTGTCTTGAATATTCATGCCTCTCACATAAGTAGCCCACTCTGTATTTATTGAAGGCATCAGTGAAGTTCCCCAGAACCCAGACTTTCATGGAGTAACATTAGCACATGACAGATTAAATGGACCATCCCCAAACACCTGTCTACAAAGTCTCAGGAGCATTCCTGATAAAGAAGTTTGCTGAGTACCAAAATCTCCTTTGATTTTGTTTTGTTTTGTTTTGTTTTTGGTCTTTTCAAGACAGGGTCTCCCTGTAGCCCCAGGAACTCACTCTGTAGACCAGGCTGGCCTTGAACTCACAAAGATCCGCCTGCCTCTGCCTCCCGAGTGCTAGGATTAAAGGCGTGCGCCACCACGCCCGGCTGTTTTTGGTCTTTTCAAGACAGGGTCTCCCTGTAGCCCCAGGAACTCACTCTGTAGACCAGGCTGGCCTTGAACTCACAAAGATCCGCCTGCCTCTGCCTCCCGAGTGCTAGGATTAAAGGCGTGCGCCACCACGCCCGGCTGTTTTTGGTCTTTTCAAGACAGGGTCTCCTGACAGCCCCAGCTGTCCTGGAACTCACTCTGTAAACCAGGCTGGCCTTGAAATCAAAGATCCTCCTGCCTCTGCCTCCCAAGTGCTAGGATTAAAGGCATGTGCCACCACACCTGGCCCCAAATCTCCGTTGACATATAAAGCAATGTTTCCTCTTAAAAATCTCCTTTGACATATAAAGCAATGCTTCCAGCTTAGAGAGGAAGCTACAACAACAAAAGAGGGTCTGAGTGTAGACAAAAAGAGAAATGGGCAAATCCAGTAAGTGGCTAAAACAGGTCATTTTCAGGGAAGGATAGTTGCTACCTATTAGATCTGGGTTTCCCAGAATTCCAAGGGACACATAGATGTCCACTTCCTTCAGAGGCTATCAATCTTATGACCTATTCCCCTTTACCTGAGGCCCCACCCAGTGGCTATAAAGGGGCATGCCTTGTTGGCTGGTCCACCATGTGCCTACAGGTAGTCAGCCCTGGCAATTTCTGAAGTAAATATGTTCCCACAGTGACTAAACCTCATGTGCCAGTCTTTTAATCTGGGGTTTGTACTGTGGTATAACACTACCTGGATTAGCAGGATCACTGTTTTGCCAAGACCTTGCATCCCTTGTTTGTGTTCTGAGCTCCTCAAGCACTGGCTTCATTTTGGTTTCCCAAGAAGTTCTGCTTCTTGTGGAAAAAATGCTAATCTTGATTAATAAAAGTTTCAGGACAGTTGATCATTTCCAGTTCCACTGACCAAAATCATATAAAAAGGTTTTGGTGCTCTCAGAGGTCCTCCATGACACCAGCATGTGTGAATGAACACAGCATCCATGACACCAGCATGTGTGAATGAACACAGCATCCGTGATACCGGCATGTGTAAATGAACATAGAGCTGCCCAGGATTCTGTTATTAAGCTATGATAGACCCTAAGAAAGCACACATTCACAAATAAACATTTCCTCAGTTTTAAAGCCCTGTCCTTGAGAAGCTACATCGCTGGACTGGAATTGAAATTCTGGGAGTGAGTTGAAGGCAGAATCCACGGTGTGGAGACACAGGTTACAATGGGTAGACCAGCAGGTGTCCTGAGAAAGGGCTACCTAGGAAAGATGAAGCTGTACACTTGCCTGGCTCAGATGCAGCTAAGGAGGTGTGAACAGGGTGTGAACTTTAAGAACATCAGAACATCACAATCTCCAGAAATGGTTCCAAGAGGTTTACTGTGTGCAAATTCTACATGGAGTCTTCCTAGAAGAATTATTGTCCAAATTTTATAGCTATTTCCAGAAGACATTCTCACTTAAGCTGCCTGGAAGAACAGCCTGTGAAAGTCCCATTTCACACCCTGCTGACTTTAAGTCAAATTTAAGTATCAACCAATCAAGACTGGGCTTGCTTGCCACTCACATTTGTACAATGGATTAGAATGGGACAAGAACTTTGTATTCTGGCCCTCTCTCTTCCTGTACGCTGTTAGGGAGTGTTAGGTTATGGCATGCTCCCCCCCTAATAAAAGTTTAATTCAGGGTATCCGGAGCTAGGCTCAGGGGAAAGAGAGAGCCAGCACTGAATGGCATCTGGCTTGGGAATTTAAGGGAGAAGGTGGGAATGGGATTCAGTGAGAGTGGGGGTGGGTAGTACACTTTGCAGAAGTGGCTGGCTTTCAAAAAGAGTGAAGATTCCTGAGTAATCAGTGATGGCCCATTTTTTCATAACCAAAGGCTGGCCCATAGAGCAGGTTTCTGGGTGCCACTGGTGTCTTGGCATTTCAGTGGTCTCCTGGAACTCACACTCTGACATTCCAGCCTTTCATTTTCTATAGGAAAAAGGGCGGAGGTCTGTCTTCTGAAACTGCTTCAGAGCTGAACATGGACAGCACAGGGTAAGAATTTTAGCCTGGAAGATCAGAGTGTGATTTTTCATCTTTGACTGCTTTGGGTGTCCAGTGCCCAATCCGGGTCAGCAGTGGCCAGTTGTTGGTAGGCAGCTCTTCCATCTGCAACTGAGAGAAGAAGCTGGTTAAATCTTGTATGAGTGAGGTGTTGAATTTGGTTTTGGAAATATCGTAAAAGGCATGGGGCCACCGTACACAAAATCATTAGCACTATCAGTGGGCCTAGTAAAGGCATTAGCTAGGGGAGGATTGCTGCCCAGGGACCCCAATTGGAGGGACCTCCTCCATTAAGGGTCCTCTGGGACAGGTTATGCTACTTTCTGCAAACGTTGGATATTTTGTTCCACCTTTTCAGACTCATTGATGAAATAGCAACACTCTTCTCCTAGGAAAAGGCAGGTTCCCCCTTTCTCAGATGTAAGCAAATCCAAAGCCCACCTATTCTAAAGAGTGACTTCTGCTGAGGAAGAGAGCTGCCTTTGTAAGGTTTGAATGGATTGAGCAGTGGCCTCCACAGCGGTTATGAGTTCTGTGTTCAGTTGCTGGAGTTCCTGGGAAAAACGCTGAGCTGTGACAAGGGTATGACCCAAGCTGCCTGCAGCTAACCCAGTGGCTGCGACAGCAGAGACCAGACTGATGCCCACTAAAACTACCAACGTGGCTTTCCTCTTGGTCCGGGGTTGGTGGTCAATTAAAGACCTCCCCCAAGTTTCTTGAACTTCTAGGTGTGCCTGGATCTCCTCTGGAGTGTAAAGAATAAGACCAGGCATAGGCCAAAGGTGTTGGTAGGATATACTCTAGAGGAACATAGGAATGCCAGCCTTGTGGCCAGAGATGTTCGGCCTCTGACAGTCACATCCTGTATGAGGAGCCTGGGCAGTTTGAAATCTGAGCTGTCCAGCACTCAGTTAGTTTGAGATAGGGGGGCGGGGGTGGCAAAGGAGTGCCTAGGAGAGGAGTTAGAGAACATTCAGAAGTGGTTTGGTTAGAAACATTGTACACCAGGAGAGGAAAGAGTAATGACCTTTGCAGGGGTGCACAGAGAAAACATTCAGAGGCATTAATAGTGGAGTAATTCTTTAAGAGTGAGGTAGAAATGGACAGTACTTCATCCTATGGGAATCGAAGTGAAGAATTTAGGCACTGCAAACTTTGAATGGTCTGATACCTAGGGTTATTTAGAGCTTCTAAAGCCTGTAGGGCATGAGAGTTCTGGATGGTCTTTTAATCTTTATTCTGCTCCTGGCTGAACAGAAGTAATGAGTTTCATAAAAGATGCCTGCAGCTGCTACGCGATCCCTGGGCCAGGAGGAGGGGTTTGTAATTTTAAAAGTTACATTTTTCTCTCCTGGTGTTGAGAAAAGCCATTTGGGCTTCATGCCCCGTGAAAGTCCTGACCAGTGGTACTTGCAGGACCAGTAAGGACACCCCTCCCATCCCCCAGGATCTCTACAATCAGCCCTGTCCTGTTCTCCAATAAAGCAGAGTAATTTGCAGTAGTTCTCATATCCTGAGTTGGCTCCTGGGTATCGGTAGGTGCACAGGTCCAGGATGTCAAAGGATAGTGAAACAGAAGAGCAGGAGGAAAACTGACATTCTGAATAATTAAGAAGCCTGGTTTCCTGATTTCTATCATCAAGTGCCCAGACTTCAAACCTGTAAGCACATGGAGGGGCAGTATAGGATACTAGGTTAGTATTAGCCAGCATTAGAGGGACAGCTACAGATAGGAGACAGGCAAAGAAAATTGGTCAACACATAATGATATGACTATTCCTTTATAGGGTGCAGGGATGGGATTCTTTGGATCTTAAGTTTTGATAGCCAGTTGGGGTGGCCAAGTACTTGCTGTGACTCCTTGCCAGCTTTAGTTTAGAGAGATGTAGCCAGCCCTGGACTCTGAGGAGTTTAGCTGCAGTAGGAGTAGACAGAATCACCAAGTAAGGTCCAAGCCAGCGGGGCTGTAGAGCTGCCCCAGCAGTTATGTTCTTGGTAGTAGAGAAGAGGAAGGCATAGTCTCCGGGTTGTAGAATGCTGGCTACTGGATCCTTAGAAGCCTGTGGGATGATGTGGTTTACATGTTCCCTAAGTATCTGTCTTAGGAGAGAGAAGGAAGGCAGATAATCATGGAGGGATGGATCCTGTAGTGGAAAATTACTTAGTAAGTAGGGCCGACCATACATGAGTTCAAAAGGACTAAGGAAAGAAGGTGCTTGGGGAATGGCTCTGAGCCTTGTTAAGGCCAAGGGAAGGAGGAAGGTCCATGACTGATGGAGCTCCAGAGACAGCTTGGCCAGTTGGTCCTTAAGGAGTGAGTTGGCCCTCTCCACTTTTCCTGATGATTGGGGGTGGTAAAGAACGTGAAGTTTCCAAGTGATGCCCAGTGCCTGAGAGACTGATTGGGTCACTTTTGAGACAAAAGCTGGACCATTATCTGATTGGAGGCTGAGAGGAAGGCCAAAACGTGGGAGAATATGCTGGATCAGATGAGTAACAACATCTGATGTTTCCTTCTTAGTAGAGAAAGCTTCTATCCAGCCAGAAAAGGTGTCAACTAAAACTAAAAGATACCTGACACCCTTACAAGGGGGCATGTGTGTAAAGTCAATCTGCCAGTCAACCCCTGGGAGAACGCTTCGGTGCTGATGAGGCTTGAAGGAAGGAGTGTCCCCTTGGGGAGAGACAGAGGCACAGACAAAGCAAGAGTGGGAAACATCAGTGATAATTTGGAAAAGTTTGGGGTGATAGAGAAGATGGTCCAGAAACTTATAGAGTGCACGTAGCCAAATGTGGAAGATCTGGTGCAATCTAGTCAAAATAGGGAGGGCTTGGTCTTCAGGGAGACAGTATCTGTCCCTAAGGGTTAGCCAGCTGTAGGAAAACTTAGTTAAGATGGGTAGCATTCTAAGTTAATGGGACCTCCCTGGCCACACCCATGGGGTTGGATGTAGTGATGAAAAGGTTTAGGATTTGGCCCTGAGAATTGAGTCACAACCACTATATAGCCAGACATTTTGCAATAAAATCTCTCTCTGCATTTGGACCTCAACATGTGTCTGCATGGTGTGCTTTCCTGTGCATGTTTTCCACATGGGTCATCCTGGGATTAACTGGGCCCTGCCACAAATCTCAGCGGCCAACCCACAAATGGTGTCCCGTGTGGGGCAGGAGGAAACCTTGACAACTTAGGTATGTATACCCTAAATCTTGCCTTTTTCTTCTCTTTGTTCTCTCCCTCCTTATGTCTATCTGTTGTGGTGGAGCCATCTTTCCTGCTGGTTTTGGTGGATGGGACAGTGGTATGAGAACTTGTGGCTTTGTACACATGGAGGAAGGCTTCAGGGTTCTGGTTTGGCTTGGAGACTGTGTCCCATTGTCTCAAGGCGTGTGCCTCCTATCATGGTCACTCCTGCTGGCTATAAAAGCCACTGACTTCAAGGCTGATTTTAATATTAAGGCTTAGCAGACATGCTTGGCCTTGAAGCCATTTTTCATAATTCTACAGGTTTGAAAAACTGTCTGGTTTTAAATTCCACCCCCCCAAAGAAAGACTTCATCTTCTGCTGTGAGAAACTGGCTCCTCAAGTTCAGTTCCAACCTTAACTTGTTCATATGTAAATTTTCTCCCAGTAGCTCTCCTAGACTTGAGCCCACTTCTTTCTGTTGCAAATTAAGGCTTTTCAAGGGAACCACCCTACCAAGTTGTATCACTTAAGTAATTCAAGTCCATTTCGGCGTACTTAACTTAAAAAGTAATATTTTTACTTAACCCCCTGGTACCCTAGATATGGTTGATTTAATTTTATCTTGATATTTTTTAAATGTGTTTCAACTTAAGGATTTTTTTCTCACAGAATTCTTGATCACATGTGGTTTGAGCTCTGGCATGGTATGAGCTCTGGGGCCATCAGTCTCCCTCCTATGCATGCATACCCGCTGCCAGACTGAGCACATAGTATCTAAATCATGCCCTTTAAGTTCTGATTTTAGGTAACATTCTTTTGATTTAGCATGTTGGAAACAAAATAGATGGATTTCTAGAAGAATTTACAGGCCTTGGAGTTCTAACAAAACAAACTTGCTCCGATAAATTGTCTTTTTTTTAAGGACCATTGATAAAAGTCTCTTTCACAACATGAATTGATATTTTGGTTCAATTTAAATGAGAAATTTTTGAATAAAACTGTTTTATGTTTCTTTAAGCCCATCTTCAAGCTGTGTGAATGAATGCAAGTTCCCACTTTTAATTCGTTATAATCCTACAGGTTTAAATCTAATTAGCTGACTATAAACAAAAATAGATTCAATTCATTAAAAATGTTTGTTTTATACCCCTTAGTGTTAACAATTTTTATTGGGTTTATAGTATGCATATTATTCAGTTTAATTGTTGATTATTGTTAGTAATTGTTATTAATAGTCATAGTTATTATTAAATATAATTATTAATAATTGATAAAAATTCAGCCTAATGATAAATTGTTCATTGTTGTTGGCTAACATTATTGACAATTATTTTTCATAATAATTATTAATGATTGTTGTGACTAATGATGGTTAATAATTATTGATAATTAATAATAATCAATAATGGTTATAATTGTTGTGATTATTATTGTGATTATGGATAATTATTATTCTTCCAAAGTCCTTAATATAAGACAAGATAGATCAGTCCCAGACTACAAACAACTTTGGCCTGTCTACTATTGGGCACCCTCCCCAATCTTTAGATTTGTAAATAGCATAGGGACAGTTAGGCTTAGCAGAGGGACAGCTTGGGATAATTAACCAGAAGGGATAGGATAGGGAAAGAATATGAGTAGACTTTAGGGATAGTTCTTTGAAGGCAAATGGTTGGGAATGGGCCTAAGACGTGGCATATGGATCTCAGATGTTTTGAGTTACTAGGACATTTATTCTAATTATGTAAAAATAACCCTATAACAAATAAAAATTTCATGTTTCTCATTGGACATCAAACAATATGGTTTTCCTCTGTTGCACGTCAACCTAACAAATCTTTCTTATGTTTGTATGTATGTACGTATGTATGTATGTATGTATGTACACACATGTGTATGGATGTGTGTACTTGTGTTCAAAGTATATTTTAATTTTAACAGCCATGATACCAGTAAAAACATTGCCTCTGAGTTGGAACGTGGCCCTTCCTTCTCAAGATGCAAATTTATATTAAACAGCCAAAACATAATTCAGTTTCAACAAAGGCTATGGGTTATCTATTAAAAATTTTAAAATAATGGATCTACACTTCCACCTACTGGTTACACTCTTTCAACATCTAAAACAAAGATGCAACCAGGTTTTCATTGTATTAAAGTGTTAATAAGTTTTTGGGTCTTTGGGAATAAAAAATAAAAAATATAAAAATATAAAAATTTAGAAAATAAAAAAATTGAATTCTGATTAACATCATTGCAGAATTTGTGGCCGTCATTTTAAAAAAATTTTATGTGCATACAGGCTAAGACAAGCCTGCATTTCATTCAGATGAACAGTGGGTAGCTGATGTTGAGGCCCGCATTTCATTTGGGTGACCAGTTGGTTGGAAAAAGGCTCCCTTTGCAGACCACCAACCTGGGTAGCTGGTGTGAAATTCCTGTCCTGGCTTTGGGCAGGTGGAAAGTCATGGCCAAGAGTGGGAAACGTGTCTCTTTATCCCAGGCTAAGGACCTGAGTAGGAAGTTACCTCTCCAGTCGGGTTACAGGAGTAACCAACTGGCCTCTACACAATGAGGCCAATTCCCCACAATGTCCACAAAGTAGGCACTGTGTCACCCTTCCCTTAGCAGGACTGAGCTGCACCTTCTCGTGACAAAGGAAGCTTCCAAGAAGCTCCCTCAAAAACAAACAAACAAAATCAAGATGGTAATGATGGTAACAACTTCTCATGGGGCATATCTAGCCAGTCTTTAATTAACTAATGGGCATAAGAACTGTAAAAGAAAATTTTATTAAGAGCTAGATATTGGAAAATCTTTAAAGCAGGTCTTCATGCCAGGCCTGGAGAAGGCCAAGAGCTTGGAGGAAGATAGTTATTAAAATCTACTTTGTAAGGTTTGAAGTTTAAAATGGTATATTTAAAAATAACATATATTTATATAGAGAGGTATTTCAGTAGAGATTTACACAGAAATACAAAATAAACCATATAAGTTAATGGACTTGATTTCTCTGAAGTCATAGTCTAGTCATAGTTTTAAAGAAACAAAGTATATATTGGATAAAATTTATTTGGCAGGTATTCAACTTCGCCCAAGCTTTGTCTACATATTATAGGATATAAAAGACTTAGTAAAAATGTTTAGATTAATTAAATTTGGTTGAAGGTTTGGGTAGAAATGGTAATACATTTGAACTAATTGGGAATATAAAATGTTAATTGTTTTATTTATAATTTCTATTGAATTTCCAACAATAACTTTGGGGTTAAGGTACACAAATGATCTCTATATTTTTCTGTGTTATACAGTATCACCTTGTAACATTTTTCCTTTACTTGTAGGATAATTTAAAGAATTTAAGTTTAAGTTTACTTCCCAAATAAGTAGCATGCAGTCAATGAAAAACAATTTGGGTGAATTTGATGGAAACTTACACCTTGGTTCCTGTTTATGGGTATGTGTAATACAACTTAGGCATCTATAGGTCAAAACATAAAAATTTAAAAAACAAAAAGAGGGAGGTGGTATAATATTCCTTCTGTATTCCAAACCTTTTGATAAATTTTCAATTTTGAGGTCTTGAAACTAACAATGGGAGGAGATTTGTATGTTCTCAAAGGTAAAACAAAAACAACCAATCTAAATGCCTGAAAAATGTACAGATTTTTTGGCGGCTGGTTGCAGATGGAACTGGGGAATGCCAAGCCGGAGAGGCCTGAACCCATTGAACTTTAAAGAAAGAGGAACCTTAGATTGCTTGAGTCACAGACATTGAGCATCTCCCTGAATTCTATTGGGGTTAACTTTTTATAATGTGCCCTAATGAGTTTTACCTTCCAGAATGCTGAAAGGCCATCCACCCTCTTCCATTTATAGGAAAAAGAAAACATGATGGTAATTGAATGAGGTCATTCCCTAACTGTAAATAGAAGCCATTGTTTTAGATGTAATTTCACTTTTCTTGTAAAAAAGGTAAATAACTACTTTTTCTTTCTCTTATTTTTATTTTATAATTTAATTAATTTCTTTTTAAAGAAGGGATTCTACAATACAATGACACAGTTGTTTTTGCAAGATAGCATTGATGTCCCACTTCATTATGATGTCATACAATAGGTAAGTGGTGCATTTTTTTGAAGTTATCTCTAATGTCCAATTTTGAACAACCCAAGGTTCCAATAGACCAGTTGGAGAAGCTGGTATGCACAGAACCAGTTTGATCAATATCCAGGAAGGTTCCCAGACTATATTTTCCATAGTCTCATGGAATTTCACCCGATGGTCTCCCACAGAACAGCCCTTACAATCACCCACGCCTCCCTCCCCCTCTTCTGCAGTTTGTTTCCTGGGCTTTTGGGAAAGGGCACAAGTGGGTGAGAAAGAAAACGTCTAATTTCTTTGGAGTTTGGTCATTTGGACATCCGCTGTTCTGGCTGTTTCCTTTCAATGGATTGACAGACAAGAGCTTTTCCAGTGATACCCTTTTTTGTCATACTAACAAAGCACAAAGCTATTGGATGTACAGGCATTTAAGATTTAACCACTTATTATATGTCAACCTTAAAGGCTTGTGGAGCCATAGCCACAGATGCTTTGGATGGCATATACTTAATCCCGCAAACTGTGGTTTTCGCTTATTAAAAAGGGTGACAAAGTTCTCTTACTCTTGTGGCTCACAACATTGCCCGACCACCCGAGGACACAAGCTTTTGGCACCCACTGTGAGTTATTCCTACAAGAAGAGAGCTAATATAGCCAAATAGATTTTAGGATATATTATAGACAACACTTTGGCCCTGCCCCACTGTTGAACAGTTATCTCCCAGGCCTGTTGAGGTGTAAACTGATAATTGACGGAGGAAGTCTTTGCTTTTGTTTCTTCAGGAGAAACCAATATTTTGCTGTAATGCTTTAATGGCCTTTGGTAAACGCTCCCTCAAGCCTTTTTTCAAAGGCCAGTTTGTACGCCCTAGCCAAGTGACGTCCTCATAAAATAACATTTTTCATGCTCAAACCAGGTCTTTTTCGACAATAGGGACTTACTGCCTTTTTCCATGAATATATCCCACTTATAGAAAAAAGGCCTTTATAATTGGGGGGAGCGGGTTTGAATACCCTAGCCAAACATCGCCTAGGCAAGAATAATCATTGCTGATGTCATAGCTTTCCTGTAGTAATATATTTTTTGGCCGTTATTACCACAAACTATAAACACTTTTTTACTATTGAATTTGGCTCTAGTTAGGGTATGCCTAATATGATATGATATGCCTATCAATCAGTTAAATACATTTAATTATACCTTTTTTTATAAGAAATTACCACCTGTGACACAGTTGGGCTCCTAGATTTTTACAGTTAGGAAAGTGGGTTTTTCATTAACCATCAATGTTTTTTTTCTTTTTTTCTTCTCCCCCCCCCCAAAAAAAGGGGAGAAGGTAGGAAGGGTTTTTCCCTCAGCACCGGGGGGAAGGTAAACTTCGTTAGGGTCCCTTATAAACAGTCAACCCCAATGTTATTCAGAGAGATTCTCAGTGTTTGTGACTCAGGCATTTCCTGAGGTTTTCTCCCTCATCCTTAATGTTCAGAAGGGTTCAACCTTCTCGTTGGCATTTCCCCCAGTTTCATCCCTGCAACAGCCCCATAAAGTCCGTATGTTTTCAAGAGGCATTTTAGAAATGTTGGTGTTTTTACTTGTGGAAACATAAAATTCTCCTTCCCCCATTGTGTTAGTTTTCAAGAAATCAGAATTAAATTGAAAAATGTTTATCAAATAGGAAATTGGAAACACAGATTTTTTCTCCATGTGTATCCCAGAAAAGGATAGACTAGTACTCCACCCTAACACCACCGCTCCCCCCATCCCTCTTTTTTTTTTGTTTTTTTTTTTTTTGTTTTTTTTTTTTTTTTTTTTTAGTTTTCGTGTTATGTTTTGACCTGATAGATGCCTAAGTTTTATTACACATGCCCATAAAAGGAGCCAAGGGATAAGTTTCATTAAATTTTACACCCAAATGTTTCTGTTCTCATATGGAACTTGATACTACTTATTTGGGAAGGAAAATTTAAGCTTAGTTTTTTTCCTGTAAAAAAAATATGTTTGGTCCGAGCAAGGAAAGAAAGTGGTATAATGTGATATTGTGTTATCCAGAAAAAATATATAATATGGCCATTTTTATATAAACCTTAACCAGTAAAAATTATAAATACAATGCAAAAAACCCAATTAATATAACCATTTGTTTTATAATTCCCATTAATTCAGTTTGTATTAATAACCATATTCCCCAAAAAAACCTCCTACAAACTGGTTACAACCTTAAATTATAAAAATTATCTAAACAATTCACTAAGCTATTGAAATATACTATACTTGGTGGCTAAAGCTTGGGCAGAGTTGAGTGGGGACCTTTTTAAATAATTTTTAACCCCAATAAAAAACATTTTTGCTCCTTTAAATGGCTAAATATGACTGGACCTAAAAGACTGCTATTTATTTGGGAAGTAAGAATTGAAGCTTAATTCCTTTAAATTGTTTTACAAGTAAAAGAAAGTGTTAAATTTACACATCAGTTTTGATGTTTTGTATTTCAGAAAAATATAGCGACCAACCCAATACAAAACTATAAATAAAAAAAACAACTAGCATTTTATAATTCCCAGTTAAGTATTCAAATGTCAGTACCAGTATGCCTTTCAGCATCTAGCTCCTTTTTTTTTTTTTTTTTTTTTTTTTTTTTTTTTTTTTTTTTTTGTTTTTTTTATTTTTTTTTTTTTTTTGCACAAGAAAAATCCCTTCAATATAAACAACCCAATTTGCAAGCAGTTATGACCAAACACACACAGCCCAAGGGCCCCACTATCCAGGCCGCTGGAGGAGCTTGAAATGATCAATCAGGTTGATCAATAAGTGTCCAGACTATATTGGTGCATAGTTTTTTTAATAGTAATAAAAAAAAAGAACCATTTCACAGGCCCCGCTATCGCGCCAGGCCTCCTACAATATACCACTCCCCCCATCCTTCCAGATTGTTTCCCTTAAGCCTTAGAAGATGGGCACAGTGGAACAGAAGCAACAAACAGTTCCTACTTTGTCTGGGAGATGTCCGTTTTGGACTCTATCAAGTTCTTTCTTGTTTGCCTTTCATGAGCTGACCCGATTTATACCCCAGGGACAGGCCCTTTTTCAAATTAAATTCCGCTAATGAAGCAATATAAGCGATTAAGATATATATGTATTTTAAAAACATTGCCTAGTTACTTAATGGTTAGGTTAACTTTGGTATAGAAGCACAGAAGGTTTGGATGTGTGTTTAAAATGCCCTGGATTTAACTATACATTACTTACTTGTTTTTTTTTTTTTTTTTTTTGTTTTTTTTTTTTTTCCTGAGAGAGATGACAAGGCTTTACTGTGGCATGTATATCTCCTAATTGCTAGAAGGTATAAGCTTGTTGGTGACAGCCACGAGTATTCTTCCTCCAAGGAGAGAGCTAATAAATCAAATAAAGTTGGGGAATATAATACAGACATATGGCGGCCACTGCTGCACAGTATCTCTCCAACCCAATTGGGGTGGTTAAGCCTGATGTTGTGGAGGCGTTATTGGTTTGGTGTTTGGTTGCTTACTCAAGGAGACGCAACCATACAACATTTTGGTTGTATTTTTGGTTCATGGCCTTTGGTAAACCACTCCCCTCCCCCTGGTATTTCAGAGAACCAACTGTAATACTTGTAAGTGCGATCCTCCGATAACAAAAAAAATCCCTCCCCATGGTTACAACATTCAAAAGCAGGGTCATGACAGCAGGGCCGGACATTTTACCACCAACCACCTCTTTTTCCTCTTCCTTGCAGGATAAATCCCCTGCAGATATCCCCCCCAGGTTACCAACAGGCATAAGGCCCTTAATAACCTTTGAGGGGGTGGGGGGGGCTTGGGGTCCTCCTGGCTAGCATCTCCCCTTGGAAAGAATATCCAATTGGCTCCTTCATGGGTCCTTTCTGTGCTCTCTTGTATTAATTAGGTAAACTACTTAAAAGAGACTTTAGTAATTATATTTGGTTCTGAACATAGAATAATAAAGATCCTTTTTTTAATTAAATTATTTATTTTGGTTTTGAAACATTCCCTATGTATGTTTATAAGTCAATTAAAGAAGCAGTTTTTTTTTTTTTTTTTTTTTTTGTTCAGTTTTATAAGAATACGTTTACTTCTATAAAAACAGTCAGCTCTAAATTTATTACCATTAAAAGATGATTTCATTTACCACCCCTGTGTTTTCCTGTTGTTTTCTATGAAAAAGAGTAAGGAAAAGGATCTCCTTTCGTATTGAGACGATAGCTGCATCTAGAAAGGTTAAAGTTCAATGTAGGAACTCATCCATCACTGTTAAACAGATGTTACAGTTACAAAGAACAAAAAAATTTACAAAAAGTTACAACCTATGGTCCTCAGAGATGTTTGAATGGCCTGTAGCAGTTCTGAGGCTTAGCTTCCCTTTTTAGTGTTTTAAGATTGGGTGAATCTTCTCCTGCTGGGTATTTCGTTGGTACAACCTAAACGCGACGGAAGGCTGTTATCAATCCCCTTCTTTTCTCAAGGCCTTTTATTGAGTTGGGGTGACGTGTTTTTGAACCCTTTGGGAAACAATACAAAAAAATCTTTTTTCCCAATAGTTAGTCTTAAAATTCAAAATTAAATTTTGAAGAAGTTTTTTTGAACAANTAAAAGTTTAAGATTTTGGTGACTCCACGAGTATTCCTCCAGAGGAGAAGCTAATATCAAATAAAGTGGGATATACAGACATATGGCTGCCACTGTCTGCTCACAGTAGTCTCCAAGTCAATTGGGGTGTAGCTGATGTTGGTGGAGGGATAGTTGCTTGACTCGAAGGAGACAAACATTGGTGTTTATTGGTTCAGTGGCCCTTAGGTAACAACTCTCTGGTATTCAAGGACCACCTGTATACTTGAAGTGCGATCTCGATACAATCCTCCCATGCTTACAACAGGTCATTGACAGCAGGGGCGGACCTTATCCACCTCTTTTCTGCAGATATCCCAGTTTACAGCATAAGCTTAACCTTGGGGGGGGTTTGGGGTCCTCTGGCTAGCATCTCTTGTGCAAGAATAATCAATTGCCTCGATCAGTGCTCTCTTGTATTAACTTATGTAACTACTTAAAGAGACTTTAGTATTATATTGGTTTCCGTGAATAGACAATAATCATTTTTCGTTCCTATTGGTATTTTAGTCCAATTAAAGAAAGCAGTGTTTTTCAGTTTTTATAAGAGATTACTTCATAACAGTCAGCTCTAATTTAACCATTAAAGAATGAAACTCATATCACAATTACCATCCGTTTCTTCTATGAAAGAGGAGGTATGAAGTCTCTCATACTAAGAACATGGCAACACCTGGAAGGTAAAGTGTCATTAGAGACTCACTTAAACAAATGTTACACCTATGGTCCTCAGAGATTTTGATGCCCTGTAGCAGGCTCTGAGGCTTTTCCTTCCTTTTAGTGTAAGATGGGTGAACTTCTCGCTGGTATTTCATGGTACAAACATACCACACGGAAGGCTGTATCCCCTTTCTTTCTCAGCCCTTTGAGTTGGTGAGTATTTGACTGTGGGACTAGACAAAAGCTTTTCCCATAGGTTAGTCTAAGATTAAATTGAAAGTTTTTGACAAAAAGGTTTGTATCTGTAATCTCCTCTTTTTTAAATTTTATTTTATTTTTTGACCCATGAGTCTCAAAAAGGTAGTTGTAGTTCACATAGGTATAGGCAGGAATCAAGGGGTAAATTTCATCAAATTTGTACTGTTTTTTTTTGGGGGGGTGAGCGCATGTTGTTAATTTGGGAAACAAACAAAACTTAAATCCCTTAAGTTAAATTATCTACAGGTAAAAGAGGATGATACAAGATGAAAAATACTGTAATAACACAAAAATTATAGACAGCATTTGTATATGCCAATCCCAAAAGTTATTGTTATATAAGTTTTGAGTAAAATATCATGTAATTTTAAATTAAATATACATTAATAGAATATAGACCCATGTCACTCTCCCGCCCCTCCCACCCCTCCCAGTTCACCCCTTCAGTTAGGTTTCTGATGCAGTCTTTCTGTTGTTCTTTTAATATGCATCCCTCTTCACAATAAATATTAATAACTGGGTTATTGCTGTTAACTACTTTCTTTAATTGACTGACACATCAGAACTGTGAAAGGATAATTCTCTATTTAGAGCTAAATACAATAATAAAGTCATTTTTTATAATAATTTTGCAGTGGTGTGTGTGTATATATTTTTTAAATTATTTATTTATTTATTTATTTATTTATTTATTTATTTGTATGAATGTATTGTCTGCATGTAGGTTTGTGCACCCGTGTCATGCAATGCCTTGGAGGTCAGAAGACGGTGTTGGATTCCCCTGGAACTGGAGTTCTCCTGGAATTGGAGTTACAGATGGTTCTCAGCTGCCATGTGGGTGCTGGGGATCGAACCCGGGTCCTCTGCAAGAGCAGTAGGCACTCTTAACTGCTAGGCCATCTCTCCAGCCCAATAGTAAAGTCTTTATAAGCTCTGTAACTAAGCAAAATATATTAATACAGGAGAGCTCTGATATCAGCAATGGAATATTCTACTTAGGAGATGTTGGCTAGGGGATTGAAGCCCCCAAAATTATAAAGGCTTTTGCCTATAAAAATGGGATATCTGCAAGGTTAAAGGCGGTAAGTCCCTGTTGTCGAAGACCTTGTGTAAACATGAAATAATGTTTTGAGACGTCACTTGCTAATATACAATTGGCCTCTGAAATGCCAGAGAGCGTTACCAAAAGCCTTTAAAGCAATAAAGCAAAATATTGGTCTCCTTGAGTCAAGCAAGACTTCTCCATCAGCATCAGTTACACCTCCCCTGTTTGGAAATACTGTGCAACAGTGGCAGCCATGTGTCTATATATATCCCAAATCTAATTGGCTATTAGCTCTCTCCTTTGAGGAATAATTCATGGCTGATGCCACAAGCTTATGTCCTCTAGTGGTTAGGAGATGATATAAGCCACATTAAGAACTTGTCATCTTTTACAGAAAAGTCACAGTTTGTGGATTAGCATACCATCCAATCATCTGTGTCTATGCTCACAGCTTAGCTTGCCATAATAATTAGTACTGTTTAAATGCCTGTACGTCTAATTCCTTGTGCTTTGTTAGTAGGATTAAAAAGGTACCCATGGATAAGCTGTCAACCCATGAAGGGAAACAACCTGAACAGACTAGAGTCCAACAATGACATCTCCAGAGAAAATAGACTGCTTTGCTTCTCACCCACTTGTGCCCCTTTCCCAGAGCCTAGGGAACACATTGCAGAAGAGGCGACGTGGTAGAATATAAGGACTGCAGAGAGATTGGGGTGAATCATGAGACTACAACAATATCGACTTGGAGAAGCTTGTGCATTCAAGCTTCTCCAATTGGACTATGGGAACCTTGGGTTGTTCAAAATTTGGACATAGATACTTGCTAATTGGTTTTACATGAATGTTACTTACACATTCATTGCTTATTCTTAAGAATTGCTTCACTTCATGGTTGGATTTTTTGGATATTAATTGGCCTTAGTGTGAAACTAAAGTTTCAAGTCTGACCTGCTCCCCACTGCCTGGCACTCAAAAGAGGCTTGAGCAGCTGGCTATTCAAAACTCAGGTTCCTTTGGGTTGTTAGCCTCACCCATGGGCTCCCCTGCCTCTCAGAAAAATTAAAAAAAATAAAATTAAAAGGGTGAGATGTGGGAAAACTTAGTTAAGCATTCTAAGCCAATGGGACCTCCCTGGCCACACCCATGGAGTGGGGTGTAGTGATGAAAACGTTTAGGATTTGGCCCTGAGAATTGAGTCACAACCGCTATATAACCAGACATTTTGCAATAAAATCTCTCTCTGCATTTGGACCTCAACATGTGTCTGCGTGGTGTGCTTTCCTGTGCGTGTTTTTCACATGGGTTGTCCTGGGATTAAGTGGGCCCCGCCACAAATCTCAGCAGCCCACTCACAGCCAGCCATCTGGTCCTGGCATGGCAGCTAGAGCAGAGAGGTGGGAATACTGCTTAGGGGGGTAAGAAGGGGAGAAGGCTGCAGAGGTCAGGAAAGAGATACTAGAGGCTCTAAAAGAGGTTTGTCTAGCTTCTCTGGTTACACAGTTTGCTAGATCATTGCCCTGTGCTATGGGATCAGCTGTTTGCTGATGACCCCTGGAGTGAACAACAGCTGCTTTGGATGGGAGATAAGCTTCTAAAAGCTTGAGAATGAGGGGGCCATTGGTGATCAGGGTACCCCTTGTGGTTAAGAGTCTCCTCCCCTTCCAAATGGCTGTGTGGTGGTGGAAGATGTGATAAACATATTTAGAATCAGTATATATATAGTCACCTTGTGTCCCTGAGCAAGAGTCAGTGCTCTAGTAAGAGCCACCAGTTCTGCCTTCTGAGAGGTGGTTCCAGGGGGGAGGGATCCACTCTCAATAATGTCTGGTGGAGAGACAATGGCATAGCCATCTCTACAGGACCCTGTGGGGGTCAGAGTGGAGCTTCTGTCCACAAACCAAATAAACTTAGAAGCAGGCAAGGGATTAAGGGAGATCCGGGGCTCCTGGTAAGCAAGTTCTTGAAGTACTTATGGACAGAAATGAGTAAGGGGTCCAGGCAAGGGTAGGAGGGTGGCAGGATTAAGGGAAGAGCATGAATCAAAGCTGAGAGACAGGTTCTCAAGGAAAGTAGCGTGGAACAGTTGGAGTTTGGATGGTGGCCGAATAGCCAGAGAAGAGTATGTGAGTAGATCACAAAGGCGGTGAGGAGAGAGAACAGTGATGTGTTGCCCTAGGGTGAGTTTAAGTCCTTCTTGGGCTAAAAGGGCTGTGCCAGCCAGTGCTCAGAGGCAAGGCTACCACCCATGGACTGTGGAGTCCAGTTGCTTAGGTAAGTAAGCCACTGGAGCAAACGTAGGTCCCTTCATCTGGCCTAAGACTCCTAGAGACAATCCCTTGTTCTCACAGGCATGGAGGAGAAAGGGGGCAGTGAGGTCTGGAAGGGAAAGAGCAGGGGCTTGAAGAAGGGCATTCCTGATAGAGAAGAAGGTGGCCTTAACAGGGCCTAAGGGATCCAGAGGTTCTGACACATCTCCCTTTGAAGCCCCTTGTACAGGGGCTTTGCCAGGAATGCAAAATTAGGAATCCAAGGCCTTAGATATCCTGCTATATCCAGGAAGGAAAGGATTGCTTCCTTAGCTGTAGAGATTTGAAGTGATTTTGTGATCAAGAGTTAGGGTGTGGGAAGTGGGAGTGACCAGGAATCCAAGGTACTTAACCTGGGGAAGGGAGAGCTGGGCCTTGGAAGGAGAGACCCGGTATCTTTTCTCACCAAGGAAGTTGAGAATGAGAGAACTGTGAGTTTTCAAGAGGGCAAGAGAGGGGGAGCAAAGGAGTATGTCATCCACATACTGCAGCACTGTGGATGGTCCTAAGTCTAAGGCATTAAGATCCCGGGCTAGGGCCTGACCAAATAAATGAGGGCTGTCCCTGAACCCCTGAGGGAGAACTGTCCAGGTCAGCTGTGAACTTGTCCCAGTGTCAGTATCCTCCCAGGTGAAGGCAAAAGGATTGTGTGAGTCAGGGTGCAGGGGGATGGAAAATAAGGCATCTTTAAGGTCTAATACAGTAAAGTGAGTTGTGAAGGAGGAAATATGAGACAGGAGAGTATAAGGGTTGGGGACTACAGGATGAATAGGAACTACAGCTGCATTGATAAGGTGGAGGTCTTGCACTAGGCGGTAGGACCCATTGGCCTTAAGTACAGGCAGGATTGGACTGTTATAGGTGATGGCCCATTTTTCCATAACCAAAGGCTGGCCCTGTAGAGCAGGTTTCTGGGCACCACCGGTGTCTTTGCATTTCAATGGGCTTCAGGAACTCACACTCTGACAGGGAGAAGGCTGACTTTTCCCTACTCTGCAAGCAGCTTACTCCAACACAGCCTCTGTCTTTGTCTTAAGTTCTTTCCTAGGGAATTTTTGTTGACAATGGGGAAGAGAAAGACCTGAAGTTCAAGCAAGAGCATCTGGAGAGAAGGCCAGAGGCAGAATCTGAACACATATTTCTTGGCTCCAAAAATCTGCAGATCTCCCTTAGGGGATGATGTCTGTCTTATCCAAGACAGAGGGAACTTCAGAGAATTTATATCTTATCATAGAGATGCAACCACTTTACCTATAGAACTTTGAAACCAGTGCTAGTCTAGATATCCCAGAAATCGTGCCATCAATCTGATCATCTTTCTAAGTGTTCCTGTATACATTGCTTTTGGTGCTACTTTTATGTACTGTAATAGTTGCCTTAAGGTCACTTTCCCAATATTTGTACAAATTGTTTTAGGCTTGCTCTTTGTTACTTTTTTTAAAAATTTTATTTATTTCTGTATGTGTATGAATGTACTATCTGCATGCAGGTTTGTGCACCGGTGTCGTGCAATGCTGCGGAGGTCAGAAGAGGGTGTCAGATTCCCCTGGAACTGGAGTTCTCCTGTAATTGGAGTTTCAGATGGTTCTCGGCTGCCATGTGTGTGCTAGGGATCGAACCCGGGTCCTCTGTAAGAGCGGTTGGCGCTCTTAACCGCTAGGCCATCTCTCCAGCACCTCTTTGTTACTTTTTATAAGTCACATGAAACTCTCATGCTTTTACAATTTCATGCCATTACTGTCTTCTTTCTCTTAATAATTTACAGTTCCTTCTTGAGTCCCTTAAGGGTTAGGACTCAATCTTTTATAGGCAAATGCTAATGTCTAGTTCCAGCAGTTCTCTCTTTCTCTATTCATATGCTGAGTGCAGAAATGCATAGTAGATCAGAAGGCAGCCTTGGATGCCAGTCCTCGATTTCCACCTATTTGAGGTAGGCTGTCTTGGTTGTTTGGTGTTGCATGTGCCAGGCTGCCTGCCCCTGGTGATTCTAGAACTCTCCTCACCTTGCCTCCTATCTCACTGTTAGAAGTACTGAGATTATAGATGTCTGCTACCATCCCTAGCTTTGTGTGGGTTCTTGGATTTGAACTCATGTTCTCATGCTTGTGCAGTGCGTAGTGCATGCTTTATCCAGAGTCACCTCCCAACTCACAGTACTTTCTGATAGAAGCAAGAGAGCTTATGCTAAACCAACTTTTGCCTCACTTCTTCACCTTTGCCTACATTTTCCCTTAAGCCCACTGTAGTATTTCTCCCACAATAGATACTCGCCCTTCTCTGAGCTATGTAATAATCTCAAAAGGTCAGTACATCATGGGATTTGTCATAGACTATATGCTTCAGTAGCTGGGTGTGGTCTCTTTTGCTAATGCCACTACCATGCAATGTTGCTGAGAGACAGACACTTGGCTGACATGATATATAAGCTAAGCCACCCCAGCTGAGCAGCCAATTCCTGAGCTAGAAAAGATCCTTATTGTTGCTTAACAAATTCTTATTGTTCTGTAGCAAAAGTTTACTATTACATACTCCTCTCCACACTCAATTCATTGTCATTTATCATTTATTTGCTCATTCATTCATAGATTTAAATTTCTCGTGATATTCTACTTTGTGCCATGCACTGTATGATGAATCAGATATCCATAAACACACACACACACACACACACACACACACACACACAGGGAGAGAGAGAGAGAGAGAGAGAGAGAGAGAGAGAGAGAGAGAGTAAATACAGGTTATTTTTTGTTCCTATGAGATATTACCACAAATATAGTATCTTCAATCAACATAATTGTATTATCTTATGGTTGTGGAAATCAAATGCCCCAAAACAGGTCACGCTATATTTCAGAAAGCTCTAGAAAAGAACCTATTCCCTGCCTGTTCCAGCTTCCAGGGCTCCTGGCTCTCCTTCTTGTCTTCAAAGTCAACAGTGGTGAGTCTTTCTCACACTGCCATCTCTCTGGATCTTTCTTCTACTTTCCTCTTCCACTTCTACAGCCCCTGAGCATTACATTGGGTCGACCCAGTGAAGTGGAGACCATCCTTTAACTCACAATCAGCTGACTAGCATGCTCAGTCTATCCGCAACCTTAATTCCTTTTGCTTTGTCCCTTCATATACTCACAGGTTGCAGGGTTTAAGACGTGGATATCTTTGAGTCTTTATTGTACTTATCATAATACATAAAACAAGGTATTGAACAATTAGGACCAGATGTACTATGAAATTCTGAATTTCAAAGATTTAAGTTCAATACCCTTGGTGGTTTCTGCAGCAGCATCCATATGCAAACACATTAATCTTCCCACAGGAGACTATAAATATTCACCCCAAGATGGATAAACAAGGCTATAAATAACTTCATGTCAGTTAAGGTCAGGTTTTGCCACCAGATGAGTTCAGTTCAGGTCAGATTTTGTTGTCAAGTGAGCTATTAAAAAACCTTAGGTTCTGAACTTTAAGCTTCCAAAAGTGCAAATAGTATGCACAGGAATAAATTATGTTTGGAAATATGCAAAAAAGTTAAAATTTATCCTAGCTTTCCTTTATTCTCCAAAGACTAAGTCCTCATCCAGCAAAGTCATAGGTAAGTTTTTCCAGGCTTTGAACATATAAAAACTGGAATCATAAAGGGTCTGTACCTTTGTATAATTTATATCACTGCTGCATGTAGTTGAAGATTTTTCTTTCTCATTTCTCAATATAGTGTCTATTTTGTGAACAAACCATGATCCATACACTCACTTGTATACTCACTCTGTAATTTTCCATGACTACTCTGATGTTACTCCACCCCAAGTTTCCTCACTATTGAGGTTTAGACACACACATATTTGAAACGTAGGAAAACCTAGAGATCAAGGCTACGATGTTTGGAAAGAGCTGGGGTTCGTAATGAAGCAGAGTCCCAGTTCTAGACCCAGTGGGACAGAGACTAAAGTGTCAGATGCCACTAATATTCCTTGTGGGGGAAATGTAAACAACGTTCACCCCCCTCTTCCTTGATCCCAATGACAAACCCAGGTAAAATTCCACCAAAATACACTCTCTAAACCCATAAGTTTATTCGACTTACTTATAGAACAGTGGGTGAGGGTTTACTTACAGGAATGTGGGTGCTTACCCCCAAATTCGCACTGGAAAGTCTTCCAAACATGGACGATGACTTCTCACAGCTACATAAAATGGCAAGTGATCCTCCCCCGGTCTTCTCCAACCTACACACTCTAGTCCTTCCCCTGGGCTGCAAGCATTTAGGGCAAAATCACACATCACAGTTTGGTAGGTATGGCCAGATACTCAGATGAGGACCCCATGACTCTCCCTGCCCCTCCTACGAGGGGGGAGGTCAGCAGTCAAGAAGCCTAGCTGTGGTGACCTTAGGTCAGCAGGCACAGCTGAGCTCAGGAAGGCGGCATCTGTCAGAGGACAGTCCCTGACTCCTGCAGTCTTAGCACTTCAACAGTAGGGAGGGGAGAGCAAGCCTGGCAAGGTGAGGACCAACCAGATGTGGGGTTTGGTCACAAGAAGGCCATTATTCCTGAAAGATCAGTTTCCCCGTAGTTTCAAGCATTCTGAAATCATATTATCTGAGGCCTTAGAAAACTTAAACATAGGAGTATGTAGCAGATATTTCAGTCCCACTAGATTTGAAGTTTTTATAACCTTTAGTGTAGGCAAGAAGCAAGTGCCTATATGTGGACTAGAAATTAGAACTTGGGAGAAAAAGAATGATTAGCTCACCCTGAACAAACATAGTATTGTTTAACCGAGCTTTCTTGTTTAATCTACTTGATCTTTCATTTATTTATTCAGAGCTAGTTATGAAGTATCCAACATGGTGCAAACAGATATATTAAAGTACATCCAACAAAGAACAGTGGATTGTAAAAGAAGCACATACAGGACAGATGGAGGTCATGAAAGTATTTAACATAATTGTGCCTTGATGTCCACGGTAGGCTGACTTGTTTGACAGCTCATCCTATCCGGTCACCTCCCATGTTCCTTCACTCCCTGACTCAATATTCAGCACATCTCGCAGCTGCTGACCCTTATGGTCAACACCATGGCCACACAATCAAAACCTCTGTGCATGTGTTTTCCTAGCAAGCCACAAACCCAACAAAGCCAAACGGGACAGGAAATCTGAGCCTTGATGGAAGGCTGATCCAGAGAGTCCTCTCCTCCCCACCCCACCTGCTGGTTGAGCCATCTGCCAACCCATACTGCACATCAGCCTGTTGCCCGTGCCCTTGAGCTCTCTGGAATCTGCAAGTAAATTTCTCCTGTTTTGTGCATTTCTGTTCCATCATCACGGTGTTCTCCCTGCTGCATACCTGGTCCCAGCCCTCCTGGGCAGTGACTGTATTGCCTCAGGCCACATAGAAAGACCTCAAGAATAAATGAAAAGGAAGCTATAAGTATGCTCCGGACATAGCTCAGTAGCAAGGCCTAGCATACACAAGCCTTGATTTCAATCCCTGGTACCACACACAGACACAGATACATATAAACACAGTCTGCCCCACCCCCAGCAATAACAACAGAGAAACCATAATAATGAAAAGCATGGCACTGATGACAAAGTAAAAAAGATAACCCACCTTGGCAGATGCGGGATGCTGCTTGGGTCAGAGGGCAGCCCATGGCTGTGCTTTTTCTTTCTCTGACTCTTTCTCCAGGCCGTTGAAGTCTCTGACTCCTGCAGTCTTCAGCACTCTTTCTTAGCTCTTCCCTTTCTCTGTGTTCACATGTCTCCAGCTTGTGCTCTGCCGTCAGGCTTTCAGTCTGCTTAGTGATCTGTGATGTACCAGGGCCCTTTCATTGTATTTATCCCTAGGGAGCTAGCTTGATTTTGTAATTGACTTATTCTGCAAATATTTTCCTCATTTCAGTACTTATCCAAATTAGAAAATGATTCTTTTTTAAACATCTTATTTATTATTTTTATTTTATGTGTAAGAGTGTAATGCCTGCATGTAGATAGGTGCACCTGTGTCATGCAGTAACTATAGCGGTCAGAGGAGGCCGTCAGATTCCCTGGAACTGGAATTACAGATGGTTGGTAGCTGCCTTGTGGGTGCTGAGAATCGAACCTGGGTCTTCTGCAAGATCAGTCAGTGCTCTTAACCACTGGGCCATCTCACCAGCCCCTCCCTAGAAAATGATTCTTTAGCCCAAATTTGGTGGAAGATAGTAACATTTTTTTTTTTTTGTGGTCTGCTTGGATTAAATTTGGTTCATTGTGGATAATAGAGAACTCATATAAATATAGGAGTAAGAAGATTAAACTTTTGCAGACATTTTAAATAATTAAGCTCACCCTTAGGATAACAGCTTAGATTTTATATCTTATCTCTCTCATTCCACATTGTTCCAGGATAAAAATCATGGTCAGTCTGAGTGATAGGTCCTGTTGAAATTTCTTACATCATTACTGAGTTTAAGGTAGCTGAATGCGAGTTTAGAAAAATATAGCATATTTGGGTATTTAGGGGTTTGTGTGTGTATTAACTACTCTTCTGTGGCTGTGGTAAAACACCATGACTGAGGGAACATTATAGAAGGAAGTTTACTGGGCTTATGCTTCCAGAGGGATTAAAGTCCACCATGGTGGGAAGGAATGGCGGTAAAGGCAGCCAGAGCAGAAAGCTGAGTGCTCAGATCTTCAGGCAGGCACAGGAAGCAGTCAACTGGAAATGGGAAAAGGCTGTGAACTCTCAAAGCCTGCTCTCAGTGACTTACTTGTTTCCTCCTGCAAGACTGAACCTCTTAAACCTCCCCCCAATAGCACCACCAACTGGACACAAAGTGTTCAGCTACTTGGAGCCTATGGGGACATTCTTCATTCAAACCACTATAATGTTTGGTTGTAAGCAATGATTCAATTACAAACTGAATTCATTGAGCATAAATAAGAAAAGTATATGCATGTAGCATGTGGCTACACTAATTTCTTCCTGTAGATACGTAGTGTATGAATTCTATTTTCATTATTCTGTTTCTTTTTTGTTCTTTTTTTTTTTTTTAATTTATTTTTGTATGTGTATGAATGTACTGTCTGCATGTAGGTCTGTGCACCCATGTCGTGCAATGCCGCGGAGGTCAGAAGAGGGTCTCGGATTCCCCTGGAACTGGAATTCTCCTGGAATTGGAGTTACAGATGGTTCTCAGCCGCCATGTGGGTGCTGGGGATCGAACCCAGGTCCTCTGCAAGAGCAGTCGGTGCTCTTAACCGCTAGGCTATCTCTCCAGCCCTATTCTGTTTCTTTTTTAACCTTTATTCAACCCACTCTTTAGAAAGAAAAACTAGAATAACACAAGCAAGCCGTACTTGACCCATAAGCCCTTATACGTTCAGTGCCCTCCTCTCCCAGGCCTCACACAGCTGGGACAACTCAAGCATATTTCTGTTTGTGGAAGATGGCAAGGCCTCCTCTGCCCAGCCTGCTCTCTACTCAGGAGTCTTTGCATGACCAGCACCTTCTCCTCTTCAGGTCTTGAGTTGTGGTTTATTTAAAGTAGGTTCCTTCTGATTTTCTTCCTTTCTTTTTTTTTTTTTTTCTGGTCTTTTTGAGACAGGGTCTCCCTGTAGCCCCAACTGTCCCAGAACTCACTCTGTTCAAGACCAGACTGGCCTTGAACTCACAAAGATCCACCTGCCTCTGCCTCCCAAGTGTTAGGATTAAAGGCCTGCGCCACAAAATCCGGCTCTGATTTCCTTTCTAATCGTGTCTCATCTCACAGCCATCCATGAGTTCTGGAACACGGTCATGATGCACTTACAGGACACATCACATAGTAGATGCTTGATTAAAGTTATTGAATAAATGAATAAAAGAATGAACAGTGTCTGTGACGGCATGAGGAGATGGGCTTTCAGCTGCCTTGAGGTTCATTCTCTCTTAATAAAACCACTAGAATAGTGAACTTAAGCTCAGTTTTACACTCAATTTTCTGCATAGTGTTTACATTCTCCATGTTCATTTCTTTCAGAGGTGTTAAAATAAGCTCAAATAATATGGTAAAACTGTGTATAATATAGGGGCTGGAGAAAAGGCCTAGCAGTTAAGAGCACTGACTGCTCTTGCAGAGGACCCGGGTTCAATCCCCAGCACCCACATAGCAGCTGAGAACTGTCTTTAACTCCAGTTCTAGGGGAATCTGACGCTGTCTTCTGACCTCCGCAGCATTGCACTAACCTACGTGCAGACAGTACGTTCATACACATACAAGAATAAATTTTTTTAAAGTTAAAAAAATATAGATATAGGACAAAGCTTATGTCTCTTCAGGTCATTCTCGGGTACAAGTGATATGCTATAGGGTTAGAGCTTTAACACTTATTGCATCCATCGGTAGGTGGCCCAGTTCATTTTCTATCACAGTAGCAAACTACTTAATACTGAGTAGTTCATAGGAGAAAAATCTTACTTAGTTCATAATTCTAGAAGCAAGAAACTCAAGTTTGGTGGCTGTGTTTTAGGGACACAGGCTGCATATTAAAATGGCAAAAAAAAAAAAAAAAAATGCCGGGCGTGGTGGCACATGCCTTTAGTCCAAGCACTCAGGAGGCAGAGGCAAGTGGATCTTTGTGAGTTCAAGGCCAGCCTGGTCTACAGAGTTCCAGGACAGCTGGGGCTACAGGGAGACCCTGTCTCGAAAAGACCAAAAAAAAAAAAAGGCAAAAAAAGAAGGGCAAGCAGGCATTTGGCATAGGAAACAGGAAAGGGGTTGGGGAGGGGTGGTGCACATCAGTAATCCCACCACTTGCTGGGCAAGGCAGATGATCACTCCAAGCTCCAGGCCAGCTAGGGCTGCATCAACATCTCTAGCTAATAGAGAAATGCAAATTAAGCTGCTTTGAGATTCTATCTCGCCCCAGTCAAAACGGCCACTAGCAAGATAAAATAATATAACAAATGCTGGTGAGGATGGAGGGGAAGAGGAATCCTTATCCATTAGGTCAGCTACTATGGAAATCAATGTGGAGGAAACTCAAAAAGTTTAAAAAACTAGAACTATCGACCATGGGAAGGGAAAACCCCAGTGTGGAACACAAGAGCAGAACTGATGGTGGTTTGGGCTTGCCAAGGAGGAGACTTCAAACATGACATCTTTCAGCCTAATAAAGAAAAAAAAAATCATAAGCTGAAGATGCTAAAACCTATGATATATGGCATACATATGTGCATATTTTGGAGTGATGCATATTGGAAGGAATAACAACAACAACAGAAAGACTGTGTCAAAGAACTGACTGAAACAAGTGAACTTCTGCTCGAAAAAGTAAACTGCATCGAGAATTTTGAAAGAGACTGAGAAAAAGATGAAAAACATGTTTGGCAGAATGCATGAGCTCTGATGGGGGGGTAGGGAGGGGAGCATGGGGGACATGTATCCAAAAGGACTATACTTCTTACTACATAGACACCTACACCTCTGTGGTTATCACTGCTGTTTTTGTATTAAGTAGATTGAATCAGCCTAGATGTCCATCAACAGATGAATGGACAATGAAAATGTGGAACACAATGGAATTTTATTCAGCAGTCAAGAAGAATGAAATTATTAAATTTGCAGAAGAATGAATGGAACTGGAAAATGCATTAAGTGGAGTAAACCAGGCTCAGAAAAAACCTGTCGCTTTTTTCTCTTCCGTACAGAACCCTAGTCTAACTGGTGGGGGGCAAATGTAGGTAGAGGCTAGGAAACTAGAAAGAGGCCCGTGAGAGTGGAAAAGGGGAGAATTTTAAGGTGCGGGGTGAGGAATACAAAACAACAAACTGGGAGAGAATACCGGAGGGAGAAAGGAACAGCAGGGAGGGCGGAACACGACGTGAGAGGGAGTCGGGAGGGAGGAATCAGCCAAAGTGAAGCACATATGAAAACCCTATATGGAAGCTTTTTACTTTATAACATAATCTAAAACATAAACTGAAAATAAAATATTGTAAAAGGAGGATGAGAAGGAGCTGCAGGCATTCCTGTAAAATGGCATTAACCTACTTATGAGATCCATATACCTACAATTCCAAGATGCACCTACTAACCCCCAACTCTGCCACACAGGAATGAGAGTCCATTCGCATTAATTTGAGAGGACACATTCAAAACATAGCAGTAAGACCTCGTCCCAGTTGGCCTGGGTCCCGCGCCTGATGCTGACATTGCCACAAGTTCACATGTGAAAGCTTAGAGTTGATTGTAAGTCGCTGCTTCTCTATGTTCATGCAGCAGTCCTGGCTCTTATAATCTTTCCTCTCCCTCTTCTGAAATCACCCCTGAGCCATGGGTAGGTGAGGTTTAATATAGAGGCCCCACCCAGGGATACACACTCTGGAGTCTTCTATTCTTTATGCTTGACTAGTGGTGGCCTTCCATTTGCATCACACTCCATTGCATAAGGAAGCCTTAATGGTGAGAACTGAGTGATGCTCTCAGTCTCTCTGCCCCTCCTTCTATGTGAGGAGGTTTGATTGTAGATGGACTTCCTAGGAATGGGGATCTTTCAGATGTACATGTACTGTGTCTGACCAGTTGTGGGGTTCTGCAGTGGCCTCCATCTATTGCAAAGGGTAGCTTTTTTGATGAGTGGTGTATGATATCCTTGTCTGTAAATATAAGATTCCATAGTTAGTGTATGGTAAAAAAATTTCAAGTGGAGCAAGAGAAATGGGTGGGGGAATGAGAACTACAAGAGACTGAGTACTGTTGGATGAGGAAGAGTATGCCTTACCTAGGATTCCTAGATATGCTGACTTGACTCCAGCAGATTTATTTGCACAGAGGATGTCTGGGGTTGGGAGTTTGACTGGCTAGGGCTTAGCTTAGATGTTGTAATGCATGAGTTCTGTTGGGGGTTTTGCGGTTATGGGTGGATTGTGTTTGAGTGGGAACCACTTTATGAGTTGTACACATGTTCAATTATATAAATATATATCCAATTAGCTCTATTGTGAAGTCTGACGAGTTTTCTGTTTTCTCTCACTCTTTCATATTTTGGTTATCTGTATTAAACTGTTTCTAAACAAGGCCCTACATAAGATATTTTAAAGACTATGGATAAGAAGACAGGGATTGAATTTCTCACATCCATATCCTGGCTCCCTACTGTGAACTAAAATTCCCAGAAAGAAGCCGAACTTTCAAATTGAACTTCCTGGAAGATCAATGAACTGAATTAGAACTTAACCAATTATGGAGAGTTTAGAATGTTCCAAGTCCAGACCCTAATTGTCTTGGGCCTTCTTTAGCCCCTTAATAGTTATTTACTACCCTCCTCTGTCCCTGACCTAACAGCTTTGTGACCATTAGGTAAGTCATTTGAAATGTACAAAGCACTAGTTTTCCAGCCAATCAGGAAGCTAATAATACAGTCAGCATCAGTGGCCTATAACAGAGGTTTCCTTGGCTTTGCTTCAACCTGCCTTCCTAATGTTTCCACCAATACATTTATAAGATGTCTTGAGAGCCAGGTGTCATGCTGCATGCCTTATATGCCAGGAGGCAGAGGCAGGTGGAATTCTGTGAGATCAAAGCCAGCCTGGTCTACATAGCAAGTTGCAGTCCATCTGAGGCTACAGGAAGACCCTGTCTTTCAAAAGAAAAATGACAAAAAAAATGTCATTGGACTCTGATAGGACCTTCTTCAAACCACAACAAAAGGTGCATTTTTTTTTCTTACACAGAAGTTATTTATCTGATATACCCAGAAATGGACTATTATATAAGATTTTCTTTTTAATTGAATTTTGTGAATTTCATACAGTATATTTTTATTGTATTTAAATGCCTGCTCCTATTTTCACAACCCTTAATACCCCACCTACTTTCATGTACTCTTTACATAAAGTCCTAAAGACAATTTTGTGTCCCCAAATGTCATTTGATGTGGACTGCATGCAGCTGGTCCAGGAAGGTAGAACCTAGGTTTTTGAGCCAAATTATCTTGTTAGATCAAAGGAAATATCAAAAGTAACTCTTACAAAAAACATAAAGTACATCTTTCAGTAACCATAAGAAACCCACTATTTGTCTGTGTCCATTTAATCCAAATCTGTAACAGGGAGTCCAGTGAAACCCAGGAGTGGACTGAAAATTAACAACTCTGTATATTTACAATCCTATTCAGACCATTAGTAAACTAGCTTGAGTATTTATACCAATTTAATTTAATACAGGTGTCTTATCCTTTTACCATACCTTAAAGTGCAAGAGGTACTCTTAACCACTAGGCTATCTCTCCAGCCCCATCTCTATCTTTTTATACATCCTTACTAAAAATATCTCTCTAACATTTTTTCACCTTCTCATTTTCTTTCTTAATACCATGAGACATAACAACATTCATAAACAGATTGACCCTTAGTTGTGCACATTTACTAAGTAATTAATATTAATTTCCTGTGTAATGAGATGGGACAGTTATCTCAAATACACTAGTATAAACTGTGAGATGTCCTTACAAGCCTGGGAGCAAGTTTTGAATGACCAATTCTCTTTGAATGCTTAGAGGTGTTTTACATAGGCTTGGAAAATGTCCTCACATGTGTAATCCATTCAAACATAGAAATAAACTGCACCCTAGAACACAAGTAATCATTCCTTAAAATGAATTAATATTCTTAAGGACCAAGGACCATAGTGTAATTTAACAGTTTTAGCTTACATGACAACTTACTTATAAATCAACTTGATATCAAGTAAATCATTAGCATTAGACACAAGCCTATATATTTAAACAGTCTCATAAAATAAATCCTGTGGTTAGACACAATGTCATGACAAACTAGTTTCCAACGCAAAACTTTAACACCTTGATGAAAACTCTTAATCAGAGTAAAATATGACTCTAAGTTTATATAATTTTAAAAGCCAAGAGTACTTCACACACATATACACATTTGCATATACACACATTCACACATGAGATTTTTATCTTAGTGTTTGTACTGAACAGAGCCATATACATTGCTACTAAACAAAGACTTTCACTTGAATAAAGCATCCTCAGAGATGTTATTTACATTTCAATATAGCAAATATCCCTAACTGGGTTTCAAACACAAAAAGTGTCAGAAAACAGAATTCTACATCCCATTCATACTCAAAGCCAACCATAACCAAAAGTATGGTCAAAACAAGCTAATAATTAAAAGTTTTATTTACAGACAATTCCTTTAAAAGACAGAGTAAAGATAGGATAACAAGAAGTATTTATTAAGACCTTAATAAGGTCTTAATAAAAACCATTTAAAGATTAAAAATACTTAAAGCATGAAGTGAGGTACAGTTTTCATGAGTTTGATTTACCCAGTTCTCTGCAACCAACTCTTCCACAAACACAAGAACACAGCACACAGAAGGGACTGCCTGCCAGATCAGGAAGGAGGGCATAAGCCCAGGGAGGTCTCTTTGCCTCCCATGAGGAGAAAGGGAGTGAGGGAAACAGGCTCCAAAATTCCTGCAGAAACACCACAGAGCCCCAAAGCTGTCCCAGGCTGCCCTTCCCCACCCCTGGGAGGCAAGAGACCAGCATGGCCCATGCATCCTGGAAATCGGCCCCATGGAGAAGCCATGCAGTGGGTGCCAGACCCCCAGTGGGTCCTTAGCCAGAGAAATGGAAGCACAGCTTCCATGTGGGCACCCCAGGAGCCTAAGAATTCCCTCAACCCAAGGCAGAACAAGATTCCTTGGTTTAATTGCTGGTGAGAATTTTAATAACAGTTAACAAAAGGCAGTTTATTTCTGGTCCTGGCTCACCAAGCAGTCCAGATGAGCTGACTTTGGGCTCACAGAGAGCTGCCTGCCTCTGGCTCCCAAGGGCTGGGATTAAAGGTGTGGCAGGATGAAAGTCTTACTGGGATTAAAGGTGGGGACCCCCTGGCCTGGCCAGAAAATGCCCAACCCCCAACCAAACAGAGTAGGGCTGCAGGAAAGGGACTTAGGACAAGGCTGGAAAGAGAGAATGAAGACCAGAATTCATTCCCAGCACTGAAGGCAAGTTAGTATGCTAAATCAGGCCTACATCCAGGCGGATGTTCTCAGGCCCACAGAGGTCTCAAAGAAACATAAATCATAATGAACATTCAGAGCAAAATACTTCCAAGGCAAGCAAGTTACCACACACAATCATCTTGAAAGGAAACACAAACCAAAAGTCATTTAGAAAATAGGACCCTGTATTAGTCACTTTTCTGTTGCTGTGATAAAACACCAGACCAAGGAACTTATAAAAGGAAGAGTTTATTTGAGCTTACGAGTGGCGGTTCCAGGGAATTAGTCCATTGTGGCGGGAGGCATGGCGGCTGGATCTGGAGCAGCAAGCCGAGGGTCACATCTCAAAAAGAGCACAGGAAGCAGAGAGGAGGTCAACTGTATACCACGAGGCTTGTTAAACTCACTAAGCCTGCCCCCAGCAACGCACTTCCTCTAGCACCGCCACACCCTCCAAGACCTCCAAAAACAGCGCCACCAACTGGAGGCAAATGTCTGAATACCTAGAACCTATGGGGGACACTCATCCAAACCACCACATTCCACTCCCAAGTTAGTATGCTAAATCAGGGCTACATCCAGGCGGAGGTTCTCAGGCCCACAGAGGTCTCAAAGAAACATAAGTCATAATGAACATTCAGAGCAAAATACTTCCAAAGCAAGCAAGTTACCACACACAATCATCTTGAAAGGAAACACAAACCAAAAGTCATTTAGAAAATAGGACCCTTAAACAACCAACTCAGATGCTGATTCCTATGAACAATTACCTCCAAAAGTTGTGAAGCACGTTATAGACTCAGAGATAATAAATTAAAGATACTTACAGTATCCAAGTTTTAGGCCTTTAAATACATTTTTTAATATCCATATTTAAAGTTTTCAAGTGTGCATCTAGTCTGGCATGCCAAAACAAAATGAATGATTCTGTGCACATAAAGGATGAGAACAAACTTAAAGTGGCCACTTTGACAGAACCAACATGAGACAGTTACAATGACTGAATTATGAACACACACGAAAACTTTGACACATGACGGGCAGGGCTACATGAATCTTAGACACTCGGAAGAACAGTTACCATAAACACAAGAAATAGTTACAGCCTTTAAATCTGGAAAAAGGTGGATCCCTTTCTTCTCCTGTAGCCTGCAGTGGGAGATACAGAGGCTCACATGGCTTTGGGTGGGATGGGGCCCCAGGGGAGTCTCTAAATTTTCTGGCAGAGCAAGGGTCAGGTTCGGTGGCAGCTGAGGACCCTTGAGCCAAAGTGGAGGTTGGACCAAGAGGCCCAGCCAAGGGAGACTGCCATTCCAGATCTTACCAAGTTCTGAGGCTTTACTTTCACTTTTGCTTTAGACTCTCGAAAAGGAAAGAGCATTAGACACAAGGGAGTGATTGTAGCTAGGGAGGCTCCCTGTCCCATAGTTCCAGTAGTAAGAACCCTTAAGGAAAAGTATAGTCCAGAAAATGAAGGAGATAAAATAAACATAACACAGGTAGAACCATATAGACTCAGACACCAGATACTCAGACACCTCACTTACACAGGCACCCAAGCACAAGTTAACTAAAAAACCAACCGGGCTGAGTAAGACATCTCTTTTCAGTGCCCCAAAGGGTTCAGGCTACATCCAGCCCCCTGAATGGGGCTTTAACCAGTTTAGAGCTGTATTCCAGAAATGGTCCCGTCCAGACGAGTGCACACTCAGAGTGACTAGACATAGGGAACTTCTCCCATAGCACTCTTCCATGCTTACAGCTAATGAAGGTATCCACTAAGTACTCCCTCAGGGTCACCTCTATATCTTGGTGGGACCTCCAAATGTTGTAAATTTGCAGTGGAGAGACCACTCACTTAACCACATGAAATTTTAAAGGAGGGTTTAATTTAATTATGATGCTGGGTCAACACCCAACTTGGGTGGAGTGTGGCCTTTGTTTTATTTTTTTGAGAGCAGGGCCTCCCTATATCCCTAGCTGGTCTGGAGCTCGTTATGTAGCCATCTTGGCATTGATCTCACAGAGGTCTGCCTGCCTCTGCCTCTCGAGTGTTGGATTAAAGCTGTGTGTGCCACCACGACTTCCTTCAAGTGTTTATGGTTTTTTTTTGGGGGGGGGGAGTCTTTTTGAGACAGGGTCTCCCTGTAGCTCCAGCTGGCCTGAAACTCACTGTGTAGACTAGGCTGGCCTTGAACTCACGGAAATCCTCTTGCCTCTGCCTCCCAAGTGCTGGGATTAAAGGCGTGCACCACCAAATCCGTGCGCGTGCGCGCGCGCGCGTGTGCGCATGTGTGTGTGTATGTGTGTGTGTGTGTGTGTGTATGTGGAGGAGGAGGCCCTCATGCCGTGGCACACATGTGGAGGTTGGAGGACAACTTGTGGGAGTCTGTTCTCTCCTTTCCACATGTGGGTTCAGAGGATTGAGCTCAGTTTGCTATATCAGGCTGATGCTTATCAATTAAAAATCAAATTTGATTGCTTAAATGCCTGTACATCCAATTGCTTGTGCTTTGTTAGTATGACTAAAAAGGTATCACTGGATAAGCTGTCAACCCATGAAGGGAAACAACCTGAACAGACTAGAGTCCAAAATAACAACTTCAAAGAAAGTAGACTGTTTTCTTCTCCCCACTTGTGCCCCTTTCCCAAAGCCCAGGGAACAAATTGCAGAAGAGGAGGCATGGTAGAATGTAAGGGCTGCGGAGAGATAGGGGTGAATCATGAGACTACAGCAATATAGTCTGGACCCCTAATTGATCAACATGCTTGTGCATACAAGCTTCTCCAACTGGACTATGGGAACCTTGGGTTGTTCAAAATTTGGACATAGATACTTGCAAAATGCACCAATTACCTAATTGTACGGCAAACTGAGTAACATCAATCTGAAAACAACTGTGTTATTATATTGTAGAATCCTTTAAAAATAAACAAATAATAATAAAAAAATCAAATTTGACACCACTATCATAAAGTGACTAGAGAACTGTATTTTCTTTTCAGCATAACTATGAGCCCATGGACATTTTTAAAATATTTGATGTGTTACAAAGCATTTTAAATAATTATTATTTTGATGTTCATATTGGTCTCTTCATGGCCAATGGGAACTTTTTGACATGACTATTTTCATGATCTCAAAAGGTTTGATAGCTTATTTACTATCAGGGATGCAAAGATATCAGACCATTTTATACCGCTCAGAGGAAGAATTGAGTAGTGAATTTCTCAAGGATACATATTCTTTAGTTGAAACCAGAGCTTAAGGATAAAAATCTACATAATCTGCTAATTGATACATCTTTTAAACAATTGAGGGACAAAGCTAACAATATACTGACATATATGTATTTTAGGATATAGGCACGATTTCTCTATAAAATCTCCATATATTGTCATAGAGAGAATCATATACAAAGAATAAGGAAGTGAACACCAAATTAGTGCTGGCACTTCTAGTTAAGAATGAAACAGAAGGAAGTTTTGACTTATCTTGCTATATTTTATCAGTATTTGTGGCAGCTATTTCTTACCTTTATAGCTGTTGATTTTTCTATGAGTTATGTTTTCTAAGGAGCCATAATAATGGAAAGGAGAAAATATAAAGCAAATTTGGAGCATTATGCATAGGTAAATCTGTTAACTTGTCTGCCAATTTTATAAATGACTTCTTGAGTTGTCTTATCAAGTGATACTGCAAGTATCTTTAGTTATTTGCCTGAGTCTATACATAAGCTATTAGCAGCACCTACAAGCTTTATTCCAACATGTATGATAAAATTATGTATTTTGCCCCATGGTCACTAACTACTTGCTAATCATTGGTTGGCTTTTTCTGCATTATGGCACACCTTAAACTTAGCCTGAATCTCCACAGCGTTTACTGCTTTCTACAACTACAGATTGCACAGGTTGTTCTCCTGGTGTGTACTGGCTTGGCTGGGGCTGCGTGGTTTAGTGTGATCTGACACATCTGAGGCTTCACTTGTGGTGGTTAGGGCATGTGGGTCTCTTTGTATCATTGCTCACTTCAAAGCTGCAAGTCTGGATTTGTTCATAGGATGGGAAGATTCTCAGGAGAAGGATGACAGAAACTCTGACAAGCTAGTTTGGTTTGCATGTCACTCCAAAGCAAACTCAGATTGAAGGATTCAAACAGTCTTCATATGGCAAATACTGTGCACAGAGATGGAAGGTTTGGGGGCCCTTTCCCAGTACACCACCCACAAGAGGCCACATAGACACTGACAGGAACAGTCCAGTTTTCGCTTCTGCCTTCATACACCCATCAGTCTGATCTCGGTTTGCTTCCCACAAAATGCATCAAGCCATGCCACATTAATTAAAATATACCACTCTCCTTTCTGAATGCATTCAATAGCTTCTAAAATCACTTGTAATGAAACCAAGCCCCATGTGATTTGTCCCTAAACTTTCTATGTGACCTCTTCTCATGCATCCCTTCCCACTGCTCTTTCTCATTCTATTCCAGACCCTTTCTTTAGCTTTTTCTTCTACTGGAATATTTCTTATGTGCTTTTCTCCAAGTGACTTTTTCTTGTTTTGGGCCTCAGAGAAACCTTCTTCTAGGGATAAATATCAGTACCAATTCCTGCCTGCTAGCCACATGAATGACTGTAGAAAACACTGTCCTAAAATCAGTCTCCTTTTCCTTACAGCTCCTTGTACTCCCACAAAAGCACCTGTGAATTCTGAGTAGGGAATTATACCTGCTTATGACTCACATTCATTATATTATGTATACATCAGGATATATTGTTTATTATGTGTGTATTATAGCTATTACATAATGTTTTATATTTCCATGGCCTAGAATAGCAGTTGTTCAGTAAATAATTACTTAAAGAATCAGTGGGGAATGTATCACATCATGTTCTCTGATGCAATAGATTGGATTACACAGTTGGACAAGATTTGAGAAACGAAACAGAACAGCAAGTGAATTCCCAGCCAAATATAATATGGAGCATTGATGTTAACTTTAATGATGTCATTGGATAACTTTTCGACTACAAAGGACTCCCAAGGGAAATAAAATAACCATTCTATTATTAGTGCCAAGAACAATAAAAAACATTGGAGAGATAACTATGAAAATCTGTGGCCAATGTTTCTCTACTATTACATTTAGGTTTGTTTTTTCTGTGTGTGTCTGTGTGAAACATTCCTGCCTTAACTGGCCATGGAAGTCATACTTAAGACCACCAGATTAACTAAAAAGCTTAAAAATAATAAAAACAAGAGAATACTTTTTTTCCATTTTGTTGCTTTCTCCCCTTACTTTTACCTCTATTTCCAACCAGAAAGATAGAGCTGTCTCACAGACCACTGGGACACACAGTGTAGGGGCAGCTTGTGTCCTACATGTACCCTACAGCCAGTGTGCCCTAGGTATGTGTCTCCCTCATGAGCCTTAGAAAAACAAGTGGCCATTGCTTCATAAAGATTATAGCATCCCTATGAGCTCAGTTTTTAATATACTGGAATGCACTTCTAACCTGCACAGAAAGATAAGCTGTACATGATCAGAAACCTCATAGCCAAGGCCATGTTCTTTGTCACAGATGTCTGTGCTCCATACAAAACATTTTCAATGTTACTGAATAATCTATACCAAATTACCTAACAAAGCTCAGGTATGTTTGAAAATAAAGCAGAAAACAGGTAGGAAATGGAGAATATTAGTGTGCTGACTACTTTTTTCAACTTAACACAAACTAGAATCACCCAGAAGAGGAACCTCAACTGAGGAATTGCTTCCAATAGACTGGAAGATGGGCATGTCCATAAGGCATTGTCTTAATAGTTAACTGATGTAGAAGGGTCCAGCCCACAGTGGGCAGTACCATCCCTGGGCAGGTGGGCCTGAGCTGTATAAGGAACGTAGCTGAGCAAGCCTGGGTAAGCAAGTCCATAAGTAGCAATCCCCCATGGTCTCCGTTTCAGTTCCTGCTTCCAGGTTCCTGTCCTGAGCTCTTGCCCTGGCTCCTCTCGATGATGGACTATGAGCTGTAATGTGAAACACACTCTGCAAATTGGTTTTGGTCAGTGTTTATTACAGTACTAGAAAGGACATTTTAGTTAGGGAGGCCAAGCCCCATTCGTGAGTGGGCACTTTGGTGAATTGTCAAGAAAGGTTCTAGGGAAAACATTATGAGCTTAAGACTGGAGAAAGGGGTGAGTCTAGATCTCAAGATCAAGATAGAAGTACAGCTGTCAGTAAAGAATCAGCATCAACACCAAAGGAGGAACAATGACGTACAGTGTTGAAAGTAGGTGTGCTTAATCCCTGACTCCTGAGGTGGAGTTTTCCCAGTGACAACAAGGCTGTAACCGGAGATAGACATCAACTACCAGAAGGCTTGGAGAAGATGAGGCAGGGGCTGGCTGAATGCAGATGGTGATGGTTATTTTGGAAATGTGGTGAGTGAGGGTGGAAGAGGGGAGGCTCAGATTAATCAGTACATGGTACATGAATGTTTTGAAATATCACATTGCATCTCATTAATAATGTGTTATCATTCGTTATATGATAATCAAATTCTATTAAAGAGAATAAAAGATGGGGGCTGAAGAAGTGGCTTATTGGTTAAGAGCACTGGCTGCTCTTGCAGAGGACCTGGGTTTGATTCCCAGTACCAACATGGCAGTTAACAACTGTCCTTAATTCCAATTCCACGGGATCCAACAACCCTTTTCTGACTTCCACAGGCATTGCATGACATGGATGTACTGACACGCATGCTGAAAGTACACTCATACACACAAAATTAAAATAGTAAATAAAATAAAGAAAGAAAATAAAAAAGACAGTGAAGAATACAAGGGTGACAAAGAAACTCATTAAATACAGCTGCCAGTTTCACAGGATATCCCTTAAATAACTTTTTATGTTCGTACAGCCACAGTGTTAGATGGTGTTATGTCATGAGTAAGAGAATAAACAGAGATGACGTGGGTCTATTTCTCTCTACACAAGAGACCACATTTCTTTAGCAGCAAGTTTGGATTTTATATATAGATGAAAGAGAAATTAGCTTCTGATAATTATAGAAAATGGCAGATATCTGCATAATTTTATCCATATTATTGACCAAAGAGCCTGACAATAAAATAAAAACTGAAAGGAAAAATAAAAGTTTCAAAGACAAAGTACTCTGATTTTTTAAGTTAATTTTTATTGAGTGCATTTCATACAACATTTCTCAATCAAATCTAGACTCTTTCCCCCATCCATGCCCAGCCCTTACATCCCCCCACCCCCCGGCAGAGCTCATGGATTCTGTCATACATGTTAAGTCCTGTCTTGTATCTTTTCCTCATTCTTCTATAACATTTTCCATGCACAAGTTTACTGTTTTGGTCAGTTTTTTTATTACATTTTTTCTCTCTTTTTTGTTCCCTTTAATTTTATATTATTCCAAAATATGCATATGTACACTCCACACATAAATCAAAATTACAAATTCTGAAAATAAACTATAGGTTAATTCCAAAACATATTTAGAGATTCACATTTTAACAGTAAAGTTGCATGCAGGTAAAAAGAATATGAATAGAATATGAATACATATCTTCCATTCATATATGGTAATTACAATGTGTGAATACAAGTGGTAGGACAATTCTAGAGCCCATTAAGTGATTCATATTGGAATAGCACAGTTGCTTTCAGATACAATGAAATATAATAATAAAGTTGCTCAATTTGCCTGCCAACTGGGGATTTGGTGTTAGCATCCACAAATGAAGGAAACCATTCCCCCCTTTTTTCTTTCCTGGGACTGTGTTACTTCACTTAGCATAATGGCTTTGAGTTCCATCCATTTACCAGCAAAGCTCATGATGTCATCTTTCTTTAGCGCTGCATAGAACTCCATTGTGTAGATATACCACATATTTGTTAACCAGTCATCAGTTGAGGAGCATTTGGGTTCGTTCCAGCTTTTTGCTATTGTGAAGAGAGCTGCAATAAACATAGCTGGGTATGTATCTTTGTGGTAGGCTGTGTCTTGTGGGTATATACCCAGGAGTGGCATGGCTGGGTCAGGTGGTAGGCTCATTTTGAGTTTTTTAAGGGTTCTCCACACTGCTTTCCACAGTGGTCATACCAGTTTACATTCCCACCAGCAGTGGATGAGTGTTCCCCTTTTCCCACAACCTTTCCAGCATTTGGTGTCTTTTGTTTTCTTGATCTTGGCTAGTCTTATTGGAGTGAGATGATAACTTAGTGTGGTTTTAATTTGCATTTCATTAATTATTAATGATGTTGAACACTTTTTAAGATATTTCTCAGCCATCTTTACTTCCTTACTGGTGAAGTCTCTGTTCATCTCTTTACTCCATCTTTTGAGTAGGTCATTTGTTTTCTTCTTTATTTTTTAAGTAGTTTATATATCTGAATGTTAATGCTCTGTCAGATGTATCAGTGGTGAAGGTTTCCTCCCACTCTGTGGGTTTTCTCTTCACTTCCTTGCTTTTTTAGCTGTATAAAACTTTTTGAGTTTGATGAGGTCCCACTTGTCAGCTGTTGTCCTTATTTCCTGTGCAGCTGCTTTTTGATTTAGAAAGTATTTTCCTACACCTATGTCTTGTAGGTTGCTGCCGACTTTTTCTTCTATCACCTTCAGGATTTCAGGTTTCAGGTTGAGATCGTTGATCCACTTGGAGTTTATTTTTGTACAGGGGGAGAGGTAGGGGTTTAATTTTGTTCTTCTACAAATGGTGATCCAGTTTTGGCAACACCATTTGCTGAAGATGCTATCTTTCCTCCGTTGAGCTTTTTTGGCTCCTATGTCAAATATGAGGTGGCTGAAGTTATATGAGCTCAAGTTTGGGTTCCATTGATCAATGGTTCATTGTTGTTGTTGATGGTTTGTTGTTTTTGTTTTGTTTTGTTTTGTTGCCAGTACCAGGCTGTATTTATGACTATAGCCCTGTAATATAGCTTGAAGTCTGGTAATGTAATCCCCACTGTATTGCACTTTTCACTCAGGGTTGCTTTAGCTGGTCATGGTCTTTCGTTTTTCTATATGAACTTAAGAATTTTTTTCCCTAAGTCTGTGACAAAGTTCATGGGGATTTTGATTGGTATTGCATTGAATATGTATATTAATTTGGTAGAATGGACATTTTTACTATATTAATTTTTTCAATCCACGAGCATGGGAGTACTCTGGTTTTAAAAGCTTAGCCTGGTGGCACTGTCCTGTATTCCTAACTGTGGAGGCCCACCTGTGCATTAGTTCAATGTAGGCTTTAGCAAAGCGAAATCTTCCTTAAAATAAAACTGTAGGGTTGGAGAGATGGTTAAGAGCCCTTACTGCTCTTGCAGAGGACCTGGGTTCAGTTCTTAGCTCTCAGCTGGAAGCTAACAGCTGAGGATATTAGTTAAAGGAGATCTGATGGCCTCTTCTGGAGTCTGTGGATACATATGATTGCATGTGGAGCACATACATGCAAGTAAGCACTCATACACATAAAATAAAAATAAATTAAAAAAATTAATGTAAAGGGGTCATGGATATAGCTCAATAGTAGAGAATTATCTTAGCATGTGTGAGCTCCTGAGTTTGGTCCCCACAATATTAAGATTGGTTTGGGTTAGAGTTTATCACAGCACTAAAAAAATACAAACCTTGGGCGCAACAAATTACTGTAAAGTAATTGAATATTTCTCTCTTCATGTAAGCTACCTTCAAAATAGTGATAAGACAACATTATCACATTTATAGCTCAAATAACTCTTTGTTGACCCATATCATTTCCATCTTCTCATTTCCCAAGGCTCAAAATATTTATTAAAAACTTGATTTCAATAAAGCTCCTAGCCAATCTTAAATATCCTTACTATCAAGAGATAGCTATTTCCTATTTACCTAGGAATGCTATTTTGTTTTGTAAGTTTCTCTAAGTCAGCAGTGTGTAACCCTGTTTCTGGAGCTGCAGTAAAATTCTCACAGTGCTGAAGAAAGTCAGAATGCTAAGTAACAGATTAAATAATGTTTTGCAAAGCAAAAGAATAGAAGATGTAGCTATTTTCATTACTTCTGTTCTACAAATGAGAAAACTGAAGTTTAAAAAGACATTATATAACCTTTTAGAAGGGACAGACAATAATACACTCTTTTTCTTTTATTTCTTGTTTTTTTTTTTTTTTTGGTCATTTTGAGACAGGGTCTCCCTGTAGCTCTGGCTGTCCTGGAATTCACTCTGTAGACCAGGCTGGCCTTAAACTCACAGAGATCTGCCTGCCTCTTCCTCCCAAGTGCTAGGATTAAAGGTGTGTGCCACCACACCCAGCAATAAATTTTATAATGGCATAGAGAAACATTGCAGGGGGAATGTAAAATGTGATACATTTATTTTGAAAAACAAGAGAATTTTCTCAAAATGCTAAACATGAAGTTAACACAAGATCCTCTTCTGAATTCCACTACTAGATACAGGACACATGGTGTTGAAATTTATTTATTTATCTTTTTAAATTTTTTTAAATTTATTTTTGTATGTTTATGAATATACTGTCTGCATGTAGGTTTGTGCACCTGTGTCGTGCAATGCCGCGGAGGTTAGAAGAGGGTCTCGGATTCCCCTGGAACTGGAGTTCTCCTGGAATTGGAGCTACAGATGGTTCTCAGTCACCATGTGGGTGCTGGGGATTGAACCCGGGTCCTCTGCAAGAGCACTCAGTGCTCTTAACCGCTAGGCTATCTCTCCAGCCCAGCGTTGAAATTTAAAGCACATAAAAACTTGGACATGAGTGCACACAGCTATATTAGTCATGATATCTGAAATCTGGAAACAAATAAAATACTTATAACTAGAGAAATAAGACATGGTATAACCAGATAATGGAATATTATTCAACCACAAGAAGCATAAGTCTGTGCCCCTGGACTCCTGGGACTTTTACTCCAGTAGAAAGTCTTTGAACTTTGGTTTGATCTGTTTCATGTTCTCTGGTGCATGTATGCTTTACCAACATGTTCAAAGTATTGCTACCTCCTGCTTCCTTGGTCCAGTCAGCCCAGTGTCATCAATAGAATGGACCAGTGTGACACCTGGTGGAAGAGTCACCTGACTAAAATTCCCATGAACTTATTCATGGGGGAAGTGGAGAATTAATACACCATTGAGGTAGAATAGTATACTGCTGGTCTTGCCTATGGTGGTCTGGAGGACAGGTGTGGAGAAAAGAGCATCTTGAGATCAATAGCTACATACTAGGTACCAAGATGTGTTGATGGGCTCAAGTAAGGAAACCACTTCAGGTGCAGCTGAGATTGGAGTTACCACTTGATTAAATTTAGGATACTCAATCATTCTTCATGATCCACCTCTCTGCTGCAAGGATCAAATAGGAGAGTTCAAAGGATATGGACTAAGGAACTGCCACCCACCTGCATCTTCCTACTCCTTCATGGTGGCATTAGTCTCTGTGATCCCTCCAGGGATGGGATACTAGTTTTAGTACACTATTTTCTCATCAGGTTTTAATGGCTTCTGTTCAGCCTTTCTAACCTCAATAGCACCCACTCCCCAGGCCAGGAAATCCACGTGGAGATTTTTCTAATTCCTAAGTTTATATATCCTAATTATGTATTCTGGCACTGAAGAAATAACCATAAGAGTAATTCAGGGTCTGGCACAAGGCTCAGTGGGAAAAGGCAACTGTGGCCCAGTCTGACAACTGAAGTTAAATTTGTGGTACACACATGGTAGAGAAAACCAACTCTTTCAAGTTGTCCTCCAACTCCCACACATGCACACTGTGATGTGAGCAAAACCTCCTCTATGCACACGCATAAAAATAAGCAAATAAATGTGAGAATAAGTAAATAAATGTTTCAGGGAACTCACCCCCACCCCATCAGAAGTTGGCTAAATATTCCATTGATCACCTTGACCTCCACAGCTCCCTATTTTGATGGTGTTTGGAATTTTCTGACATTAGTGTCAATTCAGAACCATTGTCTAGTGGGACCCAGTATGTCTCATTATTTATTTTCCTAATGTATAGTCACCCACGTGAGAATGATGGGAGAAAGATAAACAGTAAGACTTCAGCATTAGAGCCAAGTCCTTCAGGGCACCCTTCAAGGAGTTGTGGGTTCTATAAACTGGCTCCAGTTTGGAAATTGGATGAGGGGTTGTGATTCTCTGCTTTTATGATTCAGGCTGGCTTTTTGTTCAATTTTTCCCTTCAACTTTTTCTGCTTACATAGATTGAGTAAGAATTTAGGAGGATTCCTATGTATTTCACTACTGGGGATGCCATGACCCATTAGCCAGCATCAAAGTCCACATGGGTCAGAGCTTTATGAACTGTTTTTTCCATGTGCTGTCCATCACAGTGAGTTCACTCACTTTGCCTTTGGACATTCAGTGTTGCCACGTGGCCCTTGCTACTCTGGGATCCAATTAAACCCATGGCCATTTAAGTCATCAATATAGTGGCCACTTTTCTCTCTGTGAGGTCTAGCACAAGCAAGAGCAGTGGGACCACTGAGTCACATCACACCTGTACCTGAATGAAGAAGTGGCCCCCCTCTTAGCTTTTAGTTTCATGGCCAAGAATGCACTCTAACTCTGAGAACCACCTGCTCTTTCTGTCACTTTGAACTGTACTTTACCCATACTTCTATTGAAGCCATCTTTCCAGCAACAGTTTGGCCAATAGAATCTAAGATCCACCCTTATCTTAATCAGAGACTCTTGTCACTTTATACCTAGGTCATCTCATACACATAACATCAAGCAGCCTCAATACTTCTCACTCTTTTCAATGAGAACATCATGCCATTTTCTACACTTTGTCCACTTTGATATGTTAAACTAGCATGTTCATGGTCATTCGTATCTGAGGTGGAGGGCAAAGTGGGGTTCTGAGAGAATCAAGTGCCCAGGTCACAAGAACACATGGTTCAGCGACCTTGTTTACATTATTAACAGTAGCTCTTTTGGTAAAAGGCGAAAGTCGTTATTCCAGATTCTGTACACATTGTAAAAGTCATTCTTACACAGTGACAGTTCTCCAGGTATGCTGGTACCCCGCTCACAAATCTCTTGCTTCTAGTACTAGTGAAAGCCACATATTCTGGACTCTCCCATTGTGGAAGAGTAGGTTTTGCAAAACAAGTCCACTTCAATAGTTCAATACTCCAGGCCTTTGAGTCCCCTCATCAACACTCAAGCATCTCAAGTTTATTCTCAATAGGCCCTCTTTTGACAATTGATTACTTTAACCAATTAAACCAACTTTTGCCATCTTTTTTTTAACTCTGTGAGTTGCAATATTAAATGTAGCATCTCTGCTTGCTAGGCCCATATTGATAAAATCAACCTAATATAGGTTTATGTTCCTTCCACCATGATTCCAAACTCTTAAACTCCATTCTCACATATGTTACTCAAACTCTTGTTTGTATAAAATAGAAAACTCAAGAAGTTCATTAGAAGTGACTACACTTCCTCCTGGGTCACACTGTACCCCTCACCTCTACTCCTGGTAGCCCTGAGCCAGGTTAAGATGCAAATACAGGTGGTGAGGACAGGCCCTGAGGGACATCAGTACTGCTTTTCTCACCATCTACTTCAGAGAGAGACATTTCTGACTCAGTAGCCATTGGAGGGTTAATTCCCTTAGGCAAGAATGGAGAACACAGTACAATATGTTGGGTATGAATCCACCATGAAAGGTGGGAAGACAATAAAGCCACCACAATCTGAAAGTTCAATGTCCTTAACCACATCAGGGTCCTCCCATACATCTCCAACCCAAGTTACAGCAGCCACAGTTTTCTAATGAGTGCCTGCACTTTAATTGCCAATACTCTTCTTTTTTTTTTTTAATTTAATTTTTCTTTATTGATGCTTTGTGCATTTCGTACATCATTTTTCAATTCAGATCAGGCATTTTTCCCTTTCCCTTCCCCCCCCATCCCAGATCATGTATTCTGCCATAACTGTCTTGCATCTTTCTCTGTTTATGTTTTTTATTTTTGTTACTTTTAATCCACCTTGCCCTCATATTTCTAAGCTAGGGAACAACCCGCGGAAGAGGGGGCGTGGTAGAATTATATAGATACCGATTGAGGGATGGTGAAATAACTAATCAGCCCCCGATGTGTCTGGACTTCATTTTTTGATCACTTTGTTGAACATTACACCTGTACCCCCCTGAAAATTGGGGGGGTTTGTGTGGGGTTTGGACACAACAGCCTGTAGATTGGTTTATTAAGTTGCTTGTACTATGGATTATCTACTTATAGCTTAAAAAAGGAAAAAAAAAAAAAAAAAAAAAAACAGCCAATACTCTTCTATACCTGGACTTAAACTTGCACTGCAAGTCAGCCAATCCTAAGGTGAGGGTTTGGGTTTGATTCTGAGCAACTTGAGTCTTATGGCTGATAAAAGTCTATTCTCTTCTTAGACATACTTAGAAGGCTTTAGATGGTCTCTGCATATCTGTAAATGAGCAGAAATTTCATTTCTGAACTTGCTCTTTCCTTGTTTTTGTAGAGATGCTGGAAGCATCTAGCAGCAGCACTACATTCTTTACTTTGCTATGACTGTTCAACAATTAAATAAAGTCACTAGATTCCTGGGGCGGAGAGGGTATTCGCCTAGCGCGTTAAGGCGACCGACCGCTCTTTGCAGAGGACTCGGGTTCGATCCAGCACCCACATGGCGGCTGAGAACCTTCTGAACTCCACATTCAGGAGACTCCGCTCCAGGGAATCCGACCACTTTATGACTTCGCGGCATTGCACGACAGGACACAGGTACACCAACATAAATTCAGGCAATATGCTCATACACATAAAGAATAAATAAAATGTATTAAACAAAAATTTAAAGTCATAAATTCGGTTGCTTTTTCACAGATAGTGATACACTTGTCAATGTTTGTACAGTTCTCTAGATACTTCACAACATGAATTATCCATCCTTTCCATACTAACAGGAGAGTTTCTAATAACTTTAGGTCAATTCAGCTTAGAGTACCAGCTCCAGATACCACCAAGTCACCTAGAGAAATTCATCCTTTAAGATGAACTTAACAGAAAAGAAAAAAAGAAAGAAATTCATCCTTACAGTTCTGTTTCTCTGGGACCACTCCTGGTACCACAGTGTCTACTAATCAAGCCTCTCTAGAAGAACAGAACTGATAGGGTGACCATATATTCCAAGAGTGGGTTTACTGGACTGGCTTACAAGAAGGGGTGGATAGCTGAGTAATGGCATCTGCCTGCTGGAGACGCTGCAAAGCTGGAAGCTGCCCAAACCTAACACTGAGAGAGTCATTTCTCTTCAGTGGAGTCATCCCCAAAGAAGGTCACAGCTGAAAATGATCTGGTAGTTTTCTCAACAGGTGGTTAATAAATACTCTATTCCACATACAGATCCACATCAAAAAGATCATCCACCATGACCAAGTTGGATTCATACCAGAGATGCAGGGATGGTTCAATATATGAAAATCAATATCATAAAACACATAAATGGACTGAAAGACAAAAAACACATGATCATCTCAATTGATGCAGAAAAAGCCTTTGACAAAATCCAGCATCCCTTCATGCTTGAAGTCCTACAGGGAACTGGTTTGGAGGGATCATTCCTCAATGTAATCAAAGCCATATATAGGAAACCCACAGCCAATATCATCCTAAATGGAGAAGAGACAGAAGCATTCCCCTTAAAGGTAGGGACTCGGCAAGGCTGCCCCCTGTCACCACTCCTCTTCAATATAGTGCTTGAAACACTGGCTAGGGCAATAAGGAAAGAGAAGGAAATTAAAGGAATACTAATTGGAAAAGAAGCTACCCCTTTTTGCTGATGATATGATTGTCTACCTAAGGCATGCACCTGTGTTGTCCAATGCCTCAGAGGTCAGAAGAGGGCATCGGATTCCCCTGCAACTGGAGTTAAAGACAGTTCCCAGCCGCCATCTGGGTGCTGGGAATCGAACCCGGGTCCTCAGCAAGAGCAGTCGGTGCTCTCAACTGCTGAACCATCTCTCCAGCCCTGAGATGGTTTCTTTTCTTTTCTTTTTTTTTTTTGGTCTTTTTGAAACAGGGTCTCCCTGTAGTCCCAGCTGTCCTGGAATTCACTCTGCAGACCAGGCTGGCCTTGAACTCACAAAGATCCACCTGCCTCTGCCTCCCAAGTGCTAGGATTAAAGGCGTGTGCCACCACGCCCGGCTGAGATGGTTTCTTAATGTAGTCCGTGTTCTACCAAATATATGACTTCCACCTTGCTCTGAACTTATGTCCTTTTTTTTTTTTTTGAGAGAATGCTATGGTTCACTCACAGCTTGTTTCCACCAAAATTCACGTTATCTTCTTGGTGAAGCACTATTGGAAAACAGCCTAGCAATGTCTGGATCATAGAGGTAGTACATTCATGAATAGATTAATGCTGGCTTGGGAAAATAAATGAGATCTCACTGGAGCGAGTTCTCAATCTCACAGGACTGGATTAGTTACTCTATCAGTGGGATGTTATAAAGCATCAGGCCCACCATACAATCCATCATGTCATGAAAGAATATAAGATCTTTACCAGATACAGACACCTGACCTTGAGCCTCCTAGTCTCTAAAACTATATGCTAATAAGTCTCTTCTCTTTCCTGATTACTCAATCTTCAGAATTCTGTAATAGCAACAGGAAATGGACTAAGACAGGGAATAATTGCTTACACTCATTTGACACAGGGTGAAGAGAGCCCCAATATGGATGACAGAAAAAGAAAAAAAAAACAAAAAACTACCCATAAAGGCAGAATCACTGATTTAAAATGTCGTAGGAATAACTAGAAAAGTTTCAGGGAAAGAAAAGTAAAAATGATGCAGACTCTACTGAGAAGAGTAAGGAAGTCAGGTGACCTAGGAGAGGGAGCCGGGGTACAGCGGAAGTGACGATGCAGCTGCCACAGAGAAATAAAGAGGAATAGGCAGACACTGTCGATGAGTAATGAGGGGAGGGAGTGAACGAACAGCACTGTGGCTTAAGGAGCATCATGACATGGCTTGCTTTTGGTTTAATTTGCTGAATTCTTACTTCCATTAACAAACACACATGCTCACTGAGTACTTGCACAGCTGCCTTTATTTTTCAAGACGTCAACAAAAGAATAGCATGCCTTCTTCTGAGTCTCCCTTTTTGAATACGATGCAGTGGATTTTAGCTATTCTCATTATTTAAATGGTTCTTTTCTTCACTTATAAAGTAAGTACAACTAAAAAGGCAATGCTATTACGAACTGGCTGTAGACTCTTCACACAGATCCAAACAAGAACAAGAGGTGATGTGCCTGTATCTGTAAGAGACGGTGCTGCCATCAGAGCAGTCAAGAGGGACATCCCTGAGCTCATAATGTTCTTCCCGGCAGCAATGGCATGAATTTTCCAGTTGAAAGAGATTATAATTGTACCTAAAAGACAATAATTCCATAATAAATATTTTGGAACCTCTTACATAATGTGACATTAATGCTTACACTCCAATGACTTGCTTAAATGGTTTAGTGGTCATCAGTCAATATGCTCTTTTCCTAGACTTTGTGCTGAAACCCCCACTACAAAATTCTGATGCAGATCAGTGACAGCTGGTATTCAAAATGAAAATGAATGCGATTCAAAAGGAAGACTTATAACTGAACAACGAAAACATGAGGTACAGAAATGTAAATAAGAAAAATTTAAAACCCCATTCAATATCAATTAATCTATATGTAAAAATATACATTGAGGGAAAACGTAATGCTACTCTAAAACTCAAGTTTAAAACAATTTTTTTTACCATATCTTTATTTTTCTTTATATTGAGTTTTTAAATGTTTATTTTAAATTTATTATTATTATTATTATTATTATTATTATTATCATCATCATTATTATTGTATTTTTGAGATAGGGTCTCCCTGTAGCCCTAGCTGGCCTGTAAGTCACAGAGATCTAAGTTTAAAACAATTTCATGATTGCAATTCCTTGAGTAAGTGCCCTCTTTATTCACTGCAGGAAAAGGAACACATTTACTACAAATGGGCTAAGCATGTTTCGAAAACTACCTCAGAATAACTGATTGACAAAGTTCTTATTTCTTAGATCTTAGTATTTTATGTATTTGATTCATTATGTCTTCATCAAGCAATTCTCTCATGAATGGTTTTATTTATTTATGTGTTTTTGTTCTTTTTGAGACGGGTGTCTCTGTAGCCCCAGCAGGTCTGGAACTTGCTACATAGACCAGGGTGTCCTTGATCTCATAGAGATCTGCCTGCCTCTGCCTCCCAAGTGCTGGGATTAAAGGCATGTGCTACCCTGCCCAGCTTTCATGAATGGTTTTATAAACTTTCCCGTGCAATGTTTCACAATCTTGATTTTCTTGACAGTGTACAAAGTTAATGCATAGTGTACATTCAAAGAAAAACTCACTTGATGGTCCTTTTGCATTCTCCTAAGCATCTTGCCATCTCAATTTTTTTCCTGCATCCATTGTACTTAATAGTCACATTTACGGGAGAAGTTCGGCAGTCATTTTTACCTGGAACAACACAGATAAAGGAAGGAGTGAAGGCTGTTTTCTCAGCTAAAGAAGCTCGTATCAACTGCTCACAATATTGGGAAACAGTTATCTCAGCCCTCCATGAAATGCAGCTGTTTAGTATTTGGGAAGATAGCGTCTGATTGTATTGCTGACATGTTACAGATGGAGGAGAGAGGAAGGAAAAGTGGGAGGAAAAGAGAGGGGAGTCAGAGGTACAGAGGATGGTGGGCCATTTTGGCACATGCTCCAATGCACAGATGTAAGACACAGTTTGATGATGTTAGGACAGCAAGATGGTCTTCTTCCACAGAACAGTTTTCCTTGTAAATATAAGTAGTTTTTTTTTTTTGCAGTCTGCTACAACCAATAAATGATGATAATACCACATGTATGAATATCAGTTGGTAGTTTATATTACCTGTCAGATTCCTGTGTATTACAACACAGCTGATAAAGTATCTATTAGTGATCTGTCATTTGGCCTTAAAGAAATGTTACCTGTTCAGCTGCTTAGATATTTTCTTATCTGTGGAAGGTAACTTACATGTATAGCAGCACTTTTTTGAATCGTAGATCCTCTCTTCCTGTAGCAATAAGGGAAAATTGAAGTGTTTATGGTATTTATTAATATATTGAAATAGCATCAGAAAGGGCTGGGGAGGGGAAGGGAGCAGATGAGCATGCTGATGTCAGCTCTAGAATGAAGCAAGAGTGGAGGAAGATGAGCTAATAAAAATGAGACAGATTAAGATGAAAATATGCAAATATGAAGACAAATTGCTCAGTTATTTCAAAGGGAAAAGTCTTTCAATAATGATACCAGATGCTGTGAGCTCCTTTAGTCAAGATCTATCTTAAGCTATATTTTAAATGCAAACCTATCAAGTCTAAAGATAAAATATCAGTAAACTACTCTAATACAGTATTAGGGATCTAAAATAAAATTATAACTTTGGAAAGGAAAATGAACATTTAATAGTAAACATTCACTTAAAATTATATATTAGGGATAAAGAAATGATGGCTGCACCACAAAGAAAAACATAGTACAGGTATGGGTGACTTCAGAGAATTTGCACTTTTATAGGAAATAACCCAAGTCCATGAGCTTTCGCAAAAAAAAAAAAAAAAAAAAAAGAATTGATAGCTTTTGTTTGTTTAAAAAAACAGCAAAATGTTTTCTGTAATAACCTCCTTTTAGAACAGTACTAAATTAAGTTTTATAGAGCCAGCTTTTCTCAATGTGAAAAATATACTTAATAAAAGCAGATGTTTCTGGAATAATCTGGCCCTTGACACAGGATGTTGTTTGAAGATTCACAGAATTAACAAGAGATTTTTATCTCTTGGTCAAAGACCAACTTCTCCAAAGGAGAAGGAAGGTGTGTAAGGTACAGGTTGAGCTTGAGATGTGGCGGTACTGCTCTTGGCTAACAGGTGACTTACTTCTGCACACCAATTCTGCTTCGGGCAGTCCTGGGCCACAGCCACCAGGCCGGAGCTGCCACAGGAGTATGAGATGCAAGGGTTGATGGGGTCTTCAAAGGTTGCACCAATCTGCAGGTAAGTGCAGGCAGAGAAATTATTTGCCTTGATATATTTATTCTCTTAGTTAAACCAGTAAAATGTGATCAACTTATGAATTTAGTATCTATAAAGAGGTGCTTTCAGGTATTAGGATTTTTTTTTTTAACAGATTTTTCCCCTATCACTGTGAACACTCTTTTTTAAAATTTTATTTATTTATTTTTATATGTATGAATGTACTGTCTGCATGTAGGTTTGTGCACCTGTGTCATGCAATGCCGAGGAGGTCAGAGGAGGGTGTCGGATTCCCCTGGAACTGAAGTTAAAGATGGTTCTCAGCTGCCACGTGGGTGCTGGGGATCGAACCCGGGTCCTCTGCAAGAGCAGTCGGTGCTCTTAACAGATAGGCCATCTTTCCAGCCCCCATGTATTAGGATTTTAAGAGAAGGTGATTTGCATATCATCTACTTCCATGAACAAATTGAAATTCTTTATTGAGAACACAGAATGTACCAAGATTCCCAATCTTCAAAATAAAAATCACTGACAGTCACTGTATTGTGTATTTCTAAGAAGCTTTCAAGAAAGGCTTTTTTGGGTGGTTAAGAAAGGTTCCCAGCATTCGTGTCAAGTGGCTAGTAACAGCCTGTAACTCCTGCTCCAGGGTACCGCACTCAAGTGCACATACCCATGCACACACGCACATACACGTAATTAAAAATAAAATCTTTTGAAAATGTAAGACTAATGGTACACCACCCAAAATGCTTTATATCTGTCCTTGCTCAGATGGCTAAATCCCTTTAGATTGCTTTGTAATTAGTTTATGTTCAACATCCAAATCACAGTTTGAAAAGTGTTTATTTGAGGGCCTTAGCACCCAAGATAAACTCCCTAATAAACTGAAATTTTACTATTCCAGCTCTCCTGTGTATAAGTTATTGGGATGTTCTCCTTTTGGATTTTATGCATCATATTTTGTATTTGAAAACCATCCTGGCTTCTCAAGTCACAGAAATTTTGGAAATGGAAAGTTTTTTAAAAAGCTGCCAAAGGAAATGTGATGAATGATTTGTGAAAGTCAAACTGTTTCATGGGCTCTTTTTCTAATGTTTTAGCACATTTTATATACACACACATATATATATATATAATTGTATCATAAAATGTGATGATTTGTGAAAGTCAAACTGTTTCATGGGCCCTTTTTCTAATGTTTTAGCACATTATATATATATATATATAATTGTATCATAAATTTATTTTTATTTTTTTTATTAATTTTATTTATTTCTGTATGTGTATGAATGTACTGTCTGCATGCAGGTTTGTGCACTCGTGTCGTGCAATGCCGCGGAGGTCAGAAGCGGGTCTCGGATTCCCCTGGAACTGGAGTTCTCCTGGAATTGGAGTTTCAGACGGTTCTCAGCCGCCATGTGGGTGCTGGGGATCGAACCCGGGTCCTCTGTAAGAGCGGTCGGCGCTCTTAACCGCTAGGCCATCTCTCCAGCCCCATAAATTTTTAAAAGTATTTGGTAACATCAAGTTACTAAGTGCATTACGTGCATTTATATTAGTTTGAGAATCATCTGACTTTCATGGTTTCATGAAGCTTTTTCTAAAAATTTAAATTACTGTCCAAATGTGAACTCAGCAGTTGGGACCTGCCCCTGCACATAGTGCTGCTAAGTCTGAGTTCGTGGACTGGAACCCTTGGGGCTTCTCATTTGATCCTGGCAGTGTGGCCATCTGATCTTCCTGGTTGTAATTACAGTTGAACTCTGTTCATTGATTTGACTGTTACACAGTATGTGCTTTCCATCTGGCAGGATCCTGGGGAAATTCTATCCAGAGATTCCCTGCTGGTGGTCAATGGTCCAGATTACCTTCTTGGAAGGAGTACGGTGACAGCCACATGGTGTGTTAGAAAAGGGTGTGGAAAAAGAAGGGCCTACTCTTCGGTCTTTACCAAAGTTTATTTTAAACCCTTTTATCATGATTACACACTGAAAATTTTCTGGCATGGCTTAGTATTGCATTTATTCATACAGTTATATTAACAAGATATCTGAGAGGAGAAAAGGCCTTACCTCATAATCATTGTTGTTAAATAAACATGTTCTTGGTTCTGAAAGAAAAGGTATTATTTAATTCTAAAGTAAACAATATGTTATTATTTATGAAAAAGAATTTGTAGATGAGATCATACTTATAAACCAATTGTGCTTTGCTCATAATACCATAATTGCTTTTTAATCTATTGATTATATTAATATCTTTCAATTCTGAATTTCCTTCATTACAAGGATGGTAAATTTTAAGAAGCTCTAATTCCGTTTTATTTATCATATCCTAAAGCTATGTGTGACATATTCACTCAAAAATATCTCTTGAACGTATAAATAAGCAAATGATGGACAGTTTCAGTTCATATATTATGGGTACATACCGCAGTGTCCGATTTCACAGCAGGAGTCATTAGATTGGAAGATTACAAGCTTTTCTCTGGTAGTGCATGTGGGTGGAGAGGGACACTCTTTAGGCTGACAGTCTACAGCCCGTGCGTCAGTACAGGTGCATCGATGGCAATTAGATGTCCATATGTCTCCAGGCTATGGATACAAACCAAGTTTAAACTTCTATTCAAAAAGAGGCATGAAAGCAAATTTGGATTAAAATAGAGTAAAACTGAAAACTTACAGATTTCTTTTCTCCCAGTGGACCATGGCACACTGTTAACATGAATGATAAATGCTGATTAAATTTGGCAAAATTCAACCATCTGCTATTAATAGATAACCAGCAGGGGGCCAATACTATAATTGACACCAGGATTTCAAAGACAGAATTATGGAGGATTATAGAATGCCTGAAGGTGGATAACTCACATGCACCTACTTCAAGCAAACTGGTGTGTGTGTGTGTGTGTGTGTGTGTGTGTGTGTCCTACTTTTTGAAATCTCCAGCATAGAATAATAATTGTTTTCTCTTAGCAGCAGTCATTAAATCATATGGCTACTATCTGGCTTATTGTTTTATATACTTCTGCCTCTATAGTCCAATTAATCACCAAATCTTTATCATTGGCAGATCCAAATGGCTTTCATCTAATACTTGACTTTCACACCTTCAAACTTCATGAAGATATTTCCATTTCTTTAAATTTAACATAGGACGTTCTAGAAGTTCTTCTCACTCCTTAGCTTTACCAGTGGGTCTTTTCCCACGATGACTGGCATCAAGTAGAAGGCTCTTGGACTCCCAGCTCATGAGCTGTGGACAGAGTTCTGTCTCTAGAAGTACATAGTATCTCAACAGATCTATAGAAACTTCTAACTCAAATGTACAAAACAAATTATGTCATCTTGCCCATGAAAAGCTTTCTCTCCTAGACCAAGCTTCCCTTTTGGTCACTAAAGCATCAGACGTGGAGGATGTACAGGAACTCCTGTTCCCTGGCCCTCATTTTAATCCCTTCCTTTCCTTGCTCTTCTGTGCTTTCCACCACCAGCATCAATCTACCAACTCCAGTGCTGATCCAATTGGCTGGTTTCTGATCCAATTGGCACTTGCTGTGGACTGGTCTATATATTGCTACAAACTCCAATCCTAAAACAAAATACTTCAGAATCCTTCAGAAATACCCCACATATAGCACACAACATGCCTGCTTTATATAATGCATATTTTCATTTTCACTCTGTTTCCATTTCATTATAATCTATCTTCTGTGAAAATAGCCTTATTTCTTTGAAAACTTCCCTGGTCCCACTAGATAACATCAAAATGATTTTTTTTTTATCAGCAACTTACTGCAAAGTACAACACAGTAGTATCTTGAGAATAGTAGGAACTCAATAAAGTTCTGTAAAATTATTTTATCTCTGGCACATTTGAAATTTTCTTGCCAATTCAACCCCCCCAAATCTTCCAAAGTTGGGATGCAGTTTGTTAATGCTCATTTTTCAGGGAGCAATTAAATTAACTAATTTTATCAAGATATGTACTGAAATGAAAGAACTACCAGGCAAATCTTTATTATCTAATCAACAAGGTGTGCACTGTTTGGCAACATTTGTGACTGAAAAATAACTATTAGACATTATTTGGCAAATAAAAGCTAAATCCATGCATGGAATTGCTTTATTCTATAACATTTTCATGGCCAGTGGCCTTATTAGAATGACCTCTGACATCTTAAATTACAAGAAGAACCATCACTGCAGAATCACAGTGCAATGTGCTCTCACCTGGGGCTGGTGGAGGTGGGGCTGGACACCCTGTGAAAACACAAAACTCATTAATCTGAAGTCTTTGGAGTATGTCAGTATTGGGGGAAGTATAGCTATTTAATTCATGATTCTATTGCTGAAAAATGCCTTACAGATACTCCCCCACCTCTTATCCTCTCTGTTCCTCACAGTGTTTAAGAGCCAACCATAACGAGAGTTTCTTTTAGACCTCAAAATTTTAATGCAAGAGAAATCTGAATGGAGAGTAGAACATACCAAGATATAGACTCTTGAAATTTTTCTTGAAAATAGTTTTGATGAATAGGTCAATAAAATATATGGAAAAAATGAATTGGGCATATGGAATAATAATAATTATTCTTATATAGTTTAAATCACTTAAGAATTTTTATTCTCTTTTAACTTCATCAAATACTTCAACTTTGTTCTACTTTGATCTCTACCAAATACTTTAAGTTAAGTAATATGCACATAAGCTTTTGAAATAGTCAGCCTGATCTACATAGTGAGTTCCAGGACAGCTAGGGCTAAAGGGAGACCCTGTCTTAAAAATACCAGAAAAAAAAAAAAAAGCTGGCCTAGGGGACAGAAATGGTTCAGAAATCAACTTTCTATTTTCTCCATAGTCTGTGGAATTATACTTTCATGCATATTTTTGGGTTATCACAGTAAATATACTATAAAATAATATCTGTGCCTATAAATGTTCTCTCTCTCCTCACATAAAAAACTACAAAATGGCAAATAGTTTTTTTTTTGCTTTTAATGTATGGTACAGATTCTAGCACATTTTAAGTGAGGAAGAATATTAATGACATTGATGGTGATGGGGATCTGACCTGTTCTATTTCCAGCTTCTGTTGTGGTAGTGGTTTCTGGGGGGGAGAGAATGGCAACAGGGATTTTAAATAGAGTAATAAGAACGCATATCATGCCTGTGTGTTGTCTAAAGGATGGCACAGTTCAGAATCCCAGAGCTGGGAAGGTTGAGGCAGGCTTGCAGGTTTGAGGCCAGCCTGTGCTGCATAGTAAGCCTCTGTCTCAAAACAAAAATGAAATCTCAAGCTACATGGTCTATCTTCATGACTGGAGCTGGTGAAGGTCTTTATTCTCCAAGGACATCAAAGTTGTACTGTAAAACTGTTTGACCCCAACTCCCTGGCCCATGGGGCTCTTGCCTGCTTCTCTGCTAGATACCCTAAACTCAGCTCCTTATCAATAAACAAAGCCACATGGATCTCTGAAGGGCTGTATAGTAAACATTCATTTGGTTATGCTGTAGGTCATGGTGTTTCTTTGACTCTTGTGGAAGCAGTGAGCTCTAACATAGGAAGAGATGTCGTGACTGCACGGATCTCATTCTGGAGAAACCGGTACTTGAGACCCTGCCCTCTGGGATAGCGGCAAGAGAACATGTACTCTGTCTTCTTGACTGACCTGTGGTGGCAAGTCCAGGAGCAGTGGTCGTTTCAGATGCTTCCCTGGCAGTACCTAAAGCAAGTAAGGACGGAGCTTTGCACCTTTTCTCCTGCTGTCCTCAAGACGCTGCAGGGAAGGAGTGTCAAAAACACCGGAGTACACCAGCACTGAGTACAAGTTCAAGCCCGTATGGGTAGGGCTGAGTCCCATCCTGGCAAGCACTTGCTCACAGAGGTAAGTTGAAAATGCTCTGGGAACTTTTTCACTTCTAGCTTCTCCTCCTCTAAGTGATAGGAGGATTTCACACTTGCCTCTTTAACTTCATGTGATGTAATTTGTTTTTTTTTTTGGTTTTGTACATTAGTTTTGGGAGGAGAGGCAGTTATAGACCATTCGAAAATGAGGAAGTATCTCTATTGACCAATGGGCTATCTTCTCATCTACCCTATGCTTTTGGAATTGGTTCCCTGTTTTCCTAGATCCTTTACTTTAGAAAATTTACAACTATAAGTTAATTATCTGTCCTTTGAGTTGTAAATACTCACCCAGGTTCTTGTCAGGCTTATAATTCAGGAATATCTTTGTCCAGAGCTGGGAAGTCATTCCTTTTAAATATAATTATTGCCAGGTATGCTGGCACAGGCCTGTCACAAGGACTTGGTGGATTAAGCAGAGGAAGGAAGGAAGGAAGGAAGGAAGGAAGGAAGGAAGGAAGGAAGGAAGGAAGGAAGGAAGGAAGGAAGGAAGGAAGGAAGGAAGGAAGGAAGGAAGGAAGGAAGGAAGGAAGGAAGGAAGGAAGGAAGGAAGAGAGGGAGGGAGGGAAGTCCTATCTTTTACTCTTGCAGGTTTTGTTGGAGAGTAGAAGCCTAACTTTTGCATTAAATACCAATTAAAAGACAGAGATGACCTAATCACATATCAACCTCCCACTACAGGGCCTCCGCTACAGTACTTTTCCATTAGATCACCTCAGCACTTCAAATTCTCCTGCCTTTTGCTTCAGCAGAGTTGAGTGTGGTTGCTCCCTCCCACCGTGATGGTTCTGATCTCCACTGCACTAGTCTTGAATGAAGCCTTGCAGCTTAGCACTCTCTAGTAAGAGCTTTCTCTCAAAGTTGACACTTAACACTCATTCATTGAAATAATGGTTCTCTGAAATACTGAAGTTAGAGAAGAACATTGAGCCAGTCACTTCTATTACCTGGACTGGAACTTTAGGGGGCTCCAGGGATTCTATCCGATGTTACAGTGGTGCCAGGAAAGGTGCATTTTTGCATCAGGCACAGCTCCCAATGCCCATCTTCAGGGAGCAGCAGGAAGCAGAACAAGTGGTGAAATTCTAGGCCAGTGCTCTAACTAGGCCTTAGTACATCTTTGTGAACAGGGCAGGTGAGGCTTCAGAGCTTTTTCTTTTACTGGGAAATGATGCTCGATGTCAGCCTCTTCCATCCATGTACACTGTGTCCAAGGAACCTTTTCAACCTCATCTGGGAGCTCTGGTCTGAACCCCAGAAATCCCAAACAAGGTGATAACCTTTGATGGCTAAACCAAATAATTTCCTTAGGACAATCTGCCCTAGTGTCTAGGCTTCTACCTTCACCCTGATCATGCCCTTATGTTGAAGCAAGGGCTGTAAAATCATTAGTAAGCACCCAGATGATTGAAAATGTGGACATTTACTAAGCCTGAGAAAAGACAAAGAATGGGGGACGGGCTTGTTGTGTCAACAGCACAGCAGTCAATTCCAGAGAAGGGTTTTATTTCTTGGGGCTTACATACTTAAAGCCACTTATTTCTTTGTCTTTACCTGTGTTGGCACTTCCAGAAACAAATGTTGTACCAAAGGCTACCCCAGTGGCTCCTATAACAATCGGTGGGTGTGAGGTTGGTGTGGAGATAAGCCTCACAAAGCCTTTCTCATCCTAAGAGTAAGATGGCACAACTCTGGCTGTTTCTTTTAAGCAACGGAAAAGGACTTGACAATTTTTTTTCACCATGTTTAGTCTGATGTTTTTTCCAGTGTCCTCTGTCATGAATACAGATTTAAAAGGAACAGGGAAGACCACACTTCCTAGGTCTCACTTCCTTGGAACTCGAATCCTCTACATTCTGATTGCTGCCTGAGACACACTTTTGCTTAGATCCAGATGATTTACTTCCAGGGACTTGACCCTGATTCTCCAGGGTAATAAAATAGGGGAAAAATCCTTTTAAGTGTCTAAATTTGCACTGGAGGGTTAGGCTTGTTGAAGCCTTAGTTCAAACCTCCTTGGTACGTGGTCCTTGTTATTTCTGCTCTCTTTCTTGGCTTATAGCCCCCAGGGACCTGCAGCACTGCTTGATGAAACAAAGGGAGTCAGAGGGAGGAAGTAGTAGCAAGACTCACAGCTGTGATGTGTCCTCTGAGGAAAACCAAGAATCTAATTAATCTAGGTTGACATTATGAATTTCAACCTGCATATAGTCAATGCCAAAATCACTAGGATCCAAAATGGCAAAAACTCCCAAATGCTTCCCTTAAAAGTTGGGGACTCCAGGAGGGAAACTTGAAGATGACAAGGTGTAAACATGTAAATCATATGTATCAGAGAATCTCCCCCAGAGCCAATTAAAGGAAGCTCCCTTTAGTACTTGACCTACTTGTTTGGGGACCTCCAGGTGAGGCTGTAGTCCCATGTTCTCTCTCACTGGAACCTGGGATGGGAGAGAGAGGGAAGAGGGTTCATAGGACAAATTATTATGTTTCTGTGTGTTTCTTCTGCAGGACTTTTTGTCCTAAAAGGTGAAATAACGTATTCTTCCTCACTCTGTTAGATCCACAGTCCTATTTACAGTTACTATCATAGATATGATGGCCTTTCCAGCCTTATGTGCAATATAGAGTACAGGGTGGTGTGAGCATTCTTCCTCTCATTGCTGGATATTTCTATCACTGCTTTGCCACTTAGATGTAGCTAAGCACTCAGAATCCTCATCCTCGTTCCTGGTGCTCTCCCAGGATCTGTATTGTATTACGCAATCATACTGAATAATCATTAATAACTCCAAGCTATTTTATATCCCCACGTGTTTTAATTTATTAAAGGGAAAATATCCTTTTCACAATTTCATTGAGTGAACATTACTATTATAAGACACCTTCCCCCAAATACCATAAGTTTAATTTAGGTTTCTTTACTTACCAGAGTTGGAAACCTCTCGGCTACTGGTGACTTTAACTGACAAAATAGTAGTACCTGCAGATAAGTATGGAAATAGTTTATCTAGGAAGAGCCCTCTGCTCATTAAGGTATTTGCCTCTGGGGAACTATGCACTTCAAATGATACAGTGAATTAGACTGAACATCAATACAACCAACCTCAACTCAGTCAAGTTTCTAATGAAAAGCTTAATTATATCCTATCAGAGGCAATAACCCACCAGCAATGAACAAAATGCCCAAGATATACAACTGAATTCTTCATACTCTACTTTTAGCAGAGTTGCGACCTAGGAATGAAGTTGTAGCTCCTAGGGGTAAGCAGGAAAATTTTACAGTAATTTTAAATAATTGTGAATTTTAGAAAATATTTTCTAGTTAATAGAAGACATTCTTTTTGACTAAGATCTTTTGTTGTTGTTTATTTTATTTTTAAATTATCTCTTTTTTTTTTTTTTGTCATTTTGAGACAGGGTCTCCCTATAGCCTGGAACTCACTATGTAGACCAGGCTGGCCTCCAACTCACAGAGACCCAGCTGTCTCTACCTCCCAAGTGCCAGGATTAAAGGTGTGTGCCACCATGCCTGGCTTAAATTATCTATTTTTATTTTATGGGTATAAGTGCTTTGCCTACATGTATGTGGGTACGCCTATGTGTGCAGTGCCCACAAATCTCAGAAGGGGGCATTGGATCCCCTAGAATTGGAGTTAAGGATAGGTGTTAGCCACCATGTTATTGCTGAGAACCAAACCACTGGTCACTGGAAGAGCAGCCAATGTCCTTAACTACTGAGCCATCTCTCCAGCCCCTTGACTAAGTTCTTAATAAAGAGCTCTCTCTAATAATTTGACTAGAACTGTTGGGATTTCCATCAACACGTGTGATGAAAGAAGCTACTCCAGCCAAACTTTAAATGGAAACAAGACAGATATACACAGTGAATTATCAGAGGGCAAGGAAGAAAGGGCCTAGGGCAGAGGGAAGGGGAGGAATGAGGAGGGAAACAAGACAGATATACACAGTGAATTAACAGAGGGCAAGGAAGAAAGGGCCCAGGGCAGAGGGAAGGGGAGGAATGAGGAGGGAAACAAGACAGATATACACAGTGAGTTAACAGAGGGCAAGGAAGAAAGGGCCCAGGGCAGAAGGAAGGGGAGGAATAAGGAGGGAAACAAGACAGATATACACAGTGAATTATCAGAGGGCAAGGAAGAAAGGGCCCAGGGCAGAGGGAAGGGGGGGAATGAGGAGGGAAGGACGAGTACAGGAAAGGGAGAAGGGAGGAGAGAGGCTGAGAAACCACAGCAATGCTCCCCCACCCCCCAAAACAGGATGGATTCGGGGGCTTTTTATCTAAGGAGAAATAAATCCTGTTTCCTTCCAAACTTCCTCATTCTTTTGCTAGGCTTACGATTCTAGGAAGAAGTTATTTTTCTAGGCTCCAGGGTTTTACTTCCTGTCACTTGGCTTCCTGATGCTTCTTTGGGGCATCTTACAAGGTGTAAAATTTATTTTAAAAAATGTGAAACTAAATCCACGATAATGGCTGAATTTCAAATCTACTCATGGGGGTTGGCATTTTCAAGGTCTCTGGAAAGTCCAGTTGAACTTGCATTCATTCCCACAAGAGCCAGGCAGACAAAGCATTGACAGTAACATGCCCCGGTCAGCTCCTAAAACCCTGTGACAGAGAAAACCAGTTTAAGAACAAAGGCCCAAGGCTGACTTGCTCGAAATTCATTAAGTAAAGTACAAGCCACAACAACAAGAAAAGAAATCATGTGAGTTTTGTCAAAAACCCTGCTTCTGTCTATTTCAGCATCTACTGCAAAGCTTTGAGACTCATCACCCACACTGCAGGCTGAAAGAGCTGCTCACTCACCAGTTGCTCTGGCTGCCGTGGAAGCTGCGACTTCTGCAGAAGTTGTAGCCTCTGCAAAGAGAAGGGAGAAAGCCTGAGATGCAGAGCTCTGAAGACCGTGCAGCCCTAGCACTTGACGCACACCGCTGTGGGAAGCATCAAGCTTCGAAGTTCAGAGAGAAATTTCTCCAACTGTTTTCATGACTCACCTGGGTTGGAGCTGCCAGGGGCGACAGTTGTGCTGGGAGCTCTCACCGTGGTGACTGAAATCACAGAAAAAGAGAGCTAATCTACGAATCTCTTTGACGTAAAATTGGGACTTGGTTTAGAATAAATGGTTGGGTTTCATGAGTGAACTTTCTTGCATGTTACTTACTGTGTCATTGACTCCAAACATAGTAAGAACAATTGACAAGGAGAAATGTGTCATAGCCCAAGCAATACATACTTAAAGAGAAACTGAGAGACAGTCCCACAAATTCATTCAAAATGAAAAGTACTTATTTGTGTGCATCATGCTACCTGTTTTACTTCTGGAGCTTCGTTTCTTCGATGCGCCAGTAGTGGCTCCCGAGGACAAGAAATAGACCCAATATTTGTCCGTGCGTTCAGCTTCATTCAATGAACACACTGGCAACATGTGAAATCCACCATAAAATTTATCTACAATTTCACAGTGACTTCCACCATCTCTGATCCTCTAAACAGAACTATCTGGATATATATTGCCTCCATAAAAACACCACAGAAATATCTTGAATATCAAGAGATAATCTTTCTGGTCTCTGAGCGTCTTCACAATTTTGATATAACATTTGCTTCCAGAAGAAATGTTTCATAAATATAAGCTTCCCATCACAAATATTTCCATGGAAATGAGTGGAAACTCAAGAGACAATCCCATTGGCTAGGCTTCTTTTGCTGGGAGTTGCCAATTAGAAAGAGAACAGGATGAAAGCAAGTGTTAATTGAAATCACAAGAAGGTCTAGTCTTATTTCCCCGAAGTTGGCACTGCCAAAGAAATCCCAGTGCCTGTTTTCATCAACTCACCAGTTTTGAGATTATCAATCGAATTTCTGCTGACAGGGACCACTGTGGTAATACCTAAAGCCAAGGTGAAGAGGTTGTGTCAAGTCCATTTTATTCCTACAATATTCAAGATTATTGTGGCGCTATTGACAATAGCCAGTTATGAAATCAGCCTGCATGTCTGTCAGCAGATGAACAGATAAATAAAACCGTGGCATGCATGCACAATGGGGTTTTCATCCAGCCATAAAGAAGGAGACACTTGCATAGCCACAGTTATTGTTGTCCTATGCACAACAGCTACGGAACACAGCCACCCCAGATGCCCATCTACAGACGAATGGATAAAGAAATGGATATGGATATGTAATGGAATTTTATTTCACTGAATAATGAGGGCATGTTTGGAGCTGCATATTTCTCCGTGAGATTGTATCTGTATTGGGATTTTCTTAAATACTGAGGGAAATGTAGGTATAAAAACCTGACTCAATGGGCTTTAACAAAAAGCCCTGTGGGTGGGCTATGGGGGGTGCAGATAGGGAAGGGGGCTAAACATGATTAAGATGCAGTGTATGAAATCCACAAAACGTGGAATTAAAATATATTTTAAAATATTCATTTACTCATAGAACTTCCAGTAGCAACAGTTGTGGCAGAGAGTCCACTAGTACATAAAATCACAAAGAAGGGAACTGATATACCATTCTTTGTTTTTTTTTTTTAATTTTATTTATTTCTGTATGTGTATGAATGTACTGTCTGCATGCAGGTTTGTGCACCCGTGTCGTGCAATGCCGCAGAAGTCAGAAGAGGGCGTCGGATTCCCCTGGAACTGGAGTTCTCCTGGAATTGGAGTTTTGGACGGTTCTCGGCCGCCATGTGGGTGCTGGGGATCGAACCCGGGTCCTCTGTAAGAGCAGTCGGCGCTCTTAACTGCTAGGCCATCTCTCCAGCCCCCTGATATACCATTCTTAAAGACAGAATATTATAAAGCTATTCTAAGTCACAGAAATCTTAATCCAGATTCTCATACGCTTTTCCACGCAGTCTTTTTTGTTATTGTTGTTACAGGGGTGGCTACATACAAAGGCTAATCTCACAACTGTTTCACCTTATTTAGAAATTGATAAATATCAGGTCATAGTCTCTCTGCTTCATGTGTATCTTTTTGACTGCCAGCTACCTAGCCTCTCCATGCAGAGGTCTTGGCTTCTAAGGATTTGGATGACGGCACTGATCATGGATTTGAGTGTTCAAAGATTTCCACAAGTTCAAATTAGTTCAAATTAGAAGAATTCACTGACTGCTCATTTTGACCTGGGATTGCTACTGCTACTGCTACTGCTTTTTGAGAAAGCTGTAGCTTCCTATAGAAAGGGAACTGTGAAGGCAGAGGTTAGGTTTGACTGAGTCTAAGAACATTACAGTAGGATCACGAGGGGGTTGGGGGGGAGTTCACTTTGGACTCTTCTCAAGTAGGGTGCTTCTGAGTTTGATCATTCACCTGAGTTGAGGCCCCCAGGAGTTGTCCAGTTCCTGTGCCCAAAGGACTGCAGTGGCATGTGTGTATGTGTGTGTGTGTGTGTGTGTGTGAGAGAGAGAGAGAGAGAGAGAGAGAGACAGAGAGAGAGACAGAGACAGAGACAGAAACAGAGACAGTGAAAAAGAGAGACAGAGAGACAGAGAGTACACAGTGACGCTTCCTAACCTCTGAAGAATCTTTTCTGTAACTGAAGCAGCAGAGGCCTCTTGAACATTTGCTATGTGCTTTAGGAGTGACTAACATCGCATAGCTGTCTGGATTGTTCCTTTTTCCACAGTTGAAGGTCATAGCAAAGTCATTTCCTGTTTTTACCTGCCTTACCCCCTAGTTCTCCAGGGTAGCTTCTAATGAAAGCAAAATGAAAAATAAAAATCATGTCTTGAATTTCCAGCTTAAAATGTGATACCCTAATGATGCCTACGTTGAATGGAAGTTGGTAATGTCACACAGACAGCTCTTAAAGGGAAGCCACTGGAGAGACAGGGCCATTGTTACTCTCCTCTCCAGAGACCTGAGACCCTGAGCCTAGAGAAGGGCTTGGAGCCATGTGGTTCTACATTCAAAACTCAGCCCTGGCTCCCTTGAAATAATACAGCTTCAGAAGTCAATTAAAATTAAAAAAAAAAAAAAACCCCTCCATTCCACTTTAAGCAAACATACTATAGTATCTTTGAAAACTCCGTGATTTGAAATTATTGCAAAACAAAATATATGCATTAAAATCATTTTCTTCAAATAACACTCTCAATGTAGTATCAAACCACAAAAAGTGGTGGAAAGCTCAGACTCTTCACCGGTTTTTATTTCTCCTGAAGCTGTGCCACTTTCTCCAGAGAGAGGTGTAGTTACTTAAAAGGGGAAGAAGACCAAATTGAACTGAGTAGAAGAGGGGTGGGCACAGGTCAGTTGGGATATGAGCAAACCAAACTGAAATTTGTAGTCATCTAATAATAAGCCGGAGTGGAAACCTTCCTATTATAAAAGCAAATGTTCAGTGGACCACTTTGTCTAAAAATCAAGGGAAAGTTTTTGAAATTTATATATTTCTTAACTGGGCCTAATGTTATGTACATGTAATAAAAATATAATCCAGAATTTAGAAATGAAAGACACACCAATTACTAGTCCCATCCTTGTTTATCATTTTATGTATTAGACTTTTCATGTGCAAGAATTTTGCCAGTAGCTACCATACAGGAACTTGAAGTCAGAGAGCAAGAGGGATAAATGTGTCAGCTTTAAAATACAATGGGAGGGCTGGAGAGATGGCCTAGCGGTTAAGAGCGCCGACCGCTCTTGCAGAGGACCCGGGTTCGATCCCCAGCACCCACATGGCGGCCGAAAACCGTCTGAAAGTCCAATTCCAGGAGAACTCCAGTTCCAGGGGAGTCCGACGCCCTCTTCTGACCTCCGCGGCATTGCATGTCACGGGTGCACAGACTTGCATGCAAACAATACATTCATACACATACGGAAATAAATAAAATTAAAAAAAAAATACAATGGGAAGAAAATAGACTCAGAAAAGGTTAAGAGGACACTAAACTTCCCAAGCGCCTATCAGGGCTTTCTAGCAGTAGGTGGGTATTCATCTTTATAGTTTTCCACACACCATTCCTAACTAACAGAGAATCTGATGGCAAAAGTTCCAACAACTCAACTCATTCCTTTCATCATGACGAAGAGGAAGGAGGAAATTTCTCATCAGTAACAACAGCTCATCGTCAGTGCTTTGCCCCATGTAAAGCCTCCTTCCAGTAGAAGAAAGGAGAGAGTTAGAGTTTGGGGCCTCTTGTTACTAGGTCAGATCCCAGCTATCTGGTAATTTTTACTCAAAACATGTTCTCTCCCTGAGATATGAGTACTAGATGCAAGTCCAGCAATTCTACCAAGAACTTGGCAACCTGTTCTCTCCCTGAGATACAAATACTAGATGCAGGTCCAGCAATTCTACCGAGAACTTGGTAACATGTTCTCTCCCTGAGATACAAGTACTAGATGCAAGTCAAGCAATTCTACCGAGAACTTGGTAATGAGCCACCAGTGTTTAAGTATATTGGTTCCAGCTCCAGTTGTTCTACTTTTGCTGGAGGAAGCTGTGTTCATGCAGATAAATTAAATGAATAGAAAAGTCTCAGGGGGTGGGGGGATAAAACTGTGGCACTTCTGCCCAGAAGGACCAAGAGGGAAGCTATCACTGTAGGAAAGACTCAAGGTGTTTCTACCAAAATGTATAATCTGTACTTAGAAGTGAGAGATACAACAATTACTAGTCCATCCTATTTATTGTTTTATGTATTAGACTTTTCATGTGCAAGAATTGTGCTAGAACTTCCTAGTACCTAGGTCTCCCCCACAGAGGTGTCTGAAACGGAGGGTTTCTTGTCACTGCGATAGGGAAATGTGAATCTAAAAGTGATGCATGCATGCATTCTGTCATCTATTGGAGTGCAGAGTAAAGTAGATAGGTTTTCTTCTTTACAACCAAATCAAAGAGAGAAAATTGCCAATTTGAGATACTCCTGTTTGGAATTCTATAAAAGTGAAACTAAATGTTTCTTCTCAGAGTTCCTTTGGCTCTCCCCTGGCTCTGCAGGGATCCCTGCTGTCCTGTAGGAAAATGGGGATAAAAGATTTAAATGCGTTGAAAACATTAAATGCCAGAACAAATAACTTTTGTGCATCTATGACTATATTGTCATGTGCCTGGTCTCTGGATCTCCTTCTCTTTCTCACAGACATTGAAACTGTAGATTCCAGGGGCTGGAGAGATAGCCTAGTGGTTAAGAGCACCAACTGCTCTTGCAAAGGACCCGGGTTCGATCCCCAGCACCCACATGGCAGCTGAGAACCGTTTGAAACTCCACTTCCAGGAGAACACCAGTTCCAGGGGAATCCGACACCCTCTTCTGACCTCCGCGGCATTGCGCGACACGGGTGCACAGACCTGCATGCATACAGTACATTCATACACATAGAAAAAAAAAAAAGAAAGAAACTGTAGATTCCAGCTATGATACCAGTGATATCTGTGGCATTTGCAGGGAAATCCCATCCTAAGAGCAGCCAGGCTCAATTCTACAAATACTAGATGTTCAAAGTTATTTCTACTGGCAAACCTAATCTGATCCATGTGTAGCACCCCTAAGAAGATGCAAACTTTCATGGTGAGATTCATATGCAATCCCTATGGCCCACACAACAGTGTGATCAAAACAGTGATGGTCCCCATCTGAAGCCCCTTCCTGAAACTCCATCTGAGGCATGGTGGGGACAAGGTGGCTCTCTCCCAGGTTCACCTGTCACAATCCCAGTTGCTTGGGCTCCTGATGCCACAGTAGTGCCTACCATAGTATCAAAAGCACAAAAACATTTGAACATGCTAAGAACATTGACCAAGACTCAGCATCATGTTCATATAGGATAGGACTGCTTCCAGAATTCAGATTGCTTTTTCTTTTTCCCTTAACACCTTAGTGGTAGATATGACACCACAACAATGGCCCTTCACACTGACTACTCAACCAGCCCATCTTTAAGAAGTTACAGCTGGGAGGCCACATACTGCTACTACATTTCCAGAATATGTTCAGTTGGAAGAAAATACCAAGGTAACTACAAATTACTCTAAAAGAAAACATACCTCCCAACAAGGAAGCCCATGGGAGTCACAGCCCAGCTAAGGCCCACATTGAGCTGTTTGGCTCACCTGCTGAGGGTCGGCTCCCAGGGATGCCACTGTGCTCTGCTGAAGTTGTGGCCTCTGAGAGAGGAAAATGAAGAATGGTGATGTTTGAGGAGGATGTAGGAGGAGAAGAATTCTGTTGATACAACATCAGAGCGGATAGTCTGATCTATATTATGAGCTTAAATAAGCATGATCTTTCTTTTTAAATGATTTGTGTAGGGATTTCCAGATACAATGGTTCCTTGACTGGGAGATTAACAGAGCATTAGCTTCTCAATAATACTGGGAAACCTATGTGCCTCGAACCAGTAGAAGACCCTTCCCCAAAGCCTCTGCCTCTGAAGGAATGAACCAACTCATTTCTTGCTCTGCCCCATGAATTACTGGCCTTCTGACTCCACAGATCCCACTGAAATGTGAAAGATCTGATATCCCAGTCACCTGGGGGAAACTGGGCTCCCTGGTACGGCAGAGGTACCTAAGGGGGAAACAGATGAAAGGTTCATCCTTATAAATTGTACTCATCAATTACTTGAAGTATTTTGATATTCAGATGTTTAAAATAGAATTCTTTCCCTCTGAAACTCTCAAATGATATTTAATCTATCTTGCCTATCTTAGAGCTCTGTGAACTTCAGCTGGCTCCTTGTGAAAGCAAAGTAATGCCTATTAATCAGGAAAATTTCAGACTGATTCATTTCCTTATTCTACTAGTACTCTTTTTTAATTTCTTAATTAATTTTTGTATGTGTATGAATGTACTGTCGGCATGTAGGTCTGTGCACCCATGTCATGCAATGCCATGGAAGTCAGAAGTGGGTGTCGGATTACCCTGGAACTCGAGTTAAAGACAGTTCTTAGCCGCCATGTGGGTGCTGGGGATCAAACCTGGGTCCTCTGCAAGAGCAGTCGGTACTCTTAACCACTAGGCCATCCCTCCAGCCCCTCTGCTAGTATTCTTAACCACGTCCTTTGTGTGAGTCTACTGTTAACCTTTGGGCTGTGCTAAAGGATCCTGCCCCTGGAGCAACCCACATGCCAACAGCTGAGAACAATGAAAACAATACAATAAGATCAGTGTGTTAGACGTTAGCATGCAATTTTGGGGGAAAAACCCTAAACTGTAGGCAAAGATTAAGGTCTTGATATACAGAAGCTGGCCAACAGGCTCTTCCCATCCCTGCAAGCCAGAGTCTCTACAAATCCATGGTGGCCATGGGATTCCTGGGTAGAATGCAAGGCTGCATGCACCCAAAGGAGGAATGCCGTCCCTCTCCTTAGCCCACCTCTCACTGTAGGAAACTTCTCTTGCTATGAGCAGAGCAGAGCAGACATAGCAACGCCCGTCCTGCTGAGGGAAGGGGAGCACAGCGGCCACCTGGGGTCACCGTGGGGAACTGACCCCTCAGCACAGAGGTCAGTTGATTAGTTTCATAACCCAACCTGAGAGGTACTTCCAACTCAGGTCCTTAGCCTGGGTAGCAGAATGCCTCCCGTCTGGCCATGCTGTCCCATCTGCCCAAAGACTGCTGGTCTCTGGACGGGAATTTCAGGCTGATGGCTGATGACCTATCTTCAGCCTATACCCACTCACGATTCACTCCACAGGTTGGTGACCTGATTGTCTCCATCCAACCCCACGCTAGCTTACCAGGTTGGTGATCTGATAGATTCCCCATCCAACCCACTAGCCACCGACACTCGAAATCCAGGCCTGCTTCAGCCTATATACTTGCAAAATAATGGACCCGGGAATTCTGTGTAATGATGGTAATGGAGAATTCAATTTATAGCCTGCTGCAAGTCACTTTTATAAGCAAAATGATGTCATCTCCCAAAGCCAATCACAGACCCCCAGTCTTGTGCCACTGTATACTTCTGCCCAGCCTAGTATCATGTGCCTGGGCCACGTTGCTCCCTCTTGGGGTGGGGTCAGAGGAATCCCATGCTTTCCTCATTGTGCCCTGAGGGATGCTAGTTGAGAACTAGCCCCTAATTCAAGTTGGCTCATCTCACATCGCACCAGTGTTTACTGTAGCCATTCAAAGCTAGACTTCATAAAGACTCCAACTTCAAAGACTAATAGCTCACCTGCTGGAAGTTCTGTGTGGCTGGACCTACTTCCTTCCACAGAAGTTGTAGCCTCTGAAAGAGAGAAGGAAGGAGCATAGAGTAGGGTGTAGGAAAGTCCACACAGTGCTGCTGTCAGAGCACACTGACCGTAATGTCTACATTTGGCATCTGTTTTCGTACTTACTGATATTTGGTCGTCTAGGCTCTGTAGTTTCCCCAGAGCCTACACCAGTGGGACCTAAAACAAGAGAGCAATGGCACCCATGAGTTCAAGGACTTGTTTGTCCCTGGATTCAGCTAAGGATCACAGCTCTTGAAAGCCGCTGCTGAGACCTGTTGAGGTAGAGGTAACCTGGATTTGTCTCATGTAACATTTCCACACCAAGTCTACTGAGACAGTTCTCAACTATCACACCCTTTTCAGGGACAGGGAATCAGGAAAGGACTTTCCATATTACCTATTTGTCCTTAGTTTGAATTCATGATTGTCTAGGAAAAGCCATTGTGAGTGCAGAAAATAAAGGAGGCGATGTAATAACTCTTTTGCCTTTTCCAGTGAGATTTTTTTTTTATCAATAAAGAATATATTTTTGGAAGACTTGAGGGAGTTACTAGGAGGGAAGATGTCAGCCCTCTGGTAATGGGAGGGCACGTGGAAGCCTCATTCTACTTACTTAATTCACCTACGTTGGAGCTGTGAGGAGCTACAGCGATGGGGCTGGGCACGAGAAGAGAACAATGAATGGTTTTCCTGGATCTTTAGAAGGCCTACTCTTCAGAAACCTACAGCTTCTTTACATCACAGTCCCGTTCTCTTCTGCTCTGTGGCATATTTCCCTACTGATGATCCCCTTACAAAAGCCATCTGAGGCCAGGCATGGTGGCACACGCCTTTAATCCTAGCACTTGGGAGGCAGAGGCAGGCGGATCTTTGTGAGTTCAAGGCCAGCCTGGTCTACAGAGTGCATTCCAGGACAACTGGAGGTACAGGGAAACCTTGTGTAGAAAAGACCAAAAAAAAAAAAAAAATCAGCTCCCCAACTTAAGGCAGTACACCTAACACACCACCAGAGGGAGGCAGGTGGCTTTTGTGACACTCACTTGTTTTATCGCCAAGAAGTAGAAGACAATAGTTTTAGTTAGATTTGCTGAGAATTGTAGACATTGAGAAAATAATTATTAGGATTGCTTTGGAGTATAGAAACATCTGTGCAGATGTGTTCCAAAGGCTCATTTCTGTTATTTCTACTCCCCCATCAAGCCATTTTTAGAACCCACAAATACTTTAGTATCATTTGTATGTACAGAAAAAAATTTTCTCATAACAGTCAGCCATTCTACTTCAGAAGAGGCTATTGGTAGATTCTTTAAAAGTTTAAATGTCAAAGAAAATCTATGTAAAATAGAATGCATAGTCTCTGAATAACTGTATTATATACTTCAGGAAAGACCACTGCCAACCAAGTCATTATCGTGATGGTCAAGTCTTTGTAGTGAGAGCCACCGTTCATGGTCATTCGCAACTGTAGGGAATTCAGTCCTATCCGTGTCCCTGCTTTCTGTGAAAGTTGTAGCCTCTGGGGAAGAGACAAATAGGAAAAGCATGAAGTCTGGGGAATTTGAGATCATGGTTAAAAAAAAATACTCTCATTTAGGCACTTAGAGCTCTTACAAAACCTATCATGCCTTTGAGATGTGGATTGTTGGAACCTCCAGAAACGGTCATCCCAGAGACTCCACTAGAACAACCGAAAAAGGGAAAAGTTCAGGAGCAAACAATCCTGGAAGCAGTGACGGAGTCCTCAACTCTGGAAGATTTTTTTTTCTTGAGAATTTCTGTTCCAGAAGGAACTGGACCATGAATGATCACCCCTCTCCCTGTGGCCAAATTATTGTCTGTTTTGCAACAGACGTTTTTCCTTCCACTGTACCCTGTTCGATGGCAGAAGGGAGCTCAATTTCAGTTACTTCCTTCACTCCCATTGACTTGGCCTACTGGTCCTCCAGCAGGAAAGAAAGAAGTCGCAATGTTCTGACTGTGCACTTGGCACACTGTGATGATGGAAGTTCCTATGCCATGGGCATGCCTTCCCCTGATGGTCTGCCATCCTGCCTGAACTGGGGTCCTGTGAGCTATTGTTGACCTCCAGGGAAACTGTGGTAGCACCTGCCGATAGAGTGGAGGGCACTCAAAATATTCCTTCCCTCAGTACCTTTGTGGTTGTTTTCAGGACAGCCATAAAACTAGACACATACAAGGTCCAAACACACTTATGAGACTAAACTCTGGCTTGCATTTCATTTATGTGATAATACATGTGCTGGAAACTTCTGAACTGCTACTGAGTTCCAGAGAAATGGTGCCTATGAAAAAGTCTTGTGAGCCTCAAACAGATGTCCATCCATCCCTGACTTTAGTGAGCAAGGACATAGGGACACTTGACTGAGAGGCTCACTACTGGGAAATCCAAAGGGATTTGTGGGCTCGGTTTTGTGTGTTTTGTTCCCTAAGAAAGTATGTTCTCCAGTGAAAGGAAGAAAAGCCTCAGACTGCTACAGACATCAAACCCCTCTGTGGAGCCTACTTGTAACAACTATTTATAATGAGTCCTAAAAAAAACTTACCTTCTAGGTGCCACAAAATTTTAATACGAGAGACTTTCTTACCTCCCCTCCATATAACAAGGAGAAATATGATGATGATGAGGTTGTTCTCTAACTGTAAATTGGACCCAACTGTTATAGAGGTAATCTCATATAAAACCAGTAAAACTGCCTTCTTTAATTGACTAATAGACATAGGAACTGTGAAAAGGATTATTCTCTATTCAGAACCAAATATAATACTAAAGTCTCCTTAAGCTATGCACTTAAGCAAAATATATTAATACAGGAGCTCTGACATCAACAATGGATTATTCTACCAAGGAGATGTTGGCCAGGGGATCCAAGCCCCCACAAAAGGTAAAGGCTCCTTGCCTCCAAACTGGGATATCTGCAGGAAGAGAGGCGATAAGGCCCTGCTGTTGAAGACCTGATATAAACATGGGAAAGATGTATGGAGACCGCACTTGCAAGTATACAGATGGTCTCTGGAATGCCAGAGAGTGTTACCAAAGGCCACTAAACCAATAAAGCAAATATAGGTCTCCTTGAGTCAAGCAAGACTCCTCCGTCAGCACCAGCTACACCTCATCTGCCTGGAAATACTGTGCAGCAGTGGCAGCCATATGTCTGTATATCCCAAATCTAATTGGCTATTAGCTCTCTCCTTGGAGGAATAACCCACGGCTGATGCCACAAGCTTACATCCTCTAATGGTTAGGAGATGTTATAAGCCACAGTAAGACCCTGTCATATTTAACAGAAAAAAATGTAATTCATGGATTAACATACCATCCAAACATCTGTGTCTATACCAAAGTAACCTACCATAACAATTAGTACTGTTTAAATACCTATATATCTAATTGCTTGTGCTTCATTAGTAGGATTGAAAGGTTATTCCTGGACAAACTGTCAGCCCATGAAAGGAAACAACCAGAATTGACCAGAGTCCAAAATGACAGCTCCAGAGAAAGTAGACTGCTTTGCTTCTCGTCCACCTGTGCCCCTTTTCTAAGTCTAGGAAACAATCTGCGGAAGAGGGGGCATGGTAGAATGTAAGGGCTGCGATTGGGGTGAATGGTGGAACTACAGCAATATAGACTAGGCACTTATTTGATCAACTTTATTGAACACACAAGCCCCCCAGCTGGATGGTGGGACCCTTGGCCTGTGTGGGTTTGGGCACAACTGCTTGCAAATTGGTTTTACATGAAGGATGCTTGTACTCATAAATTATTACTTATTGTTTAAAATGAAATAAATAAAGAAGTAATAGCAAAAAAAGAAATTATGTTCTCAGCCTTCTTGTCTTCTGTTCTTTGCCATAGTCCTTAATGATAACCCAAGAGAAACGTTGAACACTGTCTATTTAAAATTCTACATTTCTTACCATATCAGGAAGCTCCCTATTTGAACTTCCTAATATCAAGAATTAAACTATAGGCTTTCTTTCTGTATAGCATACCTTTCCCACAGAAAACTTCCTGACAAAATTTTAGACTCCTAAATGCCTTTATTGGAAGTTCTGTGGCAGGAAGCAGAACATCTTTCAGAACTATTAAGTAATATTCCCCAAGAGGCCGTGAATATGGGCTGAGAATCTGCTAGATGCAAGTCAGTAAAGTTTAGTCACAATAACTGAGTTTGAGCTGGTTGTAGGAGGCTCCATAGCTAATTAGCAGATTAGGCTATAAACTAATGAATGCTATAACAAACAGGCTGGCTGGTTAGGTTACAGCTGATAAAAGTGGTTTTGCATTTCTCAGTTCTATTTTATTTTAAAATGCTGTTGGATGACAGTGTTGGCTGAGGTTTTCAGAATCTGGGAATTTTCTGGTTCAGTCCCCTTTGTTTATATTGTTCGTTTGACTTCATCCCAGGAATGTCCCTATACCTAACTGCCAGTGACTTCCCACCTGAGAGGCATAAGTGACTTACCAGGAGAAGAACAGACGTTAAGGTCCCACATCTTGTCAGTCACCTAGTAACTGATTTTCATTGATAAAAATGTTCAACGTGGGGGAATAAAATGACCTGGCTATGTTTAAGGCAGAAGAGAAGAAAGGGGAGCTGATGGGTTGGTCAGCAGGCTCAGCTGAGTTTATTCTATCTTCGGTGGTTCCACTTCTTCCTAGGGAAGTTTGGGGCTCTAAGTCAGAGGAGAAACAATGCACACTTTGAGGAAATAGGTCCTTCACTGTGGTACTGTAAACATAGCCAAATACACATGGCTGGAGAGGTCATTGATCTTAGAGAAAACTCCAAGGGTATCACATTCCTAGACTAATGTAATTTCTTGCTATGTGTAAAATAGAGATCTTTACATATTTACAGACAAGTATCCCAGTCACCACTCATCAGAGAAGAGATTTTGCAACAGACAAGAGATTACAGAATTCCACAACTAGTCATACATAGAGGTTGTGAATTGCCCAAGTAGAAGTGCACATCAAAAAGGATAAAAACACTAATATGTCTCTCAACTCTTACCAGTGAAGGGGACTCACACAGTAGGGAGCTAGGAACACAAAATGTCACAAATGAACAAAGCATAGAGAATAAGTGTATGCAGAGGGTGGGTCCTTGAACAGGACTCTTATGTTAAACTCCAACCACCCAGGGCTCAGGGACCCTTGCAGAAGAGGGGGCAGAAAGAGAGTTAGAGCCAGGGAGGCGAGGCTGTGCATGACCATGAGAAATACAGTTTTGCAGGTTTGTGGGACCTTGCTCATGTGAACCTATGGCAATGATGTCAGCACAAGACCCATGTAAACTCAAGCAAAAACCTAGCACAGAAATGTGGAAATGGACAGCAGGCCCCAGTCTTAGTCAAACTACCATTGGCAGCCAATTACTGCTGGGTTAGGAAGAGCTGGAATTTTTTATTCTCTTTAATTTATTTCAAATATTTTTTAGAAAGTAGGAGTCAAATTATTAGATAATGTCTGTAATAATGAAATAAGCCCAAATGGAGAGAAAACTGATCTTCTTAAAGGAAGGGACTCTAGATAGCCTGACCCAAGTGGATGAACCTGGACATCTCGGAATTCTCACTTGACTAGATCGGCCTTAACACAATAACAGAATGCATGAAATCCAGCTGGAGGCACTTTGGGACGCTGCAGACAGGGAAGGGGGTGGGGGTAATGTTGATTAAGATGTTCTGTACGAAGTACACAAAAGTTCAATAAAAATATACAAAAACCAATGGACTGAAGGACAAAAACCACATGATCAGCTCAATTGACATGGAAAAAGCCTTTGACAAAATCCAGCATCCCTTCATGCTTAAAGTCCTACAGGGAATTGGATTGGAGGGATCATTCCTCCATGTAATCAAAGCCATATACAGGAAACCCACAGCCAATATCATTCTAAATGGGGAAATGACAGAAGCATTCCCTTTAAAGGTAGGAACTTGGCAAGGCTGCCCCCTGTCACCACTCCTCTTCAATATAGTGCTTGAAACACTTGCTGGGGCAATAAGGCAAGAAAAGGAAATTAAAGGAGTACTAATTGGAAAAGAGGAAGTCAAGCTATCCCTTTTTGCTGATGATATGATCATTTACTTAAGGGATGCTAAAAACTCCACCAGAAAACTCCTAGAAATGATTAAGAGCTTCAGTAAAGTGGTAGGATAAAAAATTAACCCAGAAAAATCAGTAGCCTTGCTTTATACCAACAAGCAACTGAAGAAGGAATTCAAGGAGACCTTCCCACTCACAATAGCCTCAAAAACAATAAAATACCTAGAAACAAACCTAACCAAAGGAACCAAAGATCTCTACAACAAAAATATAAAACCCTTGAAGAAGAAAATTGAAGAAGACATCAGAAGATGGAAAAACCTCCCATACATATGGATTAGGAAAATTAATATAGTAAAAATGTCCATTCTACCCAAACTCTTGTATAGATTTAATGCAACCCCAATTAAAATTCCTGAGAGTTTCCTCACAGGCTTGGGGAAAAAGTCCTTAATTTCATTTGGAAAACCAAAAGACCTAGAATAGCCAAAACAACCCTGAGTGAAAAGAACAACACGGGGGGGGGGATCTCTATACCAGACTTCAAACTATACTACAGGGCTATAGTCATAAAAACAGCCTGGTACTGGCACAAAAACAGACCTGTTGACCAATGGAACAAAACCGAAGATCCAAATCTGAGCACATACAATTTCAGCCATCTCATATTTGACAAGGGGGCCAAGAAGCCACAATGGAGAAAAGACAGCATCTTCAGCAAGTGGTGTTGGCAAAACTGGATCACCACTTGTAGAAGAATGAAATTAAACCCCTACCTCTCACCCTGTACAAAAGTCAACTCCAGATGGATTAAAGACCTCAACGTGAAACCCCAAACTCTGAAGGTGATAGAAGAAAAAGTTGGCAGCAGACTACAAGACATAGGCGTAGGAAAAGACTTCCTAAATCAGACAGCAGCTGCACAAGAATTAAGGTCGACAATTGACAAATGGGACCTCATCAAACTCAAAAGCTTCTGTACATCAAAAGAAACAATCAAGGAAGTGAAGAGAAATCCCACAGAGTGGGAGGAAACCTTCACGACAGGGAAACTGAAGATGACAAGTGTTTTCAACATGTAAATCATATGTATCAGAGAATCTCCCCCAGAGCCAATTAAAGGAAGCTCCCTTTAGTACTTGACCTACTTGTTTGGGGACCTCCAGGTGAGGCTGTAGTCCCACGTTCTCTCTCACTGGAACCTGGGATGGGAGAGAGAGGGAAGAGGGTTCATAGGACAAATTATTATGTTTCTGTGTGTTTCTTCTGCAGGACTTTTTGTCCTAAAAGGTGGTCGATAATTAACTAACGTTTTTCTTCCCTCACTCTGTTAGATCCCACAGTCCTATTTTACAGTTACTATATAGATATGGTGGTCTTTCCAGCCTTATGTGCAATATAGAGTACAGGGTGGTGTGAGCATTCTTCCTCTCATTGCTGGATATTTCTATCACTGCTTTGCCACTTAGATGTAGCTAAGCACTCAGAATCCTCATCCTCGTTCCTGGTGCTCTCCCAGGATCTGTATTGTATTACGCAATCATACTGAATAATCATTAATAACTCCAAGCTATTTTATATCCCCACGTGTTTTAATTTATTAAAGGGAAAATATCCTTTTCACAATTTCATTGAGTGAACATTACTATTATAAGACACCTTCCCCCAAATACCATAAGTTTAATTTAGGTTTCTTTACTTACCAGAGTTGGAAACCTCTCGGCTACTGGTGACTTTAACTGACAAAATAGTAGTACCTGCAGATAAGTATGGAAATAGTTTATCTAGGAAGAGCCCTCTGCTCATTAAGGTATTTGCCTCTGGGGAACTATGCACTTCAAATGATACAGTGAATTAGACTGAACATCAATACAACCAACCTCAACTCAGTCAAGTTTCTAATGAAAAGCTTAATTATATCCTATCAGAGGCAATAACCCACCAGCAATGAACAAAAATGCCCCAAGATCTACAACTGATCTTCATACTCTACTTTAGCATAGTTGCGACCTCCCTAGGAATGAAGTTTGCTAGCTCCTTAGGGGTAGTAAGCAGGAAAATTTACAGTATTTTAAAATTAAATTGTGACTTTTAGACAATATTTTCTAGTTAATTAGAAGACATTCTTTTTGATCTCTACGGATCTTTGTTTTGTTTGTTATTTTATTTTTCAATATCTCTTTTTTTTTTTTTTGTCATTTGAGACAGGGTCTCCCTATAGCCTGAACTCACTATTGTAGACCAGGTCTGGCCTCCAACTCACAGAGACCCAGGCTGCCTCTACCTCCCAAAGTGCCAGGATTAAAGGTGTGGTCTTTTTTTTTTTTTTTTTAAATTATTCTATTTTTTTATGGGTATAAAGTGCTTTGCCTACATGTATGTGGGTACGCTATGTGTGCAGTGCCCACCAACATCAGAAGAGGGCATGGACATCCCCTAGCATTGGAGTTAAAGGATAGTGTTAGCCACCCTGTTATTGCTGAGAACCAAAACCACTGGCACTGGAAGAGCAGCCACAATGTCCTTAACCATGGAGCCATTCTTCCAGCCCCTGACTAAGTTCTAAAAGCGCTCTCTCTAATTAATTTGACTAGAACTGTTTGGATTTCCATCAAACACGTGTGATGAAAGAAGTCTACCCAGGCCCAAACTTAAATGGAAACCAAGGACAGAAATACACAGCGCATTATCAGAGGGCAAGGAAGAAAGGGCCTAGGGCAGCGGGGAAGGGGGAGGATGAGGAGGGAGGAAGGAGAAGAAAGATCAGATATTTTAGCTCCACAGGAATTAACCAGAGGGCAAGGAAGAAAGGGCCCAGGGCAGAGGGGAAGGGGCGGAAGAGGAGGGAACCCAAGACAGATATACACAGTGAATTATCAGAGGGCAAGGAAGAAAGGGCCCAGGGCAGAGGGAAGGGGAGGAATGAGGATGGAAACAAGACAGATATACACAGTGAGTTATCAGAGGGCAAGGAAGAAAGGGCCCAGGGCAGAGGGAAGGGGAGGAATGAGGAGGGAAACAAGACAGATATACACAGTGAATTAACAGAGGGCAAGGAAGAAAGGGCCCAGGGCAGAAGGAAGGGGAGGAATAAGGAGGGAAACAAGACAGATATACACATACGCTGAATTATCTAGATTGGGCAAGGAAGAAAGGGCCCGGGGCAGAGGGAAGGGGGGAATGAGGAGGGAAAGGAACGAGTACAGGAAGGAGAAGGGAGGAGAGAGGAGAAGAAACCACACAGCAATGCTCCCCCACCCCCCAAAACAGGATGGATTCGGGGGCTTTTTATCTAAGGAGAAATAAATCCTGTTTCCTTCCAAACTTCCTCATTCTTTTGCTAGGCTTACGATTCTAGGAAGAAGTTATTTTTCTAGGCTCCAGGGTTTTACTTCCTGTCACTTGGCTTCCTGATGCTTCTTTGGGGCATCTTACAAGGTGTTAAAATTTATTTTAAAAAATGTGAAACTAAATCCACGATAATGGCTGAATTTCAAATCTACTCATGGGGGTTGGCATTTTCGAGGTCTCTGGAAAGTCCAGTTGAACTTGCATTCATTCCCACAAGAGCCAGGCAGACAAAGCATTGACAGTAACATGCCCCGGTCAGCTCCTAACAACCCTGTTACAGAGGAAACCAGTTTAAGAACAAAGGCCCAAGGCTGACTTGCTCGAAATTCATTAAGTAAAGTACAAGCCACAACAACAAGAAAAGAAATCATGTGAGTTTTGTCAAAAACCCTGCTTCTGTCTATTTCAGCATCTACTGCAAAGCTTTGAGACTCACCACCCACACTGCAGGCTGAAAGAGCTGCTCACTCACCAGTTGCTCTGGCTGCCGTGGAAGCTGCGACTTCTGCAGAAGTTGTAGCCTCTGCAAAGAGAAGGGAGAAAGCCTGAGATGCAGAGCTCTGAAGACCGTGCAGCCCTAGCACTTGACGCACACCGCTGTGGGAAGCATCAAGCTTCGAAGTTCAGAGAGAAATTTCTCCAACTGTTTTCATGACTCACCTGGGTTGGAGCTGCCAGGGGCGACAGTTGTGCTGGGAGCTCTCACCGTGGTGACTGAAATCACAGAAGAAGAGAGCTAATCTATGAATCTCTTTGACGTAAAATTGGGACTTGGTTTAGAATAAATGGTTGGGTTTCATGAGGTGAACTTTCTTGCATGTTACTTACTGTGTCATTGACTCCAAACATAGTAAGAACAATTGACAAGGAGAAATGTGTCATAGCCCAAGCAATACATACTTAAAGAGAAACTGAGAGACAGTCCCACAAATTCATTCAAAATGAAAAGTACTTATTTGTGTGCATCATGCTACCTGTTTTACTTCTGGAGCTTCGTTTCTTCGATGCGCCAGTAGTGGCTCCCGAGGACAAGAAATAGACCCAATATTTGTCCGTGCGTTCAGCTTCATTCAATGAACACACTGGCAACATGTGAAATCCACCATAAAATTTATCTACAATTTCACAGTGACTTCCACCATCTCTGATCCTCTAAACAGAACTATCTGGATATATATTGCCTCCATAAAAACACCACAGAAATATCTTGAATATCAAGAGATAATCTTTCTGGTCTCTGAGCGTCTTCACAATTTTGATATAACATTTGCTTCCAGAAGAAATGTTTCATAAATATAAGCTTCCCATCACAAATATTTCCATGGAAATGAGTGGAAACTCAAGAGACAATCCCATTGGCTAGGCTTCTTTTGCTGGGAGTTGCCAATTAGAAAGAGAACAGGATGAAAGCAAGTGTTAATTGAAATCACAAGAAGGTCTAGTCTTATTTCCCCGAAGTTGGCACTGCCAAAGAAATCCCAGTGCCTGTTTTCATCAACTCACCAGTTTTGAGATTATCAATCGAATTTCTGCTGACAGGGACCACTGTGGTAATACCTAAAGCCAAGGTGAAGAGGTTGTGTCAAGTCCATTTTATTCCTACAATATTCAAGATTATTGTGGCGCTATTGACAATAGCCAGTTATGAAATCAGCCTGCATGTCTGTCAGCAGATGAACAGATAAATAAAACCGTGGCATGCATGCACAATGGGGTTTTATTCAGCCACAAAGAAGGCGACCCTTGCATTAGCCACAGTATTGTTGTCCCTCTGCACAAATCAGCTACGCGAAACACAGCCACCCCAGATGCCCATCTACAGACGAATGGATAAAGAAATGGATATGGATATGTAATGGAATTTTATTCACTGGACATAATGTCGGGCATGTTTGCGCTGATATTTCTCGTGAGATTGTATATGTTATTGGGATTTCTTAAATTATGAGGGAAATGTAGGTATAAAAACCTGACTCAATGGGCTTTAACATATATGATAGAATGCAGGAAACCTGGTGTGTGCAGATAGGGAAGGGGGGAGCTAAAAACATGATTAAGATCAGGTATGAAATCCACAAAACGTGGAATTAAAAATATATTTACAAATTATACATGTACTCATAGACACTTCAGTAAGCAACAGTTGTGGGCAGAGAGTCCATCTCGTACATAAAATCACAAAGAAGGGAACTGATATACCATTCTTTGTTTTTTTTTTTTAATTTTATTTATTTCTGTATGTGTATGAATGTACTGTCTGCATGCAGGTTTGTGCACCCGTGTCGTGCAATGCCGCAGAAGACGTCAGTTAAAGAGGGCGTCGGATTCCCCTGGAAACTGGAGTTCTTCTGGAAATGGAATGTTTTGGGACGCTTCTCGGCTGCCATGTGGGTGCTGGGATCGAACCCGGTGTCCCTGTACGAGCGTCGTTGCTCTTTACCATAGGCCATCTCTCCAGCCCCCTGATATACCATTCTTAAAGACAGAATATTATAAAGCTATTCTAAGTCACAGAAATCTTAATCCAGATTCTCATACGCTTTTCCACGCAGTCTTTTTTGTTATTGTTATTACAGGGGGGCTTACATACAAAGGCTAATCTCATAACTGTTTCACCTTATTTAGAAATTGATAAATATCAGGTCATAGTCTCTCTGCTTCATGTGTATCTTTTTGACTGCCAGCTACCTAGCCTCTCCATGCAGAGGTCTTGGCTTCTAAGGATTTGGATGACGGCACTGATCATGGATTTGAGTGTTCAAAGATTTCCACAAGTTCAAATTAGTTCAAATTAGAAGAATTCACTGACTGCTCATTTTGACCTGGGATTGCATTACTGCTACTGCTACTGCTTTTTGAGAAAGCTGTAGCTTCCTATAGAAAGGGAACTGTGAAGGCAGAGGTTAGGTTTGACTGAGTCTAAGAACATTACAGTAGGATCACGAGGGGGTTGGGGGGGAGTTCACTTTGGACTCTTCTCAAGTAGGGTGCTTCTGAGTTTGATCATTCACCTGAGTTGAGGCCCCCAGGAGTTGTCTAGTTCCTGTATGCCCCAAGGGACTGCAGTTGGCATGTGTGTATGTGTGTGTGTGTGTGTGTGCCTGTGAGAGGAGAGAAGGAGAGAGAGAGAGACAGAGAGGCGAGAGAGGCCAGGAGACAGAAACAGCACAGGAAACAGAGAGGGGACAGAGACAGCGATTACACCGTGGACGCTTCCTAACCTCTGAAGAATCTGTTCTGTAACTGAAGCAGCAGAGGCCTCTTGAACATTTGCTATGTGCTTTAGGAGTGACTAACATCGCATAGCTGTCTGGATTGTTCCTTTTTCCACAGTTGAAGGTCATAGCAAAGTCATTTCCTGTTTTTACCTGCCTTACCCCCTAGTTCTCCAGGGTAGCTTCTAATGAAAGCAAAATGAAAAATAAAAATCATGTCTTGAATTTCCAGCTTAAAATGTGATACCCTAATGATGCCTACGTTGAATGGAAGTTGGTAATGTCACACAGACAGCTCTTAAAGGGAAGCCACTGGAGAGACAGGGCCATTGTTACTCTCCTCTCCAGAGACCTGAGACCCTGAGCCTAGAGAAGGGCTTGGAGCCATGTGGTTCTACATTCAAAACTCAGCCCTGGCTCCCTTGAAATAATACAGCTTCAGAATAAGTAAAATTAAAAACAAACAAAACAACCCCTTCCATTCCACTTTAAGCAAACATACTATAGTATCTTTGAAAACTCCGTGATTTGCAATTATTGCAATAACAAAATATATGAACTTAAAAATCATTTTCTTTCAAATAACACTCTCAAGTGTAGTATCAAACCACAAAAAGTGGTGGAAAGCTCAGACTCTTCACCGGTTTTTATTTCTCCTGAAGCTGTGCCACTTTCTCCAGAGAGAGGTGTAGTTACTTAAAAGGGGAAGAAGACCAAATTGAACTGAGTAGAAGAGGGGTGGGCACAGGTCAGTTGGGATATGAGCAAACCAAACTGAAATTTGTAGTCATCTAATAATAAGCCGGAGTGGAAACCTTCCTATTATAAAAGCAAATGTTCAGTGGACCACTTTGTCTAAAAATCAAGGGAAAGTTTTTGAAATTTATATATTTCTTAACTGGGCCTAATGTTATGTACATGTAATAAAAATATAATCCAGAATTTAGAAATGAAAGACACACCAATTACTAGTCCCATCCTTGTTTATCATTTTATGTATTAGACTTTTCATGTGCAAGAATTTTGCCAGTAGCTACCATACAGGAACTTGAAGTCAGAGAGCAAGAGGGATAAATGTGTCAGCTTTAAACTTACCAATGGGAGGGCTTGGAGAGATGGCCTAAGCGGTTAAGAGCGGCCGACCGCTCTTGCCAGAGGACCCGGGTTTCGATCCCCAGCACCCACATGCGGCCAAAAACCGTCTGAAACTCCAATTCCAGGAGAACTCCAGTTCCAGGGGAGTCCACGCCCTCTTCTGGACCTCCGCGGCATTGCATTCTTGTCCCGGGTGCACCAGCCTTGCTCATGCACAACGATCCATTCATTCCCCCATCGGAAATAAATAAAATTAAAAAAAAAAATACAATGGGAAGAAAATAGACTCAGAAAAGGTTAAGAGGACACTAAACTTCCCAAGCTCCTATCAGGGCTTTCTAGCAGTAGGTGGGTATTCATCTTTATAGTTTTCCACACACCATTCCTAACTAACAGAGAATCTGATGGCAAAAGTTCCAACAACTCAACTCATTCCTTTCATCATGACGAAGAGGAAGGAGGAAATTTCTCATCAGTAACAACAGCTCATCGTCAGTGCTTTGCCCCATGTAAAGCCTCCTTCCAGTAGAAGAAAGGAGAGAGTTAGAGTTTGGGGCCTCTTGTTACTAGGTCAGATCCCAGCTATCTGGTAATTTTTACTCAAAACATGTTCTCTCCCTGAGATATGAGTACTAGATGCAGGTCCAGCAATTCTACCGAGAACTTGGTAACATGTTCTCTCCCTGAGATACAAGTACTAGATGCAAGTCAAGCAATTCTACCGAGAACTTGGTAATGAGCCACCAGTGTTTATGTATATTGGTTCCAGCTCCAGTTGTTCTACTTTTGCTGGAGGAAGCTGTGTTCATGCAGATAAATTAAATGAATAGAAAAGTCTCAGGGGGTGGGGGGATAAAACTGTGGCACTTCTGCCCAGAAGGACCAAGAGGGAAGCTATCACTGTAGGAAAGACTCAAGGTGTTTCTACCAAAATGTATAATCTGTACTTAGAAGTGAGAGATACAAACCAATTACTTAGTTCCATATTATTGTTTTATGTATTAGACTTTTCATGTGCAAGAATTGTGCTAGAACTTCCTAGTACCTAGGTCTCCCCCACAGAGGTGTCTGAAACGGAGGGTTTCTTGTCACTGCGATAGGGAAATGTGAATCTAAAAGTGATGCATGCATGCATTCTGTCATCTCCTTGGAGTTGCCAGAGTCAAGTAGATAGGTTTTCTTCTTTACAACCAAATCAAAGAGAGAAATTTGCCAATTGCACTTCCTCGTTTGGACTTCTATAAAAGTTGAAACTTTATCTACTGTTCCTTTCTCAGGTTCCTTTGGCTCTCCCTGCTCTGCCGGGATTCTGCTGTCCTGTAGGGCAAAGGGGATAACAGGATTCACTGCGTTGAAACCTTCCATGCCCAGGCAGACCACATAACTTTTGTGCATCTATGACTATATTGTCATGTGCCTGGTCTCTGGATCTCCTTCTCTTTCTCACAGACATTGAAACTGTAGATTCCAGGGGCTGGAAAGATAGCCTGGAGGTTAAGAGCACCAACCTGCTCTTGAAAGGACCCGGGTTCGATCCCCACACCCACATGGCAGGCTGAGACCTGTTTGGAAACTCCACTTCCAGGAAGAAACCAGTTCCAGGGGAATCGACACCCTCTGCTGACCTCCGCGGATGCGCCGACACGGGTTGCACAGACACTGCATGCATACAGTACATTCATAACATAGAAAAAAAAAAAAAAATAGGAAAAGACAAGAAAAGACCAAGTAAACTTTGATTTTACAGCTATGATACCAGTGATATCTGTGGCATTTGCAGGGAAATCCCATCCTAAGAGCAGCCAGGCTCAATTCTACAAATACTAGATGTTCAAAGTTATTTCTACTGGCAAACCTATTCTGATCCATGTGTAGCACCCCTAAGAAGATGCAAACTTTCATGGTGAGATTCATATGCAATCCCTATGGCCCACACAACAGTGTGATCAAAACAGTGATGGTCCCCATCTGAAGCCCCTTCCTGAAACTCCATCTGAGGCATGGTGGGGACAAGGTGGCTCTCTCCCAGGTTCACCTGTCACAATCCCAGTTGCTTGGGCTCCTGATTGCCACAGTAGTGTCCTACCATAGTATCAAAACAGCACATACACGCACCATTTGAACATGCTACAGAACATCTCTGACCCAGACTCCGCATCATGTCATATAGGATAGGACCTGCTTCCAGAATTCAGTATTGCTTTTTTTTTTTCACTTAACACCTTAGTGGTAGATATGACACCACAACAATGGCCCTTCACACTGACTACTCAACCAGCCCATCTTTAAGAAGTTTCCGCTGGGAGGCAGCATACTGCTACTACATTTCCAGAATATGTTCAGTTGGAAGAAAATACCAAGGTAACTACAAATTACTCTAAAAGAAAACATACCTCCCAACAAGGAAGCCCATGGGAGTCACAGCCCAGCTAAGGCCCACATTGAGCTGTTTGGCTCACCTGCTGAGGGTCGGCTCCCAGGGATGCCACTGTGCTCTGCTGAAGTTGTGGCCTCTGAGAGAGGAAAATGAAGAATGGTGATGTTTGAGGAGGATGTAGGAGGAGAAGAATTCTGTTGATACAACATCAGAGCGGATAGTCTGATCTATATTATGAGCTTAAATAAGCATGATCTTTCTTTTAAAATGATTTGTGTAGGGTATTTCCAGATACAATGGTTGGTTCCTTGCTGGGAGATAAAAGAGCATTTGCTCTCAATAATACTGGGAAACCTATGTGCCTCGAACCAGTAGAAGACCCTTCCCCAAAGCCTCTGCCTCTGAAGGAATGAACCAACTCATTTCTTGCTCTGCCCCATGAATTGCTGGCCTTCTGACTCCACAGATCCCACTGAAATGTGAAAGATCTGATATCCCAGTCACCTGGGGGAAACTGGGCTCCCTGGTACGGCAGAGGTACCTAAGGGGGAAACAGATGAAAGGTTCATCCTTATAAATTGTACTCATCAATTACTTGAAGTATTTTGATATTCAGATGTTTAAAATAGAATTCTTTCCCTCTGAAACTCTCAACTGATTATAATTCTATCTGCTATCAGAAGCTCTGTTGAACTTCAGGCTGGCTCCTTGTGAAAGCCAAGTAATGCCTATTAATCAGAAAAATTTTCAGGACTGATTTCATTTCCTTATTCTCATAGTACTCTTTTTTAATTTCTTAATTAATTTTTGTATTCTGTATGAATTGTACTGTCGGCATGTAGTTCTGTGCACCCATGTCGAGCACTGCCTTGGGAGGTCAGAAGTGGGTGTTCGGATTTACCCTGGAACTCGAGTTAAAGACAGGTCTTATGCCGCCATGTGGGTTGCTGGGATCAAACCTGGGCCTCTGCCAAGAGCAGCTGTTACTCTTACCACTTAGGCCATCCCCTCCAGCCCCTATTGCTAGTATTCTTAACCACGTCCTTTGTGTGAGTCTACTGTTAACCTTTGGGCTGTGCTAAAGGATCCTGCCCCTGGAGCAACCCACATGCCAACAGCTGAGAACAATGAAAACAATACAATAAGATCAGTGTGTTAGACGTTAGCATGCAATTTTGGGGGAAAAACCCTAAACTGTAGGCAAAGATTAAGGTCTTGATATACAGAAGCTGGCCAACAGGCTCTTCCCATCCCTGCAAGCCAGAGTCTCTACAAATCCATGGTGGCCATGGGATTCCTGGGTAGACTGCAAGGCTGCATGCACCCAAAGGAGGAATGCCGTCCCTCTCCTTAGCCCACCTCTCACTGTAGGAGGAAAATTCTCTTGCTATGAGCAGAGCAGAGCAGACATAGCAACGCCCGTCCTGCTGAGGGAAGGGGAGCACAGCGGCCACCTGTGGTCACCGTGGGGAACTGACCCCCTCAGCACAGAGGTCAGTTGATTAGTTTCATAACCCAACCTGAGAGGGACTTCCAACTCAGGTCCTTAGTTGGGTAGCAGAATGCCTCCCGTCTGGCCATGCTGTCCCATCTGCCCAAAGACTGCTTGTTTCTGGATGTGAATTTCAGGCTGGTGGCTGTTGACCTATCTTCAGCCTATACCCACTCACTATTCACTCACAGGTTGGTGACCTGGTTGTCTCCATCCAACTCCCCACGCTAGCTTCCAGGTTGGTGATCTGATAGCTCCCCATCCAACCCGGTAGCCACCAACATTCAAAATCCAGGCCTGCTTCAACCTATCTATCTTTGCAGAATAAAGGGACCCGGGAATTCTGGTATGTGGTAATGGAGAATTCAATTTATAGCCTGCTGCAAGTCCCCTCTTTATATAGCAACTGATGTCATCTCCCAAAAGCAATCACTCCGACCCCCCAGTTTCGTGCCTCTGTATACTGTTGCTCTGCCTAGCATTATGTGTCTGGCCCACGTTGCTCCCTCTTGGGTTGGGGTCAGAGGAATCCCATGCTTTCCTCATTGTGCCCTGAGGGATGCTATCTGAGAACTAGCCCCTAATTCAAGTTGGCTCATCTCACATCGCACCAGTGTTTACTGTAGCCATTCAAAAGCTAGTATATCATCCAAGACTCCAAACTTCAAAGACTAATAGCTCACCTGCTGGAAGTTCTGTGTGGCTGGACCTACTTCCTTCCACAGAAGTTGTAGCCTCTGAAAGAGAGAAGGAAGGAGCGTAGAGTAGGGTGTAGGAAAGTCCACACAGTGCTGCTGTCAGAGCACACTGACCGTAATGTCTACATTTGGCATCTGTTTTCGTACTTACTGATATTTGGTCGTCTAGGCTCTGTAGTTTCCCCAGAGCCTACACCAGTGGGACCTAAAACAAGAGAGCAATGGCACCCATGAGTTCAAGGACTTGTTTGTCCCTGGATTCAGCTAAGGATCACAGCTCTTGAAAGCCGCTGCTGAGACCTGTTGAGGTAGAGGTAACCTGGATTTGTCTCATGTAACATTTCCACACCAAGTCTACTGAGATAGTTCTCAACTATCACACCCTTTTCAGGGACAGGGAATCAGGAAAGGACTTTCCATATTACCTATTTGTCCTTAGTTTGAATTCATGATTGTCTAGGAAAAGCCATTGTGAGTGCAGAAAATAAAGGAGGCGATGTAATAACTCTTTTGCCTTTTCCAGTGAAGATTTTTTTTTTATCAATAAAGAATATATTTTTGGAAGACTTGAGGGAGTTACTAGGAGGGAAGATGTCAGCCCTCTGGTAATGGGAGGGCACATGGAAGCCTCGTTCTACTTACTTAATTCACCTACGTTGGAGCTGTGAGGAGCTACAGCGATGGGGCTGGGCACGAGAAGAGAACAATGAATGGTTTCCTGGATCTTTAGAAGGCCTACTCTTCAGAAACCTACAGCTTCTTTACATCACAGTCCCGTTCTCTTCTGCTCTGTGGCATATTTCCCTACTGATGATCCCCTTACAAAAGCCATCTGAGGCAGGCATCGTGGCACAAGCCTTTAATCCTAGCACTTGGGAGCCTAGAGGCAGGCGGATCTTTGTGAGTTCAAGGCCAGCCTGGTCTTAACAGGAGTGCATTCAGGAACAAACTGGATGGTACAGGGGGAAAACCTTGTGTATACAAAAGACCAAAAAAAAAAAAAAAATCAGCTCCCCAACTTAAGGCAGTACACCTAACACACCACCAGAGGGAGGCAGGTGGCTTTTGTGACACTCACTTGTTTTATCGCCCAGAAGTAGAAGACAATAGTTTTAGTTAGATTTGCTGAGAATTGTAGACATTGAGAAAATAATTATTAGGATTGCTTTGGAGTATAGAAACATCTGTGCAGATGTGTTCCAAAGGCTCATTTCTGTTATTTCTACTCCCCCATCAAGCCATTTTTAGAACCCACAAATACTTTAGTATCATTTGTATGTACAGAAAAAAATTTTCTCATAACAGTCAGCCATTCTACTTCAGAAGAGGCTATTGGTAGATTCTTTAAAAGTTTAAATGTCAAAGAAAATCTATGTAAAATAGAATGCATAGTCTCTGAATAACTGTATTATATACTTCAGGAAAGACCACTGCCAACCAAGTCATTATCATGATGGTCAAGTCTTTGTAGTGAGAGCCACCGTTCATGGTCATTCGCAACTGTAGGGAATTCAGTCCTATCAGTGTCCCTGCTTTCTGTGAAAGTTGTAGCCTCTGAGGAAGAGACAAATAGGAAAAGCATGAAGTCTGGGGAATTTGAGATCATGGGTTTTTTTTAAAAAAAAAGTACTCTCATTTAGCACGTAGAGCTCTTACAAAACCTATCATGCCTTTGAGATGTGGATTGTTGGAACCTCCAGAAACGGTCATCCCAGAGACTCCACTAGAACAACCGAAAAAGGGAAAAGTTCAGGAGCAAACAATCCTGGAAGCAGTGACGGAGTCCTCAACTCTGGAAGATTTTTTTTTTCTTGAGGACTTTTCTGTTTCCAGAAGGGAACTGGACCATGAATGATCACCCCTCTCCCTGTGGCCAAATTATTGTCTGTTTTGCAACAGATGTTTTTCCTTCCACTGTACCCTGTTCGATGGCAGAAGGGAGCTCAATTTCAGTTACTTCCTTCACTCCCATTGACTTGGCCTACTGGTCCTCCAGCAGGGCCCAAGACAGAAGTCGGCCATGTTCTGACTTGTTGCACTTGGCACACTCTTTTTTTTTTAGTCCTGTGATGATAGGGAAGTCCTATGCCATCGGGATGCCCTTCCCCTGATGGTCTGCCATCCTGCCTGAACTGGGGTCCTGTGAGCTATTGTTGACCTCCAGGGAAACTGTGGTAGCACCTGCCGATAGAGTGGAGGGCACTCAAAATATTCCTTCCCTCAGTACCTTTGTGGTTGTTTTCAGGACAGCCATAAAACTAGACACATACAAGGTCCAAACACACTTATGAGACTAAACTCTGGCTTGCATTTCATTTATGTGATAATACATGTGCTGGAAACTTCTGAACTGCTACTGAGTTCCAGAGAAATGGTGCCTATGAAAAAGTCTTGTGAGCCTCAAACAGATGTCCATCCATCCCTGACTTTAGTGAGCAAGGACATAGGGACACTTGACTGAGAGGCTCACTACCGGGAAATCCAAAGGGATTTGTGGGCTCGGTTTTGTGTGTTTTGTTCCCTAAGAAAGTCTGTTCTCCCAGTTGAAAGAAGACAGCCTTCAGACTGCTACAGACATCAAACCCTCTGTGGATCCTATGGTAACAAACTATTTATAATGAGTCCTATAAAAAACACTTTACCTTCTAGTTGCCACAAAATTTTAATATGAGAAACTTTCTTCTTACCTCTCCTGCAAATAACAAGGAGGAATATGATGAGGATGAGGTTGTTCTCTAACTTTAAATTGGGGGGACCCAAACTTTTATAGAGGTAAATTCTCATATCAAAACCAGCAAAACGCCTTCTTTTTAATTGACTCATTAGACCATAGAAACTGTGAAAAGGATTCTTCTCTATTCAGACCAATATAATACTAACGTCTCCTTATTAAGCTATGCACTTAAGCAAAATATATTAATACAGGAGTAGCTCTGATATCAGCAATGGATTATTTTCTACGAGGAGATGTTGGCAAGGGGATCCAAGGCCCCCTCCAAAAGGTAAAGGCTTCTTGCCCATAAAACTGTGATACCTGCAAGAAGACTACGCCCTGCTGTCGAAGCCTGCTGTAACATGGGGAAGTTGCATTGAGACCACACTTGCACGTACACATATGGTCTCTGGAATACCATAAAATGTTACCAAAGTCCACTAAAACAATAAAGCACATATAGGTCACCTTGAGTCAAAAGCAAAGCCTCCTTCCCATCAGCACCGCTTTACACTTCACCTGCCTGAAATACTGTGCAGCAGAGGTATCCATATGCCTGTATATCCAAATCGAATTGGCTATAGCTCTCTCCTTGGAGGACACAACCAATGGCTGATGCCACAAGTTACATCCTCTACAGGTTTGATGTTATAAGCCACAGTAAAGACCCTGTTCATATTTTACAGAAAAAATTAATTTCATGGATTAAACATACCATCCAAACATCTGCTTCTATACCAAAGTAACCCTTACCTACTATGATAATTAGTACTGTTTAACTACCTATATTATCTAATCGCTTGTGCTTAATTAGTTTAGGTATTGAAAGGTATTCTCTGGAAAACTGTCAGCCCCACGAAAGGAGGAAGGGAGGAAACAGCCAGATAGTGACCAAGTGAGTCCATAAAATAACAGCTAAGAGAAATTAGATTGTTTTGCTTCTTGTCTACCAGTACCCTTTTTTTCTAAGCCTAGGAACAATCTGTGGAAGAGGGGGCATGGTAGTAGAAATGTAAGGGTGTGATTGGGGTGAATGGTGAATGACAGCAATATAGCTTGGACACTTATTTGATCAACTTGATTGAAATACAAGCCCCCCCCGCTAGATGGTGGGGACCTTGGACTGTGTGGGTTTGGCACAACTGCTTGGCAAATTGGTTTTACATGAAGGATGCTTGTTTCTCATAAATTATTACCTATTGTTAAAAAATGAAAAAAATAAAGAAGTAATAGCAAAAAAAGAAATTATGTTCTCAGCCTTCTTGTCTTCTGTTCTTTGCCATAGTCCTTAATGATAACCCAAGAGAAACGTTGAACACTGTCTATTTAAAATTCTACATTTCTTACCATATCAGGAAGCTCCCTATTTGAACTTCCTAATATCAAGAATTAAACTATAGGCTTTCTTTCTGTATAGCATACCTTTCCCACAGAAAACTTCCTGACAAAATTTTAGACTCCTAAATGCCTTTATTGGAAGTTCTGTGGCAGGAAGCAGAACATCTTTCAGAACTATTAAGTAATATTCCCCAAGAGGCCGTGAATATGGGCTGAGAATCTGCTAGATGCAAGTCAGTAAAGTTTAGTCACAATAACTGAGTTTGAGCTGGTTGTAGGAGGCTCCATAGCTAATTAGCAGATTAGGCTATAAACTAATGAATGCTATAACAAACAGGCTGGCTGGTTAGGTTACAGCTGATAAAAGTGGTTTTGCATTCTAAGTTCTTATTTTATTTTAAACTGCTGTGGATGACAGTGTTGGCTGAGGTTTTCAGAATCTGGGAATTTTCTGGTTCAGTCCCCTTTGTTTATATTGTTCGTTTGACTTCATCCCAGGAATGTCCCTATACCTAACTGCCAGTGACTTCCCACCTGAGAGGCATAAGTGACTTACCAGGAGAAGAACAGACGTTAAGGTCCCACATCTTGTCAGTCACCTAGTAAACTGATTTTTCATTGATAAAAAATGTTCAAGTGGGGGAATAAAAATTGACCTGTGCTATGTTAAGGCAGAATGAGAAGAAAGGGGGAGCTGATGGGTTGGTCAGCAGTCTCAGCTGAGTTTATTCTATCTTCGGTGGTTCCACTTCTTCCTAGGGAAGTTTGGGGCTCTAAGTCAGAGGAGAAACAATGCACACTTTGAGGAAATAGGTCCTTCACTGTGGTACTGTAAACATACCAAACACACAAAGCTGGAGAGGCCATTGCTCTTAGAGAAACTCAAGGTTTTATCACATTCCTAAGACTAATGTAATATTTCTTGTATGTGTCCCCCCCCCCAATAGAGATCTTTACATATTTACAGGACAAGTATCCAGTCACCACTCATCAGATGAAGAATTTTGAAACAGACAGAGATTACAGAATTCCACAAACTAGTCATACATAGAGGTTGTGAATTGCCCAAGTAGAAGTGCACATCAAAAAGGATAAAATAACACTAATTTGTCTCTCAACTCTTACCAGTGAAGGGGACTCACACAGTAGGGAGCTAGGAACACAAAATGTCACAACTGATAAACAAGCATAGAGAATAAGTGTATGCAGAGGGTGGGTCCTTGAACAGGACTCATATATGTTTAACTCCAAACCACCAGGGCTCAGGGACCCTTGCAGAAGAGGGGGCAGAAAGAGAGTTAGAGCCAGGGAGGCGAGGCTGTGCATGACCATGAGAAATACAGTTTTGCAGGTTGTGGGAACCTTGCTCAGTGGCACCCTATTGGCAATGGTGGTAGCATGCACATGACCCATGTAAACTCAAGCAAAAACCTAGCACAGAAATGTGGAAATGGACAGCAGGCCCCAGTCTTAGTCAAACTACCATTGGCAGCCAATTACTGCCTGGGTTCGGAGAGCTGTATTTTTTATTCTCTTTTCATTTATTTCAATATTAGTTTAGAAAGTAGGAGCAAATTATTAGATTAATGCTGTCATAATTTTGAAATAAGCCCAACATGGAGAGGAAAACTGATTTTCTTAAAGGAAGGGACTCTAGATAGCCTGACCCAAGTGGATGAACCTGCACTCGGAATTTTCACTTGACAGATCGGTCTTAACATATATAACCGAATGCATGAAATCCAGCTGGAGGCACTTTGGGACGCTGCAGACAGGGAAGGGGGTGGGGTGGTAATGTTGATTAGGATGTTCTGTACAGAATACACAAAAAGTTCAATAAAAAATATACAAAAACCAATGGACTGAAGGACAAAAAACCACATGATCGCCTCAATTGACATGGAAAAAGCCTTTGACAAAATCCAGCATCCCTTCATGCTTCAAGTCCTACAGGGAATTGGAATTGGAGGGATCATTCCTCATGTAATCACAGCATATCCGGGGAAACCCACAGCCAAATATCATTCTAAATGGGGAACTGACAGAAGCATTCCCTTAAAGGTAGGACCTTGGCAAGGCGCCCCCTGTCACCACTCCTCTTCAATATAGTGGCTGAAACACTGGCTGGGGCAATAAGGCCAAGAAAAGGAAATTAAAGGAATGTACTAATTGGAAAAGAGGAAAGTCAAGCTATCCCTTTTTGCTGATGATATGATCATTACTTACGGGATGCTAAAAACTCCACCGTAAAACTCCTAGAAATGATTAAGAGCTTCAGTAGTAAAGTGTAGGATAAAAAAATAACCCAGAAAAATCAGTAGCCTTGCTGTACACCAACCAAAGTAACTGAAGAAGGAATTCAAGTAGACCTTCTCCCACTCACAATAGCCTCAAAAACAATAAAATTACTAGACACAAACCTAACCAAAGAACCCAAAGATCTCTAACAACAAAAAAATATCAAAACCTTGAAGAAGAAATTGAAGGAGACATCAGAAGATTGAAAAAACCTCCCATACATATGGATTAGGACAATTAATTATAGTAAAAATGTCCATTCTACCCACAAACTCTTGTATAGATTATTTAATGCACCCAATTAAAATCCTGAAGAGTTTCTCACAGGCTTGGGGAAAAAAAGCCTTAATTTCATTTGGAAAACCAAAAGGTACCTAGAATAGCCACAAACAAAAACACAAAAGAAAAAAAAAAAAAAAACGTGGGGGGGGGGGGATCTTCTATACCAGAGACTCTTCAAAAAACTATATTACAGGGTAAGTCATAAAAACAGCCTGGTACTGCACACAAAAAACAGACCCGTTGACCAATGGAAACAAACTTGAAGATCCAAACGAAAGCACATACATTTCAGCCATCTCATATTTGCAAAGGGGGCCAAAAAGACACACTGGAGGGAAAGACAGCCCATCTTCAAGCATGTAGTGTTAGCCAAATGGATCACCACATGTAGAAGAATTGAAATTAAACCCCTACCCTCTTGCCCTGTACAAAAGTCAACTGCAAGTGGATTAAAGACATCAACATGAAACCCAAAACTCAAGGTGATAGAAGAAAAAAGTTGGCCAGCCAGACGACAAGACATAGGAAAAGACTTCCTAAATCGTTTTTAGACAGCAGCTGCACAAGGAATTAAGGTCAACAATAAAAAATGGGATCTCATAAAACTCAAAAAGCTTCTGTAAATCAAAAAAAAAAAAAAAAAAAAAAAAAAAAAAAAAAAAAAAAAAAAAAAAAAAAAAAAAAAAAAAAAAAAAANGAACTTCTTGCAGAGACATCACTGAACAAAAGACACGTAATTCCAGAGGCATGCCCAAAAGCTACTCAAAAAACGCAAAGAAGAAAAGAAAACATTAGCACACTTCAAAGATGGTAGCAAAGAGTGCAACATAGACTTCAACAGAGGAGGAATTAGAGTCCCAGGCTACGAAGAACATCTTAAGAAATGTTCAACATTAGCAGCTAATTAACGCGCATTCCCCCGCGATACTACTTTGCACAAATTAAAAACCCAAAATTGAGATATCCCTCGCGTCGCGAGAAGCTGCTCTGCACAACACGATTCCCCACACCCTTATAACTATCTATAGACTATCTGCTCCTTTTCTTTCTTCTCCCTCCTCCGTGCTCCTCTTCCCTTCCAAATCGCTCTATCCCATTATGTTTTCCTCCTCCTTCCTTTCTCCTCCCTCGTTTCTGATCCTCCGTCTGTTTTTATACTGGTTCCATCTCTTGTCTGCGACGATAAGACCAAGGTCATTGGATTGACCTCGGTTATCGCTCGTCGGGCAAGGGGACACTCATCACCCCCATTGCCCTCTGGTTCGGGAATCTTGTAAACTTGTACAGCCCACTATGGAAAGCAGTGGTAGAACCTCTCCCTCATTATGGAAAGACTCAAAATGAGATTATCACACGTCTCTTGTTGATTCAACCATGTCACTACACATTATCCCATGGTACTATACCCACAAGACTCATCTTACTCCATCCGCGATACCCTTCATTGCATTTCAGATTATGTTTATTGCCCCAGTCTGTTCACAATAGCACCAAATAGTCTGGGACCCATTGCCTCATGGTGTCCCTAACTGACGATTTTCCGTGGATAGAGAACACTGTGGTACATGACCACAATTGGTCCCTTTCCAGTCATACTGTTCAGCGGTAAAGAGGGGACCACATACATCATGAACTTCTTGCATTTGGTAAATGGAAGGAGCTAGACATTGACCATTCCTTGCTTAAGCCTGATTAGCTTTGTTTGTAACACTCCCCAAGAAAATCAACAAACCGATGAACCATGGCACTTCCTTCCTTGTCCCTCATATGTGGATGCTAGGGCCTATAACCCAGTTATAAATATTTCTTTGGTGGAGACGTGATCGCATATTAAATAGAAACATACAACAGAAAATACTGCCACAGACAACATGATGAAAGGTCCGGGAATTGGGAAGTGGTGGGAGAGGCAGTTGGGGCTTGAGAGGGGACATGGTGTATATTAGACCATCTATGCTAATTATTTACTTGCCATGAGTTTAAACAAAGTATCAAGTTTTGCACAATGACTAAGGTTTACATTCTCTACGGCCCTGTCTTTCACCGGAGTCTCCCCCCCAGCTCATAACGTTAAATGTTCCGTCGCCTAGCTTAAACTCACAAAACATCTTTGGTTTAATAGGCAACTGATACCACACACCCCGGTTAATGCAAATGAGTAACCTTAGGGATATCCATAATTGTGTCGGTTGTCACCACATTTGTTTTAATAAATCTTTATGATTAACAATAACTGTGGGAATTTTTTGGTACACATGTACAAAATTGTTCGTCTCGTCTTAATCTTTTTTGTCTGTTGTCACAATGTATTCACCCTCTTCGTATGGCCGTTCTCTTCCTCTTCAATTATAGGATGATTCTAATTACTATAAATTATTTTATTACCCGTTGGCTGCTCCCCATACGTTAATCACCTACAGTACCCCAAAACCAGTTTCATGAGTGATCTGACTCTTGTAATCCCGTGCCTTTTAGTTCCACCCTTTCTCTAAGCCGTATTACTAACCAACTGGCCTTTGTGAGGACTCGTGCGTGTCGCCAAACCAACAAAAACCCCACCCGTAAACTTTAAGGGCCGGTTCTTACAGATAAGATTACGATATCGCTATAACTCTTTGTTTCCAAAAACCTGGCTAATTACAAATCTGTATACCCATATCTATACTATCGTCGTACATAGACCCCTTCTTGTATGGTTCCAACACCCAGGTCCATTACTTCCAATGTCTCCTCCAATATCTAATGGCCCATCGGAACCCTGAATTTTAATCCGATACCATTGCCTTGGCATTTGATGTAGTGGAGTACAGCAAAGTGCCAGCAGACAGTCAAGTTGCCCCATCTGCGAACATGCAACGGAAGAATTTAAGCCACTCAGATCTTGATACAAAACATCTTCAAACCCATCTTATGATCCTATCCTATTTGTACAACCTAATCTATACTGAGTCCCCTCCAACCCACCACCAAACCTATTTCAACTTATATGGTGCCATCCCCAAGCTTCGTTTAATACAAGCGATCCTTTCTTACTTCACCCCCCCTATCGGAACATAGGCGAAATGGATGATTATGAGTGCTGTTCTCCAAATGTTTAAATGTGAGTACAACTGTTATAGACCCTTGTAATCTTTTTATATAAACCATGTATACACTGGGCCTTTCTTTAACTTTGACCTAATCAGGCACACCTTAGGATGGTTTTACCAAATTTGTATAACGGATTCCGTTTCATTCTAGAACCATCAAATAAATACTTCCTAAAGTTTCCCTTAGCTATTGATTAAGCAAAATATACTCAATTTTTTATAGGAGCTCTGCCCCCCCATCAGCAACGCATTAGTCTACCCCCAGGACCGATGCTGGCCCCACGCGGATCCAAGCCCCACAAAAATCCGTACAAGGATGCCTTGCCCTCGTAATACATGGGTACTTGCCATCTTTTTTAGAGCACGACCTTGGCGTCCATAAAGCCCTGCTGCCCACTTAGCTCCCTTGTGCTTGTAACATGGGACACGATTCGTCATTGCACGCCACACATGCAAGTGTATCATAGATGGTTACCTATGGCTTAACCGTATTTCCCTATGATTTGAGTGGACCTAAAGTTGCCACGACAAACACACTTGCTATATAGCAAAGATTGGGTCTATACTTGAGTCAAGCAAGTTCTCCTCCATTCTAGCCATCAACCGCCCTACACACTACACCTCCCTGTGCTGGAAAAAACCAAAACAAAAAAACAAACCCACCTTGTGACGCAGCGATTGCAGCCATATTCCTGTCTTTATCCCAACCTCCACAGTGGCTTATTGGGCTCTTCTGTCGGAGGATCCTTCATCAATAACTCCCCTGCTGATGCCACCCAAGTATTTTATATCTCTCTAATGGATTTCATCGAGATCTGGTTATTACATTGCCACTAGTTTAAGACTAACTGTCACTATTTCATTTACAGAACCCAAACCTACTGTAATTCCATGGCTGTATCATTTAACCCATACCGACTTACTTCCTTTCCCAACATCCTTTGCGGCTTTCACCCAACTAACCACCTATAACAATTTCACTTCTGTTTAACCGCCTATGAAATCTAATCTGCTTGTGCTTTATTCTTTAGTTAAGCATCAAAAGGTTTTTTACTGTGCCAACAACTGTCATCCATCCGAAACGGACAAATCAGCCGCCTTGCCCGAGTCCACCAGCCATACAGCTCCTAGTAGCCGACGAAAGTAGATGTTTTGATTCCTCCCTACAATACCAACCCACCTGTGCCCTCGTTCCCTCAGCTACGGGTACCACAACTGTTGGAAGGACGCAGGGCTATTCGCGTTCCAGAACCTGTAAACGATTGGAATATGCTGGGTGTGAATCGGTGTTTGTCCTGCCTTGATATCCTCCCCCTTCCTCCGAAATTCTATTTTTTCGCATACTATAGTCTGGACCCTCATTTGTTTACAACTGATCTCTTTCTTTTTCTTTTTTGTGGAACTATTACAAGCCCCCCCTCCTGATGTCATGGTTGCGGACACATGGGCTTCGGTGTGCGGTTGCGGTAATATTTACACTGTTTGTCAAACATGTTCTCCTTCCTTCAGGTGTTTACAGGTTACCCCCAGGTTCCATTTTCCCCCGGCTGTGATGGCCTCTTCTTTTTCCCTCCGCTTTTTTCTACGTTTTTTCTTCCCTCCCCTCCCCTCCTCTCTTCTCCTCCTGCCTGTTAACTCAGTCCAAAGGAAATACACTTATTATCGCTTGCGGACACAACAACCGCCTATCTGAGTAATAGATCTTCGCATAGCTGTTCTTATTTTCTTTTTCTTTTGTTTCTTCTTGTGTATGTCGTTATGGCGCCACCGAATGTGCCAGGATAGGGGATCGTGCTCCTTTTTCTTACCCTTCCCTTTATTCTCGGTTCTTCCCCCCCCTCCTTTTTCTTTTTCCCCTCTTTTCCCCCCCTCGGTCCGCCGTCCGGCTGCCCTCCCCCTCTCCCGGTCTCTCTCGGTTTTCCTCTTTTTCTTCCGCCGCGGTTCATATGCGGCACAACCTTTTCTCTTTCCCTACTAGGCCCAAATATTTTTGGGAATGGGTTACCGTGTACCGTTCGGAAGGGTGAAAAGGCTACACTTCTTACTGGGGGGCTTAGAAACTGAACCTTTATTGGAGAACGATGTCCCTCTTCATGGACTTCACTTAATTGACATAAAGCACTACTTATATAACAAAATCTGAGAAGAAAAAATATGGTTTTTGACTACATGTTACAGGCTATCCTGTTCATACACATTATGTGGTGCACCTCCCCGCTTTTTTACCCGAGGTCCTTCTAGTTGTGGTTAAGATCTCATTCACTGGGTTTGATTTGAATGTAAAGTTCTCTGAGTGCTCAGTCAATTTCTACTATTGTTTTTTCCTTCGCTGGTACTTGCCCATTTTTTGCTAAAAGCACCACCAGGGTTCCCTCTCGTCATCAGTCCCCAGGGGCTTGAAGTTATCAGCCTTGTAGCCAGGTATGACTTGAAATTTCAGGAGAGATCCCCCTGCCTCTGCACTACCCCCATAGCTGCTTCGGCTGAAGGCATTTCGATACCATGCCCACCACGAAACTATCTACAATTTTGATTTTCTACCACTACTACTGGTTGAACTACAACCAGTTGATATATTTGAATAATCAGGATTCACTAGTCAATGAGGGATTCAACTTGGTATTTTAACTCAGTTCTTGTTTCATTCCTATCTCTAGTCCTACTTTCTAATTATAATTTTCATAGACTTCTATAATCCTTGATGTGCTTCAGTCTTAAGGCTTTTCTTTAGATCAGCACTGTGCCCCCACAACGTGTGCACCCATTAAATGTGGCAATCATCGCTAATTGTTTACGGTAGGGACGAATAACCTAGAAAACGTGTTCAACAAACGTGAAACTGAAGTTCAAGACCATCAATTTGTACCACGATTTGCCCCCGTTGGTTACCCCTCTTCCTCTCCATTATGACTCATAATTCATGTCCCCGAGAGTTATCTGGCAGACACTTTCAAAGACTCTGAACAAATTACATTGCCGATTAAACATGTAAATGGGAAAGATAGAAACCACATGTAAGAAACACTCAAGGTTTACTATGGCGAACACCAAACTGCTTGCTGGCATCTAACAAAGAAATGCATATCATGCTAAGATGAGAGTCTCCATCGTGGATACTTTTCTATTTCATTAACTTTTTTTTATAATTGGCAGTAACACTACTTTATAAAAGCCCCTACATCTTTACCCGTTTTGTGTACATTATGAAACCAGACCTAATTTCCATGCTCTAGATTTAATACTCCGTCTGCCCCTCTTCTATAGTAATAAGTTATGACTGCCTCCACAGTCATAACTTATTACTTTTTATGCGATCCCCCATTATGACACTGTGTTAAAGTTAGTTATATCACTAACCACCCTTCTGGTTATGCTTTTGGAACTCTTTGTTGTTTTTATCGGGATCAGTCATTGTGGAATAACTTTATCTTTCCCGCGTGGGACATCCACCCCCACCCCGTTTCTCTTAACAAGGCTTCATTCGGTATTCCAGTTCACGCCCCCTCCACCCCACCGCAACCACTTGTCCATGCTGATTACTGGACCGTCATGGCGACTGTCCACCCGAAATCCCATAGCATGCTCAAGACCGTTTCTCCATTTGTTTTTTAATGATAAGATATGTTCGATAATGCTTCTCATACCTCTCTGAGTGCCACAGATAGTTGTCAAACAGGATTACCGTTAATCACATCTTAGACTGCATAACTTTTTGGGCCTTTTAAAACACTATACGTTAAATCACAATCTTAAAGTTCCTAGTTGCTGGGCGTGGTGGTGTTATATTTTAATACCAAGGGCCTTAACACGGGCGGGCAAGAGGGCTCATTGGCTTAGATGTCATTGTCGAGCTCGAAAGCAGCCATCTGTCTATCACAGCTCATGCTCTTCCGAGCCCCAGTCTGGTGCACTATAATGTGCTATCGACCCCCCCCTTTTCCCAAAATACCAAAAAAGAACCTTTTTCAACAGTTTCGATATCCCATTCCATGTTTCTAAGTCAAAGTGTCTACTATCTCAGTCTCATGTAGGTCTCTGAAAACTATCTAGTGATTTTCAGTATTACCCATGTAGAATCTGACTGTCCTACCCTAACATCCATTCCCCACAGAACCGGTGACCAGGAAACCTTGTTATTGCCTATGGATGAGCATTGTGTTAGTTTGTGCATTACACCATTCCTGTGGTGTTAGAGATATCTTAACATGTTGGACACAACATCTTTATTGAGTCATCTCGGCACTCAGCTTTATATTATTTTGTCACACATCATTCATTTAGGTTACACATTCATCTTCCCCCACTCTCCTTACTCAAGGTACAATCGTCGTCTGAGATTAATTGTTTTACTTTTACGCCCTCTACCAGTGCTATTACTCTCATCTGGGTTCACTATGCCCTTCGTGCTTCTCACTACAAATAAACAGAACTACACCTACGACTTTGTCAGATTTGGATGGCTTTTACTCTAACTGGCTTACTTCTCTTTCTTGAAGTCTCCGGCTTGATCTGGTTAGCGCCTTTCAGCGACTTCAGTCCCACTTGGTACTATTGATGTGACTTGCAGGGGATTTCCATATTCACAGAAGTTCCACAGGGATTTTCTATAAACATCCCAAGTTAACAAATCTGTTTGTGAATTCCAACCACAGGTTTGTTGACTGGTGACAGTTTTCTTCCTCTATTTATCTTGTTTAATTTCCAGCAGACACATCTGACAAAGCATTGATATCCAGAATATATAAACTACTCAAAAAACAAAAAAGAAAGAAAACAAACGGCCCACTCAATAGATGGAGCAAAGAGCTGAACAGAGACTTCACAAGTGAGGAATTAGAGATGGCTGAGAAACATCTTAAGAAGTGTTCAACGTTGCTAGTAATTAAGGAAATGCAAATTAAAACCACTTTAAGATATCATCTTACTCCAATAAGACTGGCTAGGATCAAGAAAGCAAATGATACCAAGTGCTGGAGAGGTTGTGGGGAAAGGGGAACACTCATCCACTGCTGGTGGGAATATAAACTCGTACAGCCACTATGGAAAGCAGTGTGGAGAATCCTTGGAAGACTTGGAATGAACTTGCCACCTGACTGAGCCATACCACTCCTGGGCATGTAGCCACAAAACTTATCTTACTGCAGAGATATATGCACAGCCATGTTTATTGTAGCTCTCTTCACAATAGCAAGGAGCTAGAACCAACCCAAGTGCCCAACTGACAGGTGGATAGAGAAAATGTGGTACAGCTACACAATGGAGTTCTATGCAGCAGTAAAGAAAGATGACATCATGAGCTTTGCAGGTAAATGGCTGGAGCTAGAAGATATCATGCTGAGTGAAGTAACACAGTCCCAGAAAAGCAAACGATGAATGGTATCCCTCATCTATGGATGCTAGCACCAATTACCTAATTGCATGGCAAAGTGAGCAACGTCAATGTGATCTGAAAACAACTGTGCTCTTATATTGTGAATCCCTTAAAAAATAATAAACAAAAAAGAAAAAAATCTTAATAATACACAGTAGAATAGTAAATTTTGAGGAAAACTTTTGTTATATAGTATTTCAAACTTTGTTCCAACATAAAGGTGTAGAATGGCAGATTTTATACAGATTGAATTTGCTTTGGGAGGATGGGTTTGGGGCTTCTGAAGCCAAGCTGGGATTTCCCTTCAAGTAATAATATCCTTTTTGCCCACTTCATAGTCATCACCACAGGAGGAAGATGGTTCAGTTAGGAATGCACTCTGCTGACAGACCTCCTGGGTCTAACTGCTCATGTGTAGCGGCCAATTAAACATCGCATGAACCTCCATACTTGAAAATGTTATCATGCCCACATTTTCTCACTGGTTGCAGGTATGATTAATTATATATTGCATAACAGAATGGTTCCTTGGTCAAGGGTATACCACTGTGTTTCTCTTATTAGTATTAAATTTTATCTCCTGAATGAGCACAGTGAGAAGTTTCCTGCTCTTTCATCACAGCCCTGCATCACCTAACAAGGGGGAAACACTGAATACAAGATATCTATTGCTTCCCTTACTTAAAGAAAAACCATCACCATGATTAGATGTTTCAGAAATTCTATGCTGGGATTAAGTCTGGGCCAATATTCTGCCTGCTGTGATCCTCACTCCCTCCTCCCTTGCCTGATTTCCCAGGTGTAGTTAACATGTTCTTGCCTTCACCTTCGCTAGTGCTGGATCCATATAATTTGATTCATCTGTTCCTAATTAAGGAATAATATCTTTACAGTATTATGGTAAAAATAAAGAACACTGTGCCCTTTAAACATATATAATTAAGATGCTAATAAATCTTGATCATCTCTTGGATACATTTTTATACTTTATAATGAGGTGGGTCTCATCTGTCCTGCTCCCAGAGCAGGGGCGGAGTCTGGAGTTCCCTCTCAGTATCTCTTTCCTGCAGCTGTGGCAGCACAAGCTCCTGCCATTTACCATCTGGCCACACCCTTTTTATTTTTGTTGTTAGTTTGGAGCATAGAGAAAACATATTTCAGATGAAGTCTGAAAAATCAAATTAAAAGAAAAGTGCTAGGGAAAGCATCATTTTGGGTTCTTGCTATCTTATTTCATTATGATTAATGCTCTTACGGGTTCTACAACGGGGATGAGGCCAACCATTAATTTGACCACCTGACACATTCTGCTGAGAACTAACATACTTGCCTTCATGTGCTGTACGCCCAGTTCCTGGTACGCTGCTGGTTCCTGTGCTAATAGCTGTATGAGGTGATGGTAAGGTTGTCTCTGGCACTCCAACTGACACTGTGGAAGTACTTGTGACCCCTGGTGATGGTACAGCTGTTACTGTTATACTAGATGTCCATGCTGATATCCCTGGTAACTCAGAAGTTATTTCTGTACTTTCTGATCCTGATGCTGAAGGACTGGTTACAGGTGATTGTACAGATGTCACTGAGACTCTAGATGTTGTAGTTGTCTCTGAGTCTCCCAGTGATGGCCCGGTTGCCTCTGTTATTCTGGTGGACAGATGAGTTGTCCCTGTTACTCTAGGTGATGATCCAGCTGTTTCTAATCCTATAGTAAATGACCCAGTTGACTCAGTAACCCCAGCTGATGATCTGGGTGTACTTTCCACTTCTGGTGATTGTCCAGCTACTACAGTTACACTAGATGTGTATCCTGATATCCCTGGTATTTCTGAAGTTATTTCTGTATTTTCTGATCCTGATGCTGAAGGACTGGTTGCCTCAGTCCCTGCAGGTGATTGTGCAGATGTCACTGAGACTCTAGATGTTGTAGTTGTCTCTGAGTCTCCCAGTGATGGCCTGCTTGTCTCTGTTATTCTTGTGGACAGATGAGTTGTCCCTGTTACTCTAGGTGATGATCCAGCAGTTTCTAATCCTATACTAGATGACCCAGTTGACTCAGTAACCCTAGCTGATGGTCTGGGTATACTTGTGACTTCTGGTGATTGTCCAGCTGTTACAGTTACACTAGATGTGTGTCCTGATAGCCCTGGTATTTCTGAAGTTATTTCTGTATTTTCTGATCCTGATGCTGAAGGACTGGTTACAGGTGATTGTACAGATGTCACTGAGACTCTAGATGTTGTAGTTGTCTCTGAGTCTCCCAGTGATGGCCTGGTTGCCTCTGTTATTCTGGTGGACAGATGAGTTGTCCCTGCTACTCTAGGTGATGATCCAGCAGTTTTTAATCCTATACTAGATGACCCAGTTGACTCAGTAACCCAAGCTGATGGTCTGGGTATACTTGTGACTTCTGGTGGTAGTCCAGCTGTTACAGTTACACTAGATGTGTGTCCTGATAGCCCTAGTATTTCTGAAGTTATTTCTGTACTTTCTGATCCTGATGCTGAAGGACGGGTTACAGGTGATTGTACAGATGTCACTGAGACTCTAGATGTTGTAGTTGTCTCTGAGTCTCCCAGTGATGGCCCGGTTGCCTCTGTTATTCTGGTAGACAGATGAGTTGTCCCTGTTACTCTAGGTGATGATCCAGCTGTTTCTAATCCTATAGTAAATGACCCAGTTGACTCAGTAACCCCAGCTGATGGTCTGGGTGTACTTTCCACTTCTGGTGGTTGTCCAGCTATTACAGTTACACTAGATGTGTGTCCTGATATCCCTGGTATTTCTGAAGTTATTTCTGTAATTTCTGATCCTGATGCTGAAGGACTGGTTGCCTCAGTCCCTGCAGGTGATTGTGCAGATGTCACTGAGACTCTAGACGTTGTAGTTGTCTCTGAGTCTCCCAGTGCTGGTCTGCTTGTCTCTGTTATTCTTGTGGACAGATGAGTTGTCCCTGTTACTCTAGGTGATGATCCAGCTGTTTCTAATCCTATACTAGATGACCCAGCTGACTCAGTAACCCCAGCTGATGGTCTGGGTGTACTTGTGACTTCTGGTGGTTGTCCAGCTGTTACAGTTATACTAGATGTGTGTCCTGATATCCCTGGTATTTCTGAAGTTGTTGCTGTATTTCCTGGTCCCGATGCTGAAGGACTGGTTGCCTCAGTCCCTACAGGTGATTGTGCAGATGTCACTGAGACACCACGTGGTAACACACTTGCCCCTGCTTCTCTAAGTGATGTCTGAGTTGTTTCTTTACCTAAAGATGACAGACCGGTTGTGCCTGATCCAGTACTGAGCACTCTAGTTGTTTCCTGCTCTTTGAATGATGGTCCAGTCGTTTCTGTTCCTCTAGGTGTGGATCTAAATGTTTCTAATCCTACAGTAGATGGCCCAGTGGTTGCAGTTACTCCAGCTGGTGGTCTGAATGTCACACTTTCTCCAGTGGATTGTCTACCTGGCACAGTCACTCTAGATGTTCCCGATGTCCCTGGTAACTCAGAAGTTATTTCTGTGCTTTCTGATCCTGATGCTGATGGACTGGTTGCCTCAGACCCTGCAGTTGATTGTACAGATGTCACTGAGACTCTAGATGTTGTAGTTGTCTCTGAGTCTCCCAGTGATGGCCTGGTTGCCTCTGTTATTCTGGTGGACAGATGAGTTACTCTAGGTGATGATCCAGCAGTTTCTAATCTTATACTAGATGACCCAGTTGACTCAGTAACCCTAGCTGATGGTCTGGGTATACTTGTGACTTCTGGTGGTTGTCCAGCTGTTACAGTTACACTAGATGGGTGTCCTGATAGCCCTGGTATTTCTGAAGTTATTTCTGTACTTTCTGATCCTGATGCTGAAGGACTGGTTACAGGTGATTGTACAGATGTCACTGAGACTCTAGATGTTGTAGTTGTCTCTGAGTCTCCCAGTGATGGCCCGGTTGCCTCTGTTATTCTGGTAGACAGATGAGTTGTCCCTGTTACTCTAGGTGATGATCCAGCTGTTTCTAATCCTATAGTAAATGACCCAGTTGACTCAGTAACCCAAGCTGATGGTCTGGGTGTACTTGTGACTTCTGGAGGTTGTCCAGCTGTTACAGTTACACTAGATGTGTGTCCTGATATCCCTGGTATTTCTGAAGTTATTTCTGTAATTTCTGACCCTGATGCTGAAGGACTGGTTACAGGTGATTGTACAGATGTCACTGAGACTCTAGATGTTGTAGTTGTCTCTGAGTCTCCCAGTGATGGCCTGGTTGCCTCTGTTATTCTGGTGGACAGATGAGTTACTCTAGGTGATGATCCAGCAGTTTCTAATCTTATACTAGATGACCCAGTTGACTCAGTAACCCTAGCTGATGGTCTGGGTATACTTGTGACTTCTGGTGGTTGTCCAGCTGTTACAGTTACACTAGATGGGTGTCCTGATAGCCCTGGTATTTCTGAAGTTATTTCTGTACTTTCTGATCCTGATGCTGAAGGACTGGTTACAGGTGATTGTACAGATGTCACTGAGACTCTAGATGTTGTAGTTGTCTCTGAGTCTCCCAGTGATGGCCCGGTTGCCTCTGTTATTCTGGTAGACAGATGAGTTGTCCCTGTTACTCTAGGTGATGATCCAGCTGTTTCTAATCCTATAGTAAATGACCCAGTTGACTCAGTAACCCAAGCTGATGGTCTGGGTGTACTTGTGACTTCTGGTGGTTGTCCAGCTGTTACAGTTACACTAGATGTGTGTCCTGATATCCCTGGTATTTCTGAAGTTATTTCTGTAATTTCTGATCCTGATGCTGAAGGACTGGTTACAGGTGATTGTACAGATGTCACTGAGACTCTAGATGTTGTAGTTGTCTCTGAGTCTCCCAGTGATGGCCTGGTTGCCTCTGTTATTCTGGTGGGCAAATGAGTTGTCCCTGTTATTCTAGGTGATGATACAGCTGTTTCTAATCCTATAGTAAATGACCTAGTTGACTCAGTAACCCCAGCTGATGGTCTGGGTGTACTTGTGACTTCTGGTGGTTGTCCAGCTACTACAGTTACACTAGATGTGTGTCCCGATGTCCCTGGTAACTCAGAAGTTATTTCTGTATTTTCTGATCCTGATGCTGAAGGACTGGTTGCCTCAGTCCCTACAGGTGATTGTACAGATGTCACTGAGACTCTAGATGTTGTAGTTGTCTCTGAGTCTCCCAGTGATGGCCTGCTTGTCTCTGTTATTCTCGTGGACAGATGAGTTGTCCCTGTTACTCTAGGTGATGATCCAGCTGTTTCTAATCCTATACTAGATGACCCAGTTGACGCAGTAAACCCAGCTGGTAGTCTTGGTGTACTTGGGAATTCTGGTGGTTGTCCAGCTGTTTCAGTCACTCTAGATGTGTGTCCTGATGTCTTTGGTAATTGAGAAGTTATTTCTGTACTTTCTGGTCCTGGTGCTGATGTACTGGTTACAGGTGATTTTGCAGATGTCACTGAGACTCTAGACATTGTAGTTGTCTCTGAGTCTTTAGTTGACAGGACAGTTTTCACTGTCACTGTAGGTGATGGCCTAGTTGTCTCTGATCCCAGAACAGATGGCCCAGTTATTGATGATTCTCCAACTGATATTCCAGTTATCACCATGGCTCCTGATGATTGTCTAGAAGTCTCTGTTACTCTAGCTGACAGTTCAGTTCTTGACGATCTTGTTGTTCCTGAATCTTCCAGTGATGATTCAGTTGTCCTCACTCCAGATGACTGTCTAGTAGTCCTTGTTACACTATCCGATCTCTCAGTTGTTCCTGACAGTACAACAAATGGTCTAGTCACGTCTGTCTCTTCGTCTGATAATCTAGTTGCCTCTATTACACTTGATGATTGTCCAGTTGTCACTGTCCCTTTGGTTGGCCCTGTTCAAAACAAGGAGGGGAAATAAAATGACATTAACAGCTGACTTGACCTTTAATTAATCTGAAGAAATGCTTTCTTTCTCCACTATTTCATTCATACTTTCTTTCAACAGTCACCACCTAATTCTGTACTTTGCCTTCTGATATGTTGTGACTTCTTTCTCTTCCTTTACTCCTTTAATTTTGCTACAGGTTTGAAATATAAATCCTATTAAAATCCCAAATATATTCTTCACAGAAATAGAAAAACAAGTTTAAATTTATATGAGAAATAGAAAGATGTCAAGTAGATGAAGCACTCCTTGGCAGGAGTGATGCTGGAGGTATCTCGGTACCTGATAATAAACTATACTCTAAAACTATAGTACCAAGAACTATATGTAACTGGATGAAAACAGACACATAGCCAACTATAGCTATTGGTGCCATAGTGGCACTTATATCTTGGTAGTAATCAACAGCTGTCTAATTGGGATTAATGCCTGCTCGATGAGAGGAAACTCCAGTGTGTACTGTAAACATAGCCAAATACACAGGCTGGAGACCTCAGAGGTCAGAGATCCTAGAGGAAAAAGCAAATCCTTAAACCAACATAATTTATTACTTTATTCTAAACATGTATTTACATATTCAAAGGCATCTTTGAATAGCATCTTTGAGTAGCTTTCACTTTTCATAAAAAAATCTTTCTTTCTGCAGGAGATGAAGACCATAGTTACACAACCGATCAAACACAGAGAATAGGTGTTTCTGAGAGGCTTAACCCTAAGTGACACATCTTCAATGCAACCGCTACAAATAGGATGAGTGTATCTCGCAAGTCTCACCAGAGAAGTTTCCTTATGCAGCAGGTAGTGATAAACACAGATTAACAACTGGCCAATGTTCAGACACTAAGATGATGCTGAGTACTTAACCCTGAATAGGACACCCATTTTAAACTTCAGCCTCCCAGGGCTCAGGGATCATTGTGGAAGAGGAAGAGGAAAGATTGTAAGAGGCAGAGGAAATGGATGACCACAAGGAAACAGACTATTCCAGGGAACTGGCTAGTTACTCATATGAATTCTCAGCAATGGTGAGATCATGGTCAAGCCAGACAAAATACCAACATACACGTGAAGAATTCCCAACTCAACCTAAGCAACTGTTGGCAATTGATGGCTGCTTAGAGAAGGAAAGTGTCCTACAGGGATGGAACTCTTGGGAGGGCCGGGGCAGAGAACGGACCCATACTGAGGATATTTGGGAACACAAATCAGACTCTATAGATTGCAATATATATATATTGTATGTATATATAATATATATAATATGTATGTATTAATACAATATATAATATGTATGTATATACATATATATGTATATATATACATATATATGTATATATATATATAAGAGTACATTAAATTGAGCAAAAGAAATTTGAGGAGGTGCAGAAAGGTAAGGGGATCTAAGTACCATAAAACTATATGATATTAAGATGTCAAAAAATTCAATTAACAAGAAAAAAAAGAGATACACAGACCAAGTGTAACAGAAGGTCTGTAAATAAATCTAGATGGTCAGTCATCTGATTTTTTTAAACAAAGCTACCAAAACATACATTGGAGAAAATACAGCCTCCACAACTAATGGCACTGGGGAAAAGTAGAAATCTAAATAAAATAAAGCCTAACACCTATTTCCCACACTGTACAAAATTCAGTTTAAAAATGGATCAAAGACACCAACATGAGATTGAAACTTTGGAACTTCTAAAGGGAAATGGAGAAAATATGTTAAAATATAGGCATTGACAAGGACTTTTGAAATGGGCTTCAAAGGTTAAGGAAATAATAGCTAAAATTGCAAGACAAGATTACATAAAATTAAAACACTTCTGTGCAAGAAAGGGAGCAATCAAATGAAAAGATAGCTACAGAATGGAGTTTTATTTAGCCATGAAGAACAAAATTATGTCTTCTGCAAGAAACTGGGTTAAATTTGACATCATGTTAAGTAAAATAAGCCAGCCCCTAGAGATAAGTATCTCATGTTTTCATGTCAATGTGGAATTAAAACTATACATAGCTCTCCACACACCAAGTTCAAGGGTGACTATTTGGAGAAAGGAGAAGACTAGCAGCCTCCAGTAGTGAGTGCAGAAGAGGGTAATGGGGATTTGGCTATGAGGAAAATATGTAATGGACTGGAATGTAAATTCTATTTTTTCTAAAGCCCATCAAATTGTATAATGAAAGGTTCAGAGGCGTCAAGAATAACTGAGAATTTTGCCCCTTTAAACTGAGTCAGTGATGGTACTCTTGATGGAGATAGGAAGTAGTGGAAGAACAGTGTGAGCACAGAGGGAAAGAAAGAATTCTGTGTGGGTTGTGGTGAATCTTAGATGCCTACTGATGACCAATAGGAATGTCAGAGCAGCAGTGCTGTGTGAATCCTGAGTTCCCAAGAAGTCAAAGCCAGAGATACGCCCTGGAAGCTTCCATCTAAAATGTCTTCAAATGGTTCTCATACCTGATTTCCTTCCAAGAGATCACACAACTGCCTGCACCAGGCCTCTCTGACTGCTAGAAGGAGTTCTCTCAGCTTAACATCAGGGAGCCTCCATCAGCCAGATCAACTACTGCATTTTCTACAGAAAAATATGCTAGCTGCCTAGACCTTTAACACAATTCTTCTGTCTTTGAAGTAAGAACTCTTATTTTTCCACATATAAAGGATAAGTGTAACTAATATAATTAAAATTTTACAGAATGGCTGTAAGATTCAAGCAAGCTAATATGTTTGCGAACCATTCATTTTATACTTTGTATATTTCATATAGTTATCACATTTTTATTAAACTGGATTGAGGTGACTCACAAATGGCATGTATCAAGGCTAATGATTCTCGTGTTTTTATTCTATCAGTAGGTTCTGCTCAGTGAAAATGAAAACATGATAGGCTAATGCTAGTCTATCAATACATTTTAAAGAAAATGCTTTCCTTAGGCCAGGCGTGGTGGCGCATTCCTTTAATCCTAGCACTTGGGAGGCAGAGGCAGGTGGATCTTTGTGAGTTCAAAGCCAGCCTGGTCTACAGAGTGAGTTCCAGGACAACTGAGGCTACAGGGAGACCCTGTCTCAAAAAAAACAAAAAAAAAAAAAAGAAAGTGCTTTCCCTTCCCCCTGGGAAATGTTCACCAGTCAATGTATTTATTTCTAATCTATTTCTTTGCTTAGAGGGTCACCAACATCCTTGCATGTTCTATTTATTTTCTTATAGAAAGACTCATTTTCTACAGTAATAATTATAATATCAAGTTCCCAGCGAATATAGTTTTGTCAAAATAGAATTGATTTTTAAGTTATTTATACTAACTGAATTAGTGTCAACTCCTTGTTAAATTAAATTTTGGTCTAAGAGCTCAAATTTCGACTGACTAGACATGATTTTAAATATGAATGGTGTTTCAAATGCTACTTCATCTGAAGCTAAAGTGGTTGTTGGTTCTGATCATCCTGTTGGGTCAGATTTGAGACCCCAATGTTCTGCCTATAGATTGTTGCTATACTGCAAATGCTATATGCAGAAATTCATAATTAAGCTAAAATACTAACTTATCATTCTGAGAGCCCATGTCAACCATTTGTCTTTTAATTCGGTCCTTTAACCACACTCACTGGGACTGTTAAATATCTGGGGGCTCTGTGTTAGATCATTCATTGTTTGGACACAGTGATGTGCTTTGCCTTACTGGCTGGGCTTTCCTGGCTGGTGGTCCCAGTGTCTGATGCTCTACCTGTGCTTCTGCTGTCTGGTCCCGTGGTAGCTCCCCCAGATGGGCCTGTTGTACCTGGATGGCATACAAAACAGCTGGGGTTATACCAACTGCAAAATTTCTGGCAGATATGGGCAGATATTAAATAATCTTTGAATTTTGCATCATGCAGGCCAGTTTCCAAATATTTCATTAGATTTGGTTCTGATCAGTACAACCGATTCAAATGAACAGACTTTTATGCTTATTTCACTATTTACTGGAGACTGACTCACCGCCTGGCAGGCTAGTGGTTCTTCCTGTTGTTATCCTTGATTCAACTGAGATTCCAGTTGTCTCTGCTAAAAGAAGGGAAGATAAGCCAGGTGTGGTGGCACATGCCTTTAATCCCAGCACTTGGGAGGCAGAGGCAGGCAGATCTCTGTGAGTTCAAGGCCAGCCTGGTCTACATAGCAAGCTCCAGGCCAGCCAGGACTAAAGGGAAACCCTGTCTCAAAAAGACCAAAAAAGAAAAGAGAGAAGAGGAGAGGAGAGGAGGGGAGAGGAGAGGAGAGGAGAGGAGAGGAGAGGAGAGGAGAGAAGAGAAGAGAAGAGAAGAGAAGAGAAGAGAAGAGGAAGTAGAAGAGTAAGAGGAAAGATGAGTAGAGAATCGAAGAAGAAACGAAAGAGAAGAGAAGAGAGAAATAGAAAAAAGGGAAAAATAGTATCATGTTTACTTAAACTTGACACTGGTGAGTATGTTTCTATGACCACTTTGCCCACCTAAGTCACTTCTTCCTTTCTCTTTTACCTGAGGTACTGCAATTGTTTCCTAACTTTACCCAGCCACTAGGCTAATATTCTTCTTCAAAATTATGGCTATATCCTCTGATCCAGAATGTGGTATAGCAGCATACTTAACTATTAACAATTAGTCTTCATTCTTAGTGAGCGTAAGAGTTGCTTGCTAAGCCTATTAATGCAAATCCCCCTTTCCAGGTAGAAAATTTAATACTGTTTAAGACACATAAGACACTGGATTTCTGCTGCAAATAGGCTCATATGTACATTTTCAATTTGTGGGACAATTGTGAACTGTGCGGGAGTTGAAGATGAAAGAGTATGTTAATTGCTATGGCAAGGAATCAATTCAAAAGAATACTAAGAGGGAGGATTCAAAGCTCTCCTACTCTGCTTCTCCTCTCCTTCTGCATATACATGCGCACATATGTGGATATCACACATACCCTTATGCAACATATGCCCACTTCCCTTTTTAAACAAGACTGTAAATTATATGCACGACTCTGCCACTGCATCTTTCCCTTATTAAATTCTGGAAATGGTTATATTCAGTATTTCCTTTACAGGCTGGCTTGCTGCAATTTTGTAGCATATTTCATTCCACGTGTCTCTTTAAAACTAAAAGCAAGCTAAACCGGGCGTGGTGGCGCATGCCTTTAATCCTAGCACTTGGAAGGCGAGGCATGACGGATCTTGTTGAGTTCAAGGCCACGCCTGGTCTACAGAGTGAGTTCCAGGACAGGCTGGGCTAAGGGAGACCCTGTCTTGAAAAGACCAAAAAAAAAAAAAAAAAAAACAAAAAAAAACCAAACAAAACAAAAAAACAAACAAACAAAAAACCTAAAAGCAAGCTGTGTTTCTAATCTTCTCTTAAAATTAAAAACAATGGTAGTATGTTTATTCATATGTTATCTTGGACTTTGCTTGTGTAACTTCACCAGAGGCCCCCAAAACAGGATTTCTAGGCCAAGGGTAAATGACTGTGGCTCTGTTAGATCTGCCTCTAGGCTTCATGGGTGTGTCACGTGGTGAGCACAGTCCCACAAGGCAGGCAGCACCACCTGTTCCTTCCTGACCTGTTAACAGGGCTGTTGTCAAACTTTTGGATTTCTGCCAATCCATAAAATGAGAAATGATATTTCACTGTGGTTTTAATTCGCATTTTTCTTGGGTATGAATTTGATCATTCATTTCAAATTCCGCTGATTCCAATTCCTACTTAGTCCAGGTTATTAATAGCTCTAAAAAATGTTCAACAGTTGCATTATTGTATCTGTGATATATTCTTCCTGCAAGTAGGGAATAAGCCTTATAATCTGCAGGAAGATCCTGAATTTATGGCTGAGGGATTTACATCATTTTAAGGAAAAACGATATTAGTTCTTACTATCTTCAGTGCTTTTTTGTTTTTCGATGAGAAAATGTTATTGAATGTTTACCTTTTGAGCTCTGTGGAGAGAACTAGTTGTGTTTATTGCTCTTAAACCAACTAATATTATGAATTATATTAATGAGCTTCCTAATGTTGAGAGAATCTTTGCTAAATTGATAGACATTATTAAGCACTATTTCCTTCCTGAAGGCTCATATTTTTCATCTGTAGTCAACTTATGTTTCTCTTTTTGTTCTTGAGCTGTAAATGTGTCTACTTGATGTCTGTTTCTTAGCAATGCATATCTAGTTTTTATCCCTATCAATTCTATCATCCATCAGCATTTGTTCTTGACCTAAATGTATAACATTTACATATTATTCCCCCCACCTTTCCTTCAATTTTTTCTAGTTCAGGAGATATAAATTTTTTTTTGTCTTTTTGAGACAGGGTCTCCCTTAAATCCCAGCTGGCCTGGAGCTTGCTATGTAGAACAGGCTGGCCTTGAACTCACAGAGATCCACCTGCCTCTGTATCCTGAGTGCTGGGATTAAAGTGTGTCACCACACCTGGCCTAAGACAGTTCTTAGCCTCCATGTGGGTGCTGGGAATCAAACCCGGGTCCTCTGCAACAGCAGTCAGTGCTTTTAACTGCTGAGCCATCTCTCCAGCCCGAGGAGATATAACTTTTAAAAATGTCAGTGTTTCATCTCTTGCTAAAGGTTTCAAAGTAACTCTGTTCCTTAAACCCATCCTACAGTGGAATTACCAGGAAGAGCACACAGGGCCACAGGGCCTCAAATTCTCTTCATTTGACATTGCTTCCTATGGAACTGACAGCAGATGTGTTGGCTTGAATGAGAATGTCCCCTATACACTCCAAGTATTTGAACATTTTTATCCCCAGTCGGTGGCACTGTTTTGGGAGGTCACAGAAGGTGTGGCCATGCTGGAGGAAGTACGTCACTGGGGGTGAACTTAGAGAGTTCTTAAAGCCTTGCCAATCTCCAGTCCCACTCTGTGTCTGCTTGAAGATGTGAACCTCTGCTTTCTGCTCCTGTTCCAACACAACAGACCCGTAGCCTCCTAAACTCAAGGGCAGGAATTATTTAATCGTTAAGGACACTCAATGATGGTCAGAATTGTACAAGATTATAGGATCTGGGCTTGCTAACTGCATTCCTCCTGTCCACCTTTTCACTGGCCTCAGATAAAGGCAATGGTGACAAAACATCCTAGTTATTCCCTCCTCCCTTTAACTTACCTGATCTGCTGCTAGCAGATATGGCGGGGTGAGCTGACGCTCCGGGGCTGACAGTGGTGGACTCTGCAGATGCTCCTGTGGTCTCTAAGAGCAAGAACAAGTTGGGCATGAACATTGGGTATGGCTAGCTCTTTTAACACTACTATGAGTCTCTCAGTTTCCAGAAAATGAAAGTAGAAAGAAAGGTCTCTCTGTCCTCTTTTCTTTAGGCTGGCAAGTCAATCCCATTTAGGGTGGAATTTACAGGCTAACACCTGCTGAGTCATGTACAGCCAGGTGGACCATACCAGGACCTGCCACTCCAGCACCTGCTTCTCTGCAGCTCCTGGCACCTGTCACCTTAGGAGTAGGTTCAGATAACACTCCTGCTGTATCTGATATCGAACATGGGATGAGGGCTATGAATACAGCTAGATCCTCTTTGGAAAACGATCATGACATATGCTTGTCCATATTCTTTAAACAGCGCATGCTTTTTTCCCCGTAAACCACTCATGTGTTAAATTCATTGCCATGGTAATTCAGTTAAAGTCAGATAATGTACTGACTCCATTTATTTTTAATTAATTGATTGATTGATTTTATATGTAAGAAGTTTTTGTCTGTCTGTATGTAAGTGTTCCCATGTATGTAATGTCAGAGTGGCCAGAAGATGGCACAGAATCCTCTGGAAGGAGTTACAGATGACAGTTAGCAACTATGTGGGTGGTCCTCTGCAGAAGCAGCCAGGGCTCTTAACTTCTGAGCCATCTCTCCAGCCCCCTTGATCCAATAAAATATAATGATCGTGTGCATAATTTGAATGAGCTAGTCTCTTTTTTCTACTAATGTTTTATGATATAGATCATACATTTTCTTCATTATTTCTATCTCAATGACTATGTCTTAAATTTGTTTGAATATTATTTTCTCTTTTATCTAAGTGAGTTTGATGGGGGAAATATATATTACCCTATTCTTTCCTATATTTTACAAAAAAGTGAGTATAACCTACAACCATATGTTTATTTCTGTTTTTCTGATCTTTTAGACACAGTATCACATACAAAATAATGCACAGATCCTCCAGGAAGTCTTGTGTATGGCTAAACACTGAGCACTGAGCCCCTGTGTCAACTCTCTGGATGTCACCCTACTCTGCTCCCTCGATGCCTGCTTTTCCACATGTGCTTTCCACAGAAGCTCCAGTTGTAGCTACACCTGCTCCTACACTTGTCCCTATGAGAACAGTGGTTCAGACCCTTGGGTAGCTATGATGAAAACACTCTTTCAGAACAGTTGTCACCTTTAGTCCTGTCATGATCTCCTACATTGCCTTCCCTGGCCACATTCCTTAAACTCATTATCACCCTCTAAGGTCTTGGTAAAGCTGTCCTGGGCCCTGAGGAGGCTTTCTCTTACCTAAGAGGTTTCGGTCACTAGTGGACCCAGTGGCTGCTTCTCCAGATGTGGCCCCATTGGCTGCTCCAGAAGTAGTTTCCACAGACTCCTCTGTTGAACCTGACAGACACAGTGGTGATGACAACACATGCTAGTTATTCTGGGAGAAGACAATAAGCGAGTCTAGTCATCATTTCAGTCTTCTTGAGTTTTCCGTCATTTATCCAACATGGCCTGACTTACCTGTGGCTCCTGGACTTGTAGCTCCATTGCTGGGCTCTTTGGTCTTGCTACCTTCATCCCCGCTGGGTATGGGTGGCGCAGTAGGGACACCTATGTCTCCTGATAAAAGTAATCAAGTTTAAAAGATGCTCTAGATGTAAGTCAATTCATTCGACCTTATAAAAATCTTCTAAGGCATGTAATATTATGTTTCCTGTTTGTCCAACATAGTTTAGTGACTCGTTATATGAGTTGATTGACAGAACCCAGGAACTAGAGTCTCACCCCAAAAGCTATACTATGTCCTGTGATCTTCAAATGATCTGTAGAAAAAAGCAAGTTTATAGAACACCCATTCTATAGAGACTTAAAAAAGTCACAAAATAAATCTAGATACACATTTTTTAAAGTAAGTCTTATTCAACAGACATGCCATCATTGTTTCAAATTACTATGTGCACAAATATGTCCTCTGCTTCTCTTCTTATGTTGCTTTGGACAAGTAACAGCCTGTTCTGGGAGCAAAACTTTGAATATCCCCACTCCAAAACATTCCATATGCTGCCTGATAACCAAAACACATGGCTGACTGACTTCTCACTATCATCCAGGTACCTCTGACTCAGAGTTTAGTGAATGCAAACTAGGCTATCATCACCCTAAAATTTCAATCAGCTTACTGTTCCAATTAATATTAATCAGCTTCCTAAATTTGCTGCTCTATGTATATTATATCTTTCTACCTAGTAACCCCCCCCCCAAAAAAAAGCTGTAAATAAATGCTAAATCAAGAATACTGCAGGGACTGGAGGAAGAACTCAGTGTTAGAGAGGCTGTTTACCCTGAGAGAAATCCTGAGTTCAATCCTCAGTGAAAGAAAAGTGGATGAAAGAAAGCAGAGGGGGAGGAAAAAAAAACATGTCTATGCAGAAAATCAGGTTTGCCATTTAATCTATGCAAGGAGAGAGGTCTCACACACACACACACACACACACACACACACACACACACACACACACTAATGAAATGGCCTCAATAGTCTACCGTGGACTTTGTCTTCACAATTAGACAATCAAAATAATTGAAGACTTTTAAATAGGAGAGAATGATGACTGTAGGGTTTTTCATTTTTCATGGTTTTAATTGAAGTTATGTTGGAAGAAAGTTGCAAAAGAATGGAAAAGGTTTGGGACTAGAGAGATAGCTCAGTGGTTAAGAGCACTTACTGCTCTTGCAGAGGCTGGGGGTTGGCAGGGAGGGTTTGGTTCTCAGTACACACATAGCAGCTAACAACCAACCACCTGTAACTCCAGTTCCAGGGGATCCAATGCCCTCTTCTGGCCTCCTTGGGCATTGCATGACACAGGTACACTTACGTTCACACAAGCAAAATGTTCATGTACATAAAATAAAAATAACTTTCTAAAAATTAAAAATGGAAACAGTAAGTAAGAGGATCCCCAACTTGATGACAAGTAATTGCTGAATTACAGGGATGGGCCCAGAAATTCATAATTCTAGCAAGATCCTAGGAAGCACACTTTCAACACCATTGCGTTGAAAGATGACCCAGGCAGAGCACTGCAGCCAGTGGGTGGAAAGCATTTAATAAGGGAACCAAAGCAGATCCCAGCAGGAAGGAAACAGTAGCCCTTCAAAGCATTGTTTGCAAAGCTGTCAGGGGGAAGTCTGGCTGATTCACCATTCATCAAAGTATCTGTGCTTTAAGAGTACAAATAATATTTTTATGAAACAAATAACAGCTACATTATTTTGGATGTAAGTTCTTACAAATCACAGAACTGAGCAGCCAGTCCCGCCCATAAGGGTTAAGAATGTGAGACGATACTGATTGTGTCACCTCACAGAAATAATGCTGCATAACCACCCTGGTGTTAATGTTGACTAAATTGTAAGGATGTATGTGAGCATTTTTCAGAAACGTTACTGTGCCCTATAAGTACCTTACTAAAACAAAAATATGATTAAACTTTTCCTAAAGTCAGCCAATTGACTTGGATGATGATGACACTCAATTCCTATAATTATTGCTAAATTGGAAGACAAGAATGCTCTTGGAAATACAGTAAGGAAGAGACAGACTGGTTGCATGCTCTCACCTCCTCTTAAAGCTGTTTTGTTGTCAGCTGTAGTGGTTAGGCCTGGTGACAATCCAGGTGTCCCTGCTAAAATGAACACTTGTTAAAAAGTGCATGGGCGCTCTTGCAACTATGAAGGTGATTAGAATATATAAACAAGATATACTATGACATTGTATCTTAATATCATGTAAGTCTGAAATTGTATTTGGAAAATACTCTCCCACATCTCTGAAAGCAGTGGCTCCACTAAGAAAGGATTCTTTATGACATCTGTGGGCATTGCCTGACATGGATGCACAGACACATATGCAGACACTATACTCATATACATAAAATAAAAATAATTAATAAACTGTTTTTAAAAGGAAGGGTTCTGGAGAGGTGGCTCAGCAGTTAAGAGCACCGGCTGCTCTTCCAGAGTACACAGATTTGATTATCAGCACCCACGTGGCAGCTAACAACGGTCTGTAATTATAGATGGAAGGGATATGACACCCATCATGCCCTCTGTGGTCTTGGCACAACACAGGTATACTTACATATATGCAGGAAAAACACTCATACGTATAAAATAAAAACAAGTAAAACAAAATGTTTAAAACCTGATATGCATCCACCAGGACAAGTAAACACTTTGACTTTTATAGTTTGTGAGCAGATCACAGATCCTGTGGCCGGCAGTTGTGAATGAGATTTAGGCATATAAGTCCCAACCCTATTATTAAAACTTGTATATTTAACAGTTTTTGAACTTACAGGAATGTTACCAACAAAGTATTAATATTGATGAACTTAAATAGTAGATATGTGAGACTAAAAGGGGAATAAATGTGTCAAGTAACTACATTATTATTATTATTATTACCATTATTATAAAATTACTGTATGGTTCTAATTCACTTATTTCTTGGTCTTACCCTTTCTTAGGGATGTACATTAAACTTTTGTGAAAAGAGTAAAGATAGTGGATTTATGCTACATATAAGTTATAGTCTTTAAAACTGATATTGTATTTGTCAGGAGCATGTCTACTGAGCATTCTCTAAAACAAACTCTCCCCAGGAATTTCTGTTTGAGCTGAGTTTACCTTCTGTGTGCCCAGGAGATGAGGAGCCTGAGCTGAAATGAGCTGTGGATCCTGCACTTCCAGTGATGGAGGAGCTGGGAGCTGAGGTTGCAGCAGACTCTGAGGAAACATTAAAGGGACTGCTGATTAAAGTTGAACAAGCTTTCCTACCAATGGGAGATCTAACTTTTCACATTGATTCTACTATGAAAAAATAGAAGAAATGATTGCCTTACATTTCTGCTCAGAGTTCTCTCAACTCTTATTTTAATGTGAAAGTCCAAATTATTTTGGTTTTACTACATGCCACTGCTTTTGCACACACATAGTGAAACGCTGGCGTGTGTCAGCTAGATGGCCATGAAGTAGTTGGAGCCACCCAATCTACATTGAAATAAAGAGAGTGGACACCTGATTGCAGCCTCTGAGCATCTGCAGCTCACCTGACTTGTCTTCATGGGAGATCAGGTCAGAGCTTGAGGCTCTAGTCGTTTCACCAACTGATGGTGCAGAGGAGCCTGTCAGAGTGAACAGACAATGACTGTGAGACTTTGAGAAAGTCCATCTGCCCATTCTGCTCTCTGCTTTGGAAAATCTATCATATGTTCATTATACTTCTTCATTTACAAATCCAGCTTTCCAAAAACTGATCATAAAATGGGATACAGGAGTTAGAATATTTGCCTATCTGTCCTCTTAAACTTACGGAACACAAATAAACTTCCTGCCTTGTTGATTTCATTTTATACTCCAAAACTTGTGTTTGCCATTTTGGAAACAGGCTGTACATTTAAATAACTAACCACTTAAACTCTTTTTTTGGACATAGGTACAATTTCAGAGTCAGTGGAGGATATTGTACAAATATTCTAACATAATGTCTTCTATCCAAGCTGGATTCCAAGTCTCATCCCCATCCCAACATCCACAGCCTCAGATGCTATAGAATTCCCTAAACATGGTGGTCATGTTCAGGGAAAGGTTATAAAAATACCATTTACCTAGGCCTATAATCATTACATGTTACTGAAGGGGGATTCAAAGCTCAGTCCTTTTCTACCTGCTAGTGCAGGGGCTTCATATGTCAGTCTCTTTCTAACACTTTCTATCCTAAACCTAACAGCAAATATAGAAATGCGGTGTAAGCATAGACTCCACGTGGACTTGTCTCTGTAAGTTACCTGGAGTGCTGCTAGCAGAGGCTGTGACTGGCCTAGCTGGTGATTCAGGGATTGCAGTGCTGGAGCCCACAGGTAAGCGCCCAGGTCCTAGGACAGAAGAGGCTGTGAGTTGGGGGAACTGCACACTCTTTCTGCCAGTACTGTGAATATGTTGGAAATTCAGGAAAGAAGAGTGCAAGTTGCTCTCCCTCTGGATTACTCAGCCCTGCATTCCATGCAGCCACAGCCAGGGCCTGGCTGTACCCAGAAACAGACTGTCCATCAGGGCTGGAGGGAAGCTACTGGACACCACACTGGGCTCCTGGATCTTGCCAGAGCCTGTGACCTCCATTCCTACTTCCCCAGGGGTGCTGAAACCCTCTGTTTTCTTTCTTTCTTTTTTTTTTTTTTTTGGTCTTTTCAAGACAGGGTTTCCCTGTAGCCCCAGCTGGCCTGGAACTCACTCTGTAGACCAGGCTGGCCTTGAACTCACAAAGATCCGCTTGCCTCTGCCTCCCGAGTGCTAGGACTAAAGGCATGCGCCACCACTCCTGGCTTGAAACCCTCTGCTTTAAAAGTTGCTCCCAAAGATGCCCAATATAATTCTGATATTGCCGGGGCCGGGGGGGGGGTCAGGCTAAGAAATCGTGGCATTAGGTTTTATTGATGTCAGTGATCTGAAATATGCTAGGTGATTGTATACAAAGGGAAGTGTTTTGTCAAAAACATCAGTGGAGTACTGTACTCTTGACTTCACTAACTCATCATTCTCTCCATGAATGCAGAACACTGAAATATTCTTTATTTAAAATTACCAGTCATGTAGTTTATTCGCCTTTCGGTACTGAATGTCCTTGCCCTTCTCATTCCTCTAATACCATTCACAGCCCCCCCATCCCCTTCAATTATCCTGTTCTGCTTCGTAGGTTTTCCTTATATTCAACATTCAAAGAATTACAGATTCTCCGAACAGAAGGACAGTGAGAAAATAAGCACTCTCCTCCCTTTCTGTGCCACAAACCATCAGGCATTAATATGTATATGAAGTATCCCTGGCCTCCATTTGCTGTGAAATAAGAAAAAACGTGACCTTATATGGCTGTCCACAAACCTTTGGGGCATTTGATGTTTTTATGCATGTAATCAGTAGCTGCACTGTTCTTTGGGACATCTTTCCTAAATCTCACCAACAAACGTTCTGCTGATCCCATCGAAGCCCCTGAAGAGGTTACCTGAGGGTGACACAGGGCTGGTGGCCCCAGTGCCTGCCTTTCCAGGTGTGCTTCCTTTCCCTGGCCCTGAGGTTGTTCCCAGGCCTGTGATAGTTGAACCTGACAAACAAGAGTAGTGGATTCTAAATTACAAATTCTCAAGAGGACTCTGAGGAAATACAGGCACAGTTTCAATCACCTTCTTCTTTCCTATCCTGTTCACAGTACCTACATGGACACACTGAAGGGTCTAAGGTCAACATTTTCAATCACCTGACTTTCCTGGGCTTGTGGATCCAGTATGATCTTCGATGGCTGTGCTGCCCTGTCCACTCACTTCTTTTGGTGAAGTGGGAACTCCTAATCCAAATATTGAAAACAAAATCATTCATTTAAAAATGCCATGGACAGAGAGAAAATGACTGATATCTTTCAATCCCACTGTATCAGGTTCTACTGTTCACACCCATTGGACATGCTAGAAATGACTGAACAGTTAAACAAATAGCCAGTACTGAAAATCAAGCATCCAGCTGAGCTCCAGTCCTTAAAAAAATGTCAAAATGCATATTGCAGCATTATCAAGCTGTAGTGTGTTGCCTTTAACTCCCCATCAATGTAAATAGAGAAATGAAACATAAGTCACATCATGTAAAACATAAGTGTTTGCTCTTCAGATACATAAAGGCCCAACCTAACAAGCTAGCTTGTGTCTCAGGCTCTGACCTCTCCCTCAGGTCCATTGAGAAGGAGCAGCAGACACTGCCCGCTGCCCTCAGCTGTGGAATGAGTAGTCCTGCTCACGACCATGGACACAGCTGATACCAAAGGACGCAGGTGACTGAGAAGTCATTATGACCCTTGACGTCTGCCTCATAAATTAGGAAATATACATGAGTAGACATTACTTAAAAGTTACAGTCAGTCCAAGCTCATTTCAATTCATTTATTCTCTTTAGTGGTGCTCTGGTATATAGATCCTATGTTCTGACTAATAATTTTATTAATATGTATCGTCCTCCAAAATACTTAAGGCATACATTGTAAACCTAGAAATTTGTTGAGGAAATAATTTTAGGGACAAGAAAATCAGTCCATAGATTCATTTTAAAAACCATTTGACATCTCAACTAAACACTTAAAAATGGTTTGAAATTTTATAAACTTTGGTTTTACCTGGTTTTATTTGTTTTATCACCAGAATGTTAACAAACACAGATAAGTGAGGAGAGAGGTTTTCAATGTTCATTCTGTTATTCTTGACTTGAGTGTGAAGGTGGAGGAGGACACAGGAGACACAGGCTTCCACAGAAGTGCTTTTCAGAACTGAGCACTCTCAATACTCCAGAGACATTAGAACATTCACACTCCTTGTCTTTGGGGGGAGGTGAGCTTCTTCCCCAGATCACAGAAGGGTTGGCCAGCCGTTATCCACTAGGCCTCTGAATGGGAGTCCCACCCCTGTTTATAGCTTGGATATTTACGAATTTCTAAACTCATAGGAAAGTTACCACAAAAATATGGAGTAAATATGTGAGATTAACAGGGGAACAAGTATGTGCCAAGAAATGACATGATCCTTACTGATATCAACAAAGTATTGTATGACTGTAACTGATTTTTTCTTGGTCGTATCCTTTCTTAATACTGTGCATTTCCATTGGTTGCTGCTGTGGTTACAAGTGGAGACTTCAGAGCTGTCTCTGATAAAGTATGGAGAGAATACATACCTTATTAAAAATCTGACAAGATAGAAGGAGCACATGATAGTCAAGGGATATATGTTAAATAACTTGTGAAAAGAGTAAAGACAGTGGATTTACATTACATATTAAGCGTATCCATTAAATCTGATATTGTATTTTTGGGGAACATGTCTGCTCACCATTCTCTAAAACAAGCTCCCCCCAGGAATTTCTTTTGGGGCTGAGTTTACCTTCTGTGCGCCCAGGAGATGAGAACCTTGAGCTCAAATGTGCTGTGGTTCCTGCGCTTCCAGCGATGGAGGAGATGGGACCTGAGGTTGCAGCAGACTCTGAGGAAATATTAAAGGGACTGCTGATTAAAGCTGAACAGGCTTTCCTACCAATGGGAGATCTAACTTTTACATTGTTTCTACTAAAGTAAATGAAATTATTGCAGTACATTTCTGCTCAGAGTTCCCTCAAATCTTTTAATATGATAGTTTAAATTATTTTTGTTCTACTGTTTTTACACACAAATAAACAAATACCAGCCTGAGAATCGTGCAATGGCCCCAGCTACTCTGCATTAAAATAGAGCAAGCGGACACATGATTGTAGCCTGTGAGCATCCTCAGCTAACCTGACTTGTCTTCAGGGGAGGTCAGCTCAGTGCTTGAGGCTCTAGTCCTTTTACCAACTGATGCTGCAGAGGAGCCTGTGAGAGTGAACAGCCAATGACTGTGAGACTTTGAGAAAGTCCATCTGCTCATCCTGCCCTCTGCTTTGAAACATCTATCCTATATGCAGTTATACTTTGTACATACAAATATGACTTTCCAAAATCTAATCCTAAAATGTGAAACATATGATAGAATACTTGCCTGTCTGTCCTCAATTAATTATGGACACTCCATCAACTGTCTGCCATTTCTATCTCATTTAATAGTGCAAAACTAGATATTACCCTTTTGGAAGCAGTTTGAATACTGGAATAACTGACTGTTTAGCACAGTTTTACGGACAGAGGTCCAATTGCAAGGGGTCTGTGGAGGGAACTGGACATAAATTCTAAAACTATCTTTCTGTCCCAGCAGGATTGCAGGTGTCATCCTCATCCCAACATCCAGAGGGGCCAATGCTCTAGAAACCTCTCATCACAGTGGCCATGTTCAGGGCAAGGTTACATCTACCCAGGCCTATCATCACTACCTGCTATTTAAGGGGGATGCAGAGCTCAGTCTCTTACTACTCCTCTCTGTCCTAAACCTAACCCTACATCAGAAGTGGAGTGCAAGCAGAGACTCCAGGTGGACTTGTCTCTGTAAGTTACCTGGACTGCTGCCAGCAGACGCTGTGGCTGGCCTCACTGATGATCCAGGGATTGCAGTGCTGGAGCCCACAGGTGAGCTCCCAGGTCCTAGGACAGAAGAGGCTGTGAGTTGGGGACCTCCATAATCTTTCTGTCATTACTGTCAATACTTTGCATTTTGAGGAAACAAGAATGAAAGTCACTCTTCCTCCCTGTCTGCACCGTCCTGCATTCCATGTAGCCAGAGCCAGGGCCTGGTCGTACCAGGACCAGACTGTCCACCAGGCCATGGAGGAAGCTCCTGGCAACTCATTGGCCTCCTGGATCTTGCCAGAACCTGTGACCTCTGTCCCTGCTTCCCCAGGGGTGCTGAAACTCTCTGCTTCTAAAGTTGCTCCAGGAGAAAACCCAGGGTAGACCTCATATTGACCAAGGGAGAAAGGTCAAACTAAGAGAATGTGATGTTAGGGACTGGTTTTTAATCACAATAAGATGAAATTTGGTAAGTTTTTATAAGCAAAAGGAAGTATCTCCCAATAAACATCACTGGAGTGGGAAATTCTGGATTTCAGGAATAATCAATCTCTGTATGAGCAGATCTTTGATATATTCTGTATTAGTAACCACTTAGTACTAAATGTCCTGGTCTCTTTCCATTCCTCTAATAACATTCACTGCACACACCTCCTTTACTACTGCTCTGCACCTTAGATTTTCCTTACATTCCATGTTCATAAATTTTCACCATCCAAGCAAAAGGAGAGTGAGAAAATAAGCAATCTCCTTTTTCTATGCCACAGAGCATCATGCTTTATTATATTTATCAAAATTCTTTGCTCCTCCATTGGCTTCTATGTAAAGAAAAATGGATCTGCCTGGTGGACAGTCTATTCCTGGGTACAGCCAGGCCCTGGCTGTGGCTACATGGAGTGCAGGACTGTGCAGACAGAGAGGAAGAGTGACTTGCATTCTTGTTTCCTCAATATGCAAGAATATACATATATATATATATATATATATATATACAAAACTTTCGGAAAATTGATAATTTTATGAATGTAATTAGTATCTACACTGTCATTTTGGACATCTGTCCTCAGTATCACTGCCCATGGTTCTGCTGACCCCATCCAGGCCTCTAAGGACTCTGACCTGATGGTGGCACAGTGCTTGTGGCCCTGCTGCCTGATGTACCAGGCGTGCCTCCCTTCCCTGCTCCTGAGGTTGTTCCCAGATCCTCTACAGTTGAACCTGACAAACAAGGGCCACGGATTCTAATGTGATGATTCTTACCAACTTCAGTCACCTTCTACAGTTCCATCATGTTCACAACAGCCTACCAGTTCTCCTACATAGACCCTTTCAAGGCTCTAAGATGCATGTTTTCAATCACCTGAATTTCCTGGGCTCGTGGCTCCAGTACCTTCTTCACTGGGTGAGCTGCCTTGTCCACTCCCTTCACTTGGTGCAGTGGGACCACTTTCTCCTAATATTGAAAGAAAACCATCCATGAACAAAGGACAAGGACAGAAAGAAAATGACTGTTCTCATTAAATTTCACAGTATTAGATTCTACTCTTCACACTGATTGTATGTAATCAAGTGACAGGGTAGAAATGACTAAGCAGGTAAACAACACATCCAGAAATGAAAACCAAGCTCCCATCTGATCTTAAAAATGTGCAAAAAACACATATTGTAACGTTCAGAAGCTGTATTGTTTTTTCCTTGAAACCGCCATGAATGTAAACAGAGAAATGAAGAGGTTTTATGTCACATCACATAAAATACAAGTCTTTGCTCTTCAGATACATAAAAACCCAGCCTGTCCAGCTGTCTGCTTGTAAGAGCATGACATCTCCTTCAGGTCTATCAGGGACCAGAAACACAAAGAGCTGGAGGCCCTCAGCTGTGCACTCAACTTTTAGTAGTACTGCTCCTGACCACTGAGAAGTCATTATGACCTCTGAACTCTGCATCAGAAGTTAAGTTCAATGGACATCATGTAAATATCACATCAGTCCAAGCTCCCTTCAATTAAGTTTCTTGAACTGTGCTCCTGTGCCTGGATTTTACGTTTAGACAAATGATTTTATTACTATGTACTATCTTTCAAAATACTCAAGTCTTGCCAGGCGTGGTGGTGGAATCTTTGGTTTCTAGCACTTGGGAGGCAGAGGCAGGTGGATCTTTGTGAGTTCAAGGAGAGCCTGGTCTACAGAGTAAGTTCTAGGACAGCTGGGGCTACAGGGAGATCCTGTCTCAAAAAGACAAAACAATACTTCAGTCTTAAGTTGTAACCCCATATAGTTGCTGAGGAAACAAATTAAAGAACATAAAACTATAAGTAAAACTGGCCGGGCGTGGTGGTGCACGCCTTTAATCCTAGCACTTGGGAGGCAGAGGCAGGTGGATCTTTGTGAGTTCAAGGCCAGTCTGGTCTTCAGAGTGAGTTCCAGGACAGCTGGAACTACAGGAAGACCCTCTCTCAAAAAGACCAAAACAAACAAACAAAAACAAAAAACAAAAAACAACAACAAAAAATCTAGTCTATGTGTTGGCTTTAAAAGGCATTGGGCAAGTAAACATTTAACAATAGTTTGAACATTTGGAGAGTTTGGTTTTATCTTGAAGTGAGCAGAATGTTAAGAAACACAGATAGGTGAGGAGAATGGATTTGGATGTCCATTCTTTTATTCTTGAGCTGAGTTTAAAGGTGGAAGAGGACACAGGAGACAGGCTTCCCCAGCAGTGCTTTTCAGAACTGAGCACTCTCAATACTCCAGAGACATTAGAACATTCACACTCCTTGTCTTTGGGGGGAGGTGAGCTTCTTCCCCAGATCACAGAAGGGGTGGCCAGCTAGGCCTAGTTGTCCACTAGGCCTCTAAATGGGAGTCCCACCCCTGTTTACAGCTTGGATATTTAGGAATTTCTAAACTCATAGGAAAGTTACCACAAACCTATAGAGTAAATATGTGAGATTAACAGGGGAACAAGTATGTGCCAAGAAATAACATGATTCTTATTGATATCAACAAAATATTGTATGATTGTAACTGATTTTTTCTTGGTCTTATACTCTCTTAATACTGTGCATTTCCATTGGTTGCTGCTGTGGTTACAAGTGGAGACTCCAGAGCTGTCTCTGATAAAGCATAGAGAGAATACATTCCTTATTAAAAATCTGCAACTGACAAGATAGAAGGAGCACATGACAGTCATGTGACATATGTTAAATAACTTGTGAAAAGAGTAAAGACAGTGGATTTCCACTACATATTAAGAGTAGCCATTAAATCCGGTACTGTATTTGGGGGAACATGTCTGTCCACCATTCTCTAAAACAAGCTCCCCCCAGGAATTTCTTTTGGGGCTGAGTTTACCTTCTGTGTGCCCAGGAGATGAGAACCTTGAGCTCAAATGTGCTGTGGTTCCTGCGCTTCCAGCGATGGAGGAGATGGGCGCTGAGGTTGCAGCAGACTCTGTGGGAACATTAAAGGGACTGCTGATTAAACTGAACAGGCTTTCCTACCAATGGGGGATCTAACTTTTACATTGTTTCTACTAAAGTAAACGAAATTATTGGAGTACATTTCTGCTCAGAGTTCCCTCAAATCTTTTAATATGATAGTTTAAATTATTTTGGTTGTACGTTTTTTACACACAAATATACAAATACCAGCCTGAGAGTCATGCAATGGCCCCAGCTAATCTGCATTAAAATAGAGAAGGTGGACACGTGATTGCAGCCTGTGAGCATCCTCAGCTCACCTGACTTGTCTTCAGGGGAGGTCACTTCAGTGCTTGAGGCTCTAGTCCTTTCACCAACTGATGCTGCAGAGGAGCCTGTCAGAGTGAACAGCCAATGACTATGAGACTTTCAGAAAGTCCATCTGCTCATGCTGTCCTCTGCTTTGAAACATCTATCCTATATGCAGTTATACTTTGTACTTACAAATATGAGTTTCCAAAATCTGATCCTAAAATGTGAAACATATGATAGAATACTTGTCTGTCTGTCCTCAATTAATTATGGACACTCCATCAACTGTCTGCCATTTCTATCTCATGTAATAGTCCAAAACTAGATGTTACCCTTTTGGAAGCAGTTTGAACACTGGAATAACTGACTGTTTAATGCACAGTTTTATGGACAGAGGTCCAATTGCAAGGGGTCTGTGGAGGGAACTGGACATAAATTCTAAAACTATCTTTCTGTCCCAGCAGGATTGCAGGTGTCATCCTCATCTCAACATCCAGAGGGGCCAATGCTCTAGAAACCTCTCATCACAGTGGCCATGTTCAGGGCAAGGTTACATCTACCCAGGCCTATCATCACTACCTGCTATTTAAGGGGGATGCAGAGCTCAGTCTCTTACTACTCCTCTCTGTCCTAAACCTAACCCTACATCCAGAAGTGGAGTGCAAGCAGAGACTCCAGGTGGACTTGTCTCTGTAAGTTACCTGGACTGCTGCCAGCAGACGCTGTGGCTGGCCTCACTGATGATCCAGGGATTGCAGTGCTGGAGCCCACAGGTGAGCTCCCAGGTCCTAGGACAGAAGAGGCTGTGAGTTGGGGACCTCCATAATCTTTCTGTCATTACTGTCAATACTTTGCATTTTGAGGAAACAAGAATGAAAGTCACTCTTCCTCCCTGTCTGCACCGTCCTGCATTCCATGTAGCCAGAGCCAGGGCCTGGTCGTACCAGGACCAGACTGTCCACCAGGCCATGGAGGAAGCCCCTGGCAACTCATTGGCCTCCTGGATCTTGCCAGAACCTGTGACCTCTGTCCCTGCTTCCCCAGGGGTGCTGAAACTCTCTGCTTCTAAAGTTGCTCCAGGAGAAAACCCAGGGTAGACCTCATATTGACCAGGGGAGAAAGGTCAAACTAAGAGAAGGTGATGTTAGGGATTGGTTTTTAATCACAATAAGATGAAATTTGGTAAGTTTTTGTAAGCAAAAGGAAGTATCTCCCAATAAACCTCACTGGAGTGGGAAATTCTGGATTTCAGGAATAATCAATCTCTGTATGAGCAGATCTTTGATATATTCTGTATTAGTCACCACTTAGTACTAAATGTCCTGGTCTCTTTCCATTCCTCTAATAACATTCACCGCACACACCTCCTTTACTACTGCTCTGCACCTTAGATTTTCCTTACATTCCATGTTCATAAATTTTCACCATCCAAGCAAAAGGAGAGTGAGAAAATAAGCAATCTCCTTTTTCTATGCCACAGAGCATCATGCTTTATTATATTTATCAAAATTCTTTGCTCCTCCATTGGCTTCTATGTAAAGAAAAAGAGATCTGCCTGGTGGACAGTCTATTCCTGGGTACAGCCAGGCCCTGGCTGTGGCTACATGGAGTGCAGGACTATACAGACAGAGAGGAAGAGTGACTTGCATTCTTGTTTCCTCAATATGCAAGAATATACATATATATATATATAAACACAAATATATATACACACACAAACCTTTCCGAAAATTGATAATTATATGCATGTAATTAGTATCTACACTGTCATTTTGGACATCTGTCCTCAGTCTCACTGCCCATGGTTCTGCTGACCCCATCAAGGCCTCTAAGGACTCTGACCTGATGGTGGCACAGTGCTGGTGGCCCTGCTGCCTGATGTACCAGGCGTGCCTCCCTTCCCTGCTCCTGAGGTTGTTCCCAGATCCTCTACAGTTGAACCTGACAAACAAGGGCCACGGATTCTAATGTGATGATTCTTACCAATTTCAGTCACCTTCTACAGTCCCATCATGTTCACAACAGCCTACCAGTTCTCCTACATAGACCCTTTCAAGCTCTAAGATGCATGTTTTCAATCACCTGAATTTCCTGGGCTCGTGGCTCCACTACCTTCTTCACTGGGTGAGCTGCCTTGTCCACTCCCTTCACTTGGTGCAGTGGGACCACTTTCTCCTAATATTGAAAGAAAACCATCCATGAACAAAGGACAAGGACAGAAATAAAATGACTGTTCTCATTAAATTTCACAGTATTAGATTCTACTCTTCACACTGATTGTATGTAATGAAGTCACAGGGTAGAAATGACTGAGCAGGTAAACAACACATGCAGAAATGAAAACCAAGCTCCCATCTGATCTTAAAAACATGTGTGGAAGTCACGTATTGTAACGTTGAGAAGCTGGATTTTTTCCTTGAAACCACCATGAATGTAAATAGAGAAATGAAGAGGTTTTATGTCACATCACATAAAAAACAAGTCTTTGCTCTTCAGATACATAAAAACCCAGCCTGTCCAGCTGTCTGCTTGTAAGAGCATGACATCTCCTTCAGGTCCATCAGGGACCAGAAACACACAGAGCTGGAGGCCCTCAGCTGTGCACTCAACTTTGAGTAGTACTGCTCCTGACCACTGACAAGTCATTATGACCTCTGAACTCTGCATCAGAAGTTAAGTTCAGTGGACATCATGTAAATGTCACATCAGTCCACGCTCCTTTCAATTAAGTTTCTTCAACTGTGCTCCTGTGCCTGGATTTTACGTTTAGACAAATGATTTTATTACTATGTATTATCTTCCAAAATACTCAAGTCTTGCCAGGCGTGGTGGCAGAAGCTTTGGATTCTAGCACTTGGGAGGCAGAGGCAGGTGGCTCTTTGTGAGTTCAAGGAGAGCCTGGTCTACAGGGTGAGTTCTAGGACAGCTGGGGCTACAGGGAGTTCTTGTCTCAAAAAGACAAAACAATACTTAAGTCTTAAGTTGTAAACCCATATAGTTGCTGAGGAAACAAATTTAAGAACATAAAACGAGTCTATATCTTGGCTTTTAAAGGCATTGGGCAAGTAAACATTTAACAATGGTTTGAACATTTGGAGAGTTTGGTTTTATCTTGAAGTGACCAAAACGTTAAGAAACACAGAGAGGTGGGGAGAATGGATTTGGATGTCCATTCTTTTATTCTTGAGTTGAGTTTGAAGGTGGAGGAGGACACAGGAGACACAGGCTTCCCCAGCAGTACTTTTCAGAACCAAGCACTCTCAATACTCCAGAGACATCAGAATATTCACCCTCCTTGTCTTTGGGGGGAGGTGAGCTTGTTCCCCAGATCACAGAAGGGGTGGCCACCTAGGCCTAGTTGTCCACTAGGCCTCTAAATGGGAGTCCCACCCCTGTTTACAGCTTGGATATTTAGGAATTTCTAAACTCATAGGAAAGTTACCACAAACCTATAGAGTAAATATGTGAGATTAATAGGGGAACAAGTATGTGCCAAGAAATAACATGATTCTTATTGATATCAACAAAGTATTATATGATTGTAACTGATTTTTCTCTAGGTCTTATCCTCTCTTAATGCTGTGCATTTCCATTGGTTTCTGCTGTGGTTACAAGTGGAGACTCCAGAGCTGTCTCTGATAAAGCATAGAGAGAATACATACCTTATTAAAAATCTGCAACTGACAAGATAGAAGGAGCACATGACAGTCATGTGACATATGTTAAATAACTTGTGAAAAGAGTAAAGATAGTGGATTTCCACTACATATTAAGAGTAGTCATTAAATCCGGTACTGTATTTGGGGGAACATGTCTGTCCACCATTCTCTAAAACAAGCTCCCCCCAGGAATTTCTTTTGGGGCTGAGTTTACCTTCTGTGTGCCCAGGAGATGAGAACCTTGAGCTCAAATGTGCTGTGGTTCCTGCGCTTCCAGCGATGGAGGAGATGGGCGCTGAGGTTGCAGCAGACTCTGTGGGAACATTAAAGGGACTGCTGATTAAAGCTGAACAGGCTTTCCTACAAATGGGGGATCTATCTTTTGTATTGTTTCTACTAAAGTAAACGAAATTATTGCAGTACATTTCTGCTCAGAGTTCCCTCAAATCTTTTAATATGATAGTTTAAATTATTTTGGTTCTACTTTTTTTACACACAAATATACAAATACCAGCCTGAGAGTCATGCAATGGCCCAACCAATCTGCATTAAAATAGAGCAAGTGGACACAGGATTGCAGCATGTGAGCATCCTCAGCTCACCTGACTTGTCTTCAGGGGAGGTCAGCTCAGTGCTTGAGGCTCTAGTCCTTTCACCAACTGATGCTGCAGAGGAGCCTGTCAGAGTGAACAGCCAATGACTATGAGACTTTCAGAAAGTCCATCTGCTTATCTTGTCCTCTGCTTTGAAACATCTATCCTATATGCAGTTATACCTTGTCCTTACAAATATGACTTTCCAAAATCTGATCCTCAAGTGTGAAACATATGATAGAATACTTGCCTGTCTGTCCTCATTTAGTTATGGACACTATATCAACTGTCTGCCATTTCTATTTCATTTAATAGTCCAAAACTAGATGTTCCATTTTTGGAAGTGGTTTGAACACTGGAATAACTGACCGTTTAACACAGTTTTACGGACAGAGGTTCAATTGCAAGGATTCTGTGGAGGGAACTGGACATAAATTCTAAAACTATCTTTCTGTCCCAGCAGGATTGCAGGTGTCATCCTCATCCCAACATCCAGAGGGGTCAAGGCTCTAGAAACCTCTCATCACAGTGGCTGTGTCCAGGGCAAGATTACATCTTCCCAGGCCTATCATCACTACCTGCTATTTAAGGGGGATTCAGAGCTCAGTCTCTAACTAATCCTCTACATCCTAACCCTAACCCTACATCCAGAAGTGGAGTGCAAGCAGAGACTCCAGGTGGATTTGTCTCTGTAAGTTACCTGGACTGCTGCCAGCAGAGGCTGTGGCTGGCTTCACTGATGATCCAGGGATTGCAGTGCTGGAGCCCACAGGTGAGCTCCCAGGTCCTAGGACAGAAGAGGCTGTGAATTGGGGACCTGCACACTCTTTCGGACATTACTGTCAATATTTTGCATTTTGAGGAAACAAGAATGCAAGTCACTCTTCCTCCCTGTCTGCACGTTCCTGCACTCCATGTAGCCAGAGCCAGGGACTAGCCGTACCAGAAACAGACTGTCCACCAGGCCATGGAGGAAGCTCCTTGGTACCACACTGGCTTCCTGGACCTTGCCAGAACCTGTGACCTCTGTCCCTGCTTCCTCAGGGGTGCTGAAACCCTCTGCTTCTAAAGTTGCTCCAGGAGACACCCAGGGTAGGCCTGATATTGACCAAGGGGAAAAGGTTAAACTAAGAGAATGTGATGTTAGGGATTGGTTTTTAATCACAATAAGATGAAATTTGCTAAGTTTTTGTAAGCAAAGGGAAGTATCTCCGGATAAACCTCACTGGAGTAGGACATTCTGGATTTCAGGAATAATCAATCTCTGCATGAGCAGATCTTTGATATATTCTTTATTAGTCAGCATTCAGTACTAAGTGTCCTGGTCTCTTCCCATTCCTCTAATAACATTCGCCGCACGCACCTCCTTTACCACTGCTCTGCGCCTTACATTTTCCTTACATTCCATGTTCATAAATTTTCACCATCCAAGCAAAAGGAGAATGAGAAAATAAGCAATCTCCTTTTTCTATGCCACAAAGCATCATGCTTTATTATATTTATCAAAATTATTTGCTCCTCCATTGGCTTCTATGTAACGAAAAAGAGATCTGCCTGGTGGACAGTCTATTCCTGGGTACAGCCAGGCCCTGGCTGTGGCTACATGGAGTGCAGGACTGTGCAGAGAGGAAGAGTGACTTGCATTCTTGTTTCCTCAATATGCAAGAATATATATACACACATATATACACACACACAAACCTTTCGGAAAATTGATAATTATATGCATTTAATTAGTATCTCCACTGTCATTTTGGACATCTGTCCTCAGTATCACTGCCCATGGTTCTGCTGACCCTATCAAGGTCTCTAAGGACTCTGACCTGATGGTGGCACAGTGCTGGTGGCCCTGCTGCCTGATGTCCCAGGCATGCCTCCCTTCCCTGCTCCTGAGGTTGTTCCCAGATCCTCCACAGTTGAATCTGACAAACAAGACCCATGGATTCTCATGTGATGATTCGTAACTTCAGTCACCTTCTGTGAACCCATCATGTTCACAACAGCCTACCAGTTCTCCTACATAGACCCTTTCAAGGCTCTAAGATGCATGTTTTCAATCACCTGAGATTCCTGGGCTCGTGGCTCCACTACCTTCTTCACTGGGTGAGCTGCCTTGTCCACTCCCTTCACTTGGTGCAGTGGGACCACTTTCTCCTAATATTGAAAGAAAACCATCCATGAACAAAGGACAAGGACAGAAATAAAATGACTGTTCTCATTAAATTTCACAGTATTAGATTCTACTCTTCACACTGATTGTATGTAATGAAGTCACAGGGTAGAAATGACTGAGCAGGTAAACAACACATGCAGAAATGAAAACCAAGCTCCCATCTGATCTTAAAAACATGTGTGGAAGTCACGTATTGTAACGTTGAGAAGCTGGATTTTTTTCCTTGAAACCGCCATGAATGAAATAGAGAAATGAAGAGGTTTTATGTCACATCATATAAAACACAAGTCTTTGCTTTCAGATACATAAAAACCTAGCCTGACCAGCTGTCTGCTTATAAGAGCATGACCTCTCCTTCAGGTCCATCAGGGACCAGAAACACACAGAGCTGGAGGCCCTCAGCTGTGCACTCAACTTTGAGTAGTACTGCTCCTGACCACTGAGAAGTCATTATGACCTCTGAACTCTGCATTAGAAGTTAAGTTCAATGGACATCATGTAAATGTCACATCAGTCCATGCTCCTTTCAATTAAGTTTCTTGAACTGTGCTCCTGTGCCTGGATTTTACGTTTAGACAAATGATTTTATTACTGTGTACTATCTTTCAAAGTACTCAAGTCTTGCCAGGCGTGGTGGCAGAAGCTTTGAATTCTAGCACTTGAGAGGCAGAGGCAGGTGGATCTTTGTGAGTTCAAGGAGAGCCTAGTCTACAGGGTGAGTTGTAGGACAGCTGGGGCTACAGGGAGATCCTGTCTCAAAAAGACAAAACAATACTTAAGTCTTAAGTTGTAACCCCATATAGTTGCTGAGGAAACAAATTTAAGAACATAAAACTAGTCTGTATCTTGGCTTTAAAAGGCATTGGGCAAGTAAACATTTAACAATGGTTTGAACATTTGGAGAGTTTGGTTTTATCTTGAAGTGACCAAAAGGTTAAGAAACACAGAGAGGTGAGGAGAATGGATTTGGATGTCCATTCTTTTATTCTTGAGTTGAGTGTGAAGGTGGAGGAGGACACAGGAGACACAGCCTTCCCCAGCAGTAGTTTTCAGAACTGAGCACTCTCAATACTCCAGAGACATCAGAATATTCACACTCCTTGTCTTTGGGGGGAGGTGAGCTTGTTCCCCAGATCACAGAAGGGTTGGCCAGCAGTTGTCCACTAGGCCTCTGAATGGGAGTCCCACCGCTCTTTATAGCTTGGATAGTTACGAATTTCTAAACTCATAGGAAAGTTACCACAAATATATGGAGTAAATATGTGAGATTAACAGGGGAACAAGTATGTGCCAAGAAATAACATGATTCTTATTGATATCAACAAAATATTGTATGATTGTATCTGATTTTTTCTTGGTCTTATCCTCTCTTAATACTGTGCATTTCCATTGGTTGCTGCTCTGGTTACAAGTGGAGACTCCAGAGCTGTCTCTGATAAAGCATAGAGAGAATACATTCCTTATTAAAATTCTGCAAATCACAAGATAGAAGGAGCACATGACAATCATGTGACATATGTTAAATAACTTGTGAAAAGAGTAAAGACAGTGGATTTCCACTACATATTAAGCGTATCCATTAAATCCGATACTGTATTTTGGGGAACATGTCTGGTCACCATTCTCTAAAACAAGCTCCCCCCAGGAATTTCTTTTGGGGCTGAGTTTACCTTCTGTGCGCCCAGGAGATGAGAACCTTGAGCTCAAATGTGCTGTGGTTCCTGCGCTTCCAGCGATGGAGGAGATGGGCGNAAACAACACATGCAGAAATGAAAACCAAGCTCCCATCTGATCTTAAAAACATGTGTGGAAGTCACGTATTGTAACGTTGAGAAGCTGGATTTTTTTCCTTGAAACCGCCATGAATGAAATAGAGAAATGAAGAGGTTTTATGTCACATCATATAAAACACAAGTCTTTGCTTTCAGATACATAAAAACCTAGCCTGACCAGCTGTCTGCTTATAAGAGCATGACCTCTCCTTCAGGTCCATCAGGGACCAGAAACACACAGAGCTGGAGGCCCTCAGCTGTGCACTCAACTTTGAGTAGTACTGCTCCTGACCAATGACAAGTCATTATGACCTCTGAACTCTGCATCAGAAGTTAAGTTCAGTGGACATCATGTAAATGTCACATCAGTCCATGCTCCTTTCAATTAAGTTCTTGAACTGTGCTCCTGTGCCTGGATTTTATGTTTAGACAAATGATTTTATTACTATGTACTATCTTCCAAAATACTCAAGTCTTGCCAGGCATGGTGGGGGAAGCTTTGGATTCTAGCACTTGGGAGGCAGAGGCAGGTGGCTCTTTGTGAGTTAAAGGAGAGCCTGGTCTACAGAGTGAGCTCTAGGACAGCTGGGGCTAACACGGAGATCCGGTCTCAAAAAGACTAAACAATAATTAAGTCTTAAGTTGTAAACCCATATAGTTGCTGAGGAAACAAATTTAAGAATATAAAACTAGTCTGTATGTTGGCGTTAAAAGGCATTGGGCAACTAAACATTTCACAACGGTTTGAACATTTGGAGAGTTTGGTTTTATCTTGAAGTGACCAAAAGGTTAAGAAACTCAGATAGTTGCGGAGAATGGATTTGGATGTCCATTCTGTTATTCTTGACTTGAGTGTGAAGGTGGAGGAGGACACAGGAGACACAGGCTTCCCCAGCAGTGCTTTTCAGAACTGAGCACTCTCAGTACTCCAGAGATATTAGAACATTCACACTCCTTATCTTTGGGGGGAGGTGAGCTTGTTCCCCAGATCACAGAAGGGTTGGCCAGCAGTTGTCCACTAGGCCTCTGAATGGGAGTCCCACCCCAGTTTATAGCTTGGATATTTACGAATTTCTAAACTCATAGGAAAGTTACCACAAAAATATGGAGTAAATATGTGAGATTAACAGGGGAACAAGTATGTGCCAAGAAATCACATGATACTTATTGATATCAACAAAATATTGTATGATTGTAACTGATTTTTTCTTGGTCTTATCCTCTCTTAATACTGTGTCATTTCTGTTGATTCCTGCTGTGGTTACAAGTGGAGACTCCAGAGCTGTCTCTGATAAAGCATAGAGAGAATACATACCTTATTGAAAATCTGCAACTGACAAGACAGAAGGAGCACATGACAGTCATGTGACATATGTTAAATAACTTGTGAAAAGAGTAAAGAGTGGATTTACACTACATATTAAGAGTAGCCATTAAATCTGATGTTGTATTTTTGGGGAACATGTCTGTTCACCATTCTCTAAAACAAGCTCCCCCCAGGAATTTCTTTTGGGGCTGAGTTTACCTTCTGTGCGCCCAGGAGATGAGAACCTTGAGCTCAAATGCGCTGTGGTTCCTGCGCTTCCAGCGATGGAGGAAATGGGCGCTGAGGTTGCAGCAGACTCTGAGGGAACATTAAAGGGACTGCTGATTAAAGCTGAACAGGCTTTCCTACCAATGGGAGATCTAACTTTCACATTGTTTCTACTAAAGTAAACGAAATTATTGCAGTACATTTCTGCTCAGAGTTCCCTCAAATCTTTTAATATGATAGTTTAAATTATTTTGGTTCTACTTTTTTTACACACAAATATACAAATACCAGCCTGAGAGTCATGCAATGGCCCCAGCTAATCTGCATTAAAATAGAGCAAGCGGACACATGATTGTAGCCTGTGAGCATCCGCAGCTCACCTGACTTGTCTTCAGGGGAGGTCAGCTCAGTGCTTGAGGCTCTAGTCCCTTCACCAACTGATGCTGCAGAGGAGCCTGTCAGAGTGAACAGCCAATGACTGTGAGACTTTCAGAAATTCCATCTGCTCATCCTGTCCTCTGCTTTGAAACATCTATCCTATATGCAGTTATACTTTGTACTTACAAATATGAGTTTCCAAAATCTGATCCTAAAATGTGAAACATATGATAGAATACTTGCCTGTCTGTCCTCAATTAATTATGGAGACTCCATCAACTGTCTGCCATTTCTATCTCATTTAATAGTCCAAAACCAGATGTTACTCTTTTGGAAGCAGTTTGAACACTGGAATAACTGCCGTTTAACACTGTTTTATGGACAGAGGTCCAATTGCAAGGGGTCTGTGGAGGGAACTGGACATAAATTCTAAAACTATCTTTCTGTCCCAGCAGGATTGCAGGTGTCATCTTCATCCCAACATCCAGAGGGGCCAATGCTCTAGAAACCTCTCATCATAGTGGCCGTGTTCAGGGCAAGGTTACATCTACCCAGGCCTATCATCACTACCTGCTATTTAAGGGGGATGCAAAGCTCAGTCTCTTA
>VZQC01009175.1:2644338-2678923 GCA_009823505.1 Rhizomys pruinosus | reverse complement strand
CTAAATACAAAAATAAACTGACCCTTTAAATCTGCCTTTTGGACAGAGGTTCATTTAAAGGATTCTGTGAAGGATATTGCACACAGATTCTAATACAGTGTCTCTTATCCAAGCTGTAGTGCAATTGTCATCCCCATTCCAACCTCCACAGCCTCAGATGCTATAGCATCTCCTAACAACAACTTCTCCAGGACAAGGTTACAAAAACCCCATCGACCCAGACTTATCAACATTACCTGCTAGTTCAAGGGCTTCCTAAGTCAGTCTCTTACTATTCCTTTAAATTCCAAACCTAACACTAGATAAAGAAATGGAGCACTAGACTTCAGGTGGACTTGTCTCTGTTAGTCACCTGGAGTGCTGCTAGCAGAGGCTGTGGCTGGCCTAGCTGATGATCCAGGGATTGCAGTGCTGGAGCCCACAGGTAAGCGCCCAGGTCCTAGAACAGAAGGGGTTGTGAGTTGCGGGAACTGCACATTCTTTCTGCCATTACTGTGAATATGTTGGAAATTCAGGAAAGAAGAGTGCAAGTTGCTCTCCCTCTGGATTACTCAGCCCTGCATTCCATGCAGCCAGAGCCAGGGCCTGGCTGTAGCAGGAACAGACTGTCCAGCAGGGCTGGAGGGAAGCTACTGGACACCGCACTGGGCTGCTGAATCTTGCCAGAAATTGTGACTCCTGTCCCTGCTTCCTCGGGGGTACTGAAACCCTCTGCTTCAACAGTTGCTCCAAGGGATGCCCAGGGTATGCCTGATATTGACTAGGGGGAAAAGGTCAGGCTTAGATTATATGAATTTAGGTGTATTTAAATGACAGTGATATGAACTACACTAGGTGTTTGTATACAAGGAAAGTATTCTGCCAGAAACATCACTGGAGTATTACTACACTCTTGATTTCAGTAAACCATCCTCTCTCCATGAATTTAGAACATTGAAATATTCTTTATTCAAAATTATCCTCTATGTAGATTATTCAGCATTCAGTACCAAATGTCCTTGTCTCTCCTCATTCATCTAATGAATTTCTAAGTAGCAATTAATTCTGTTCTGCTCCTTAGGTTTTATTTACATGCCATGTTAATACGATTTCAGACCTTGCAAATAAAAGGAGAGTGAGAACATAAGCACTCCCCTCCTTTTCTGTATCATAAAGCATCATACATTAATACGTGCATTAAGTATATCTTATCCTCCATTTGCTGTCATGTAAAGTAAAAAAGGTGTTTTAAGTGGATATGCACAAACCTTCAGAAAGTTGGAATTTTTTATGCATACCATTAGTATCTACACTGCTGTTTTGGACATCTGTCATCAGTCTCACTGCCCATGGTCCTGCTGACCCCATCCAGGCCTCTAAGGACTCTGACCTGATGGTGGCACAGTGCTGGTGGCCCTGGAGCCTGATGTCCCAGGCGTGCCTCCCTTCCCTGCTCCTGAGGTTGTTCCCAGATCCTCCACAGTTGAACCTGACAAACAAGGGCCATGGATTCTAATGTGATGATTCTTTAAAAAGGCACTTTGGGGAATTCCAGGCACAGTTTCCATCACCTTCTGTGATCCCATCATGTTCACAACAGCCTACCAGTTTCCCTACATAGACCCTTTAAGGCTCTAAGATGCATGTTTTCAATCACCTGACTTTCCCGGGCTTGTAGCTCCAGTACCTTCTTCACTGGGTGAGCTGCGTTGTCCACTCCCTTCTGTTGGTGCAGTGAGACCACTTTCTCCTAATATTGAAAGAAAACCATCCATGAACAAAGGCCAAGAACAGAAATAAAATGCCTGATCTCATTAAATTTCACAGTATTAGATTCTACTCTTCGCACTGATTGTATGTAATGAAGTGACAGGGTAGAAATGACTGAGCGGGTAAACAACATATCCAGAAATGAAAACCAAGCTCCCATCTGATCTTAAAAACGTGTGCAAAAGACACATATTGTAACGTTCAGACGCTGTATTGTTTTTCCTTGAAATCGCCATGAATGTAAATAGAGAAATGAAGAGGTTTTATGTCACATCACGTAAAACACAAGTCTTTGCTCTTCAGATACATAAAAACCCAGCCTGTCCAGCTGTCTGCTTATAAGAGCATGACGTCTCCTTCAGTTCCATCAGGGACCAGAAACACACAGAGCTGGAGGCCCTCAGCTGTGCACTCAACTTTGAGTAGTACTGCTCCTGACCACTACCACTGACAAGTCATTATGACCTCTGAACTCTGCATCAGAAGTTAAGTTCTGTGGACATCATTTAAATGTCACATCAGTCCAAGCTCCTTTCAATTAAGTTTCTTGAACTGTGCTCCCATGCCTGGATTTTACATTTAGACAAAAGATTTTATTACTATGTACTATCTTTCAAAATACTCAAGTCTTGCCAGGCGTGGTGGGGGAAGCTTTGGATTCTAGCACTTGGGAGGCAGAGGCAGGTGGATCTTTGTGAGTTCAAGGAGAGCCTAGTCTACAGAGTGAAATCTAGGATAGCTGGGGCTACAGGGACATCCTTTCTCAAAAAGACAAAACAATACTTAAGTCTTAAGTTGTAAACCCATATAGTTGCTGAGGAAACAAATTTAAGAACATAAAACTAGTCTATATGTTGGCTTTAAAAGGCATTGGGCAAGTAAACATTTAACAACGGTTTGAACATTTGGAGAGGTTGGTTTTATCTTGAAGTGACCAAAAGGTTAAGAAACACAGATAGGTGAGGAGAATGGATTTGGATGTCCATTCTTTTATTCTTGAGTTGAGTTTGAAGGTGGAGGAGGACACAGGAGACACAGGCTTCCCCAGCAGTGCTTTTCAGAACTGAGCACTCTCAATACTCCAGNGCTCTAAGATGCATGTTTTCAATCACCTGAGATTCCTGGGCTCGTGGCTCCACTACCTTCTTCACTGGGTGAGCTGCCTTGTCCACTCCCTTCACTTGGTGCAGTGGGACCACTTTCTCCTAATATTGAAAGAAAACCATCCATGAACAAAGGACAAGAACTGAAATAAAATGACTGTTCTCATTAAATTTCACAGTATTAGATTCTATTCTTCACACTGATTGTATGTAATGAAGTCACAGGGTAGAAATGACTGAGCAGGTAAATAACACATCCAGAAATGAAAACCAATCTCCCATCTGATCTTAAAAACATGTGTGAAAGCCACATATTGTAACCTTCAGAAGCTTTTATTTTTTCCTTGAAACTTCCATGAATGTAAACAGAGAAATGAAGAGATTTTATGTCACATCACATAAAACAAAAGTCTTTGCTCTTCAGGTACATCAAAACCTAGCCTGTCCAGCTGTCTGCTTATAAGTGCATGACGTCTCCTTCAGGTCCATCAGGGAGCAGAAACACACCGAGCTGGAGGCCCTCAGCTGTGCACTCAACTTTGAGTAGTACTGCTCCTGACCACTGAGAAGTCATTATGACCTCTGAACTCTGCATCAGAAGTTAAGTTCAATGGACATCATGTAAATGTCACATCAGTCCAAGCTCCTTTCAATTAAGTTTCTTGAACTGTGGTCCTGTGCCGTTTAGACAAATGATTTATTACTATGTACTATCTTTCAAAGTACTCAAGTCTTGCCAGACGAGGTGGTGGAAGCTTTGGATTCTAGCACTTGGGAGGCAGAGGCAGGTGGATCTTTGTGAGTTCAAGGAGATCCTGGTCTACAGAGTGAGTTCTAGGACACTGGGACTACAGGGAGATCCTGTCTCAAAAAGACAAAACAATACTTAAGTCTTAAGTTGTAAACCCATATAGTTGCTGAGGAAACAAATTTAAGAACATAAAACTACTCTATATGTTGGCTTTAAAGGGCATTGGGCAAGTAAACACTCAACAATTGTTTGAACATTTGGAGAGTTTGGTTTTATCTTGAAGTGACCAAAAGGTTAAGAAACACAGAGAGGTGAGGAGAATGGATTTGGATGTCCAGTCTTTTATTCTTGAGTTGAGTTTGAAGGAGGAGGAGGACACAGGAGACACAGGCTTCCCCAGCAGTGCTTTTCAGAACAGCACTCTCAATACTCCAGAGACATTAGAACATTCACACTCCTTGTATTTGGGGAGAGGTGAGCTTGTTCCCCAGATCACAGAGGGGTTGGCCAGCAGTTGTCCACTAGGCCTCTGATTGGGAGTCCCACCCCAGTTTATAGCTTGGATATTTACGAATTTCTAAACTCATAGGAAAGTTACCACAAAAATATGGAGTAAATATGTGAGATTAACAGGGGAACAAGTTTGTGCCAAGAAATCACATGATCCTTATTGATATCAACAAAATATTGTATGATTGTAACTGATTTTTTCTTGGTCTTATCCTCTCTTAATACTGTGCATTTCCATTGGTTGGTGCTGTGGTTACAAGTGGAGACTCCAGAGCTGTCTCTGATAAAGCATAGAGAGAATACATACCTTATTAAAAATCTGCAACTCACAAGATAGAAGGAGCACATGACAGTCATGTGACATATGTTAAATAACTTGTGAAAAGAGTAAAGACAGTGGATTTACACTAAATATAAAGAGTAGCCATTAAATATGATATTGTATTTGGAGGGAACATGTCTGTTCACCATTCTCTAAAACAAGCTCTCCCCAGGAATTTCTTTTGGAGCTGAGTTTACCTTTAATGTGCCCAGGAGATGAGAAGACTGAGCTGAAATGAGCTGTGGATCCTGCACTTCCAGGTATGGAGGAGATGGGAGATGAGGTTGCAGCAGACTCTGAGGGAACATTAAAGGGACTGCTGGTTAATGTTGAACAGGCTTTCCACCAATGGGGGATCTAACTTTTACATTGTTTCTACTAAAGTAAATGAAATTATTGCAGTACATTTCTGCTCTGAGTTCCCACAAATCTTTTAACATGATAGTTTAAATTATTTTGGTTCTACTTTTTTTTTTTACACACAGATATACAAATACCAGACTGAGAGTCATGCAATGGCCACAGCTAATCTGCATTAAAATAGAGCAAGTGGACACCTGATTGCAGCCTGTGAGCATCAGCAGCTCACCTGACTTGTCTTCAGGGGAGGTCAGCTCAGTGTTTGAGGCTCTAGTCGTTTTACCAACTGATGCTGCAGAGGAACCTGTCAGAGTGAACAGCCAATGAATGTGAGACTTTCAGAAAGTCCTTCTGCTCATCCTGTCCTCTGCTTTGAAACGTCTATCCTATATGCAGTTATACTTTGTACTTACAAATATGAATTTCCAAAATCTGATCGTAAAATGTGAAACATATGACAGAATACTTGGCTGTCTGTCCTCATTTAATTATGGACACTCTATCAACTGTCTGCCATTTCTATCTCATTTAATAGTCCAAAACTAGATGTTACCCTTTTGGAAGCAGTTTGAACACTGGAATAACTGACCTTTTAACACTGTTTTATGGACAGAGGTCCAATTGCAAGGGGTCTGTGGAGGGAACTGGACATAAATTCTAAAACTATCTTTCTGTCCCAGCAGGATTGCAGGTGTCATCCTCATCCCGACACCCAGAGGGGCCATTGCTCTAAAACCTCTCATCATAGTGGCCGTGTTCAGGGCAATGTTACATCTACCCAGGCCTATCATCACTACCTGCTATTTAAGAGGGATGCAAAGCTCAGTCTCTCTTTTTTTTTAATGTTATATTTATTTATTTTTAAATTATTTTTTAATGTTTTATTTATTTATTTATTTTTTGATGTTTTTTTAAATTTAATTTTTATTGATGGTTTGTGCATTTCGTACATCATTTTCCAATTCAGATCAGGCTCAGTCTCTTACTACTCCTCTCTGTCCTAAACCTAACCCTACATCCAGAAGTGGAGTGCAAACATAGACTCCAGGTGGACTTGTCTCTGTAAGTTACCTGGAGTGCTGCCGGCAGAGGCTGTGGCTGGCCTCACTGATGATCCAGGGATTGCAGTGCTGGAGCCCACAGGTGAGCTCCCAGGTCCTAGGTCAGAAAAGGCTGTGAGTTGGGGACCTGCACACTCTTTCTGTCATTACTGTCAATATTTTGCATTTTGATTAAACAAGAATGCAAGTCACTCTTCCTCCCTGTCTGCATGGTCCTGCACTCCATGTAGCCAGAGCCAGGGCCTGGCCATACCAGGACCAGACTGTCCACCAGGCCAGGGAGGAAGCTCCTGGGCACCACACTGGCCTCTTGGATCTTGCCAGAACCTGTGACCTCTGTCCGTGCTTCCCCAGGGGTGCTGAAACCCTCTGCTTCTAAAGTTGCTCCAGGAAACACCCAGGGTAGGCCTGATATTGCCCAAGGGGAAAGGTCAAACTAAGAGAACGTGATGTTAGGGATTGTTTTTTAATGACAATAAGATGAAATTTGCTAAGTTTTTATAAGCAAAAGGAAGTATCTCCCAATATACATCACTGGAGTAGGACATTCTGGATTTCAGGAATAATCAATCTCTGTATGAGCAGATCTTTGATATATTCTTTATTAGTCAGCACTCAGTACTAAGTGTCCTGGTCTCTTCCAATTCCTCTAATAACATTTGCCGCACACACCTACTTTACCACTGCTCTGCACCTTAGATTTTCCTTACATTCCATGTTCGTAAATTTTCACCATCCAAGCAAAAGGAGAATGAGAAAATAAGCAATCTCCTTTTTCTCTGCCACAAAGCATCATGCTTTATTATATTTATCAAAATTCTTTGCTCCTCCATTGTCTCTCTTAGTCACCTGGACTGCTGCTAGCATAGGCTGTGGCTGGCCTCACTGATGATCCAGGGATTGCAGTGTTGGAGCCCAGAGGGAAGCTCCCAGGTCTTAGGACAGAAGAGGCTGTGAGGTGGGGACCTGCACACTCTTTCTGTCTTTATTGTGACTATGTTGGAAATTGAAGAATGGAAATTGCAAGTTGCTCTCGCTCCAGGTCTGCTCAGACCTGCATTCCATGCAGCCAGAGCCAGGGCCTGGCTGTACCCAGACATGGAGAAAAGCACTAACCACCACGCTGGCCTCGTGGATCTTGCCAGAACCTGTAGCTTCTTCCCTCTTTCCCCAGGGGTGCTGAAACCTCAAAATTTGGTCTAGGAGATGCCCAGTGTAGGCCTGACATTGACCAGGGGAAAAGTCAGGGTAAGAAAATGTGATGAGAGGTAACTTCACATGTCAGTGGTATAAAGTGTGCTAGGAGTTTGTCTACAAAGGGAACCATTTCCCCACAAACATCACTGCAGTGTCACACTCCTGATTTCAGTAAATTGTCATTTTCTCCATGAATTCAGAACTTTGAAATATTCTTTATTCAAAATTATCCCTCACGTAGGTTATTCAGAATTCAGTTCCTAATGTCACTGTTTCTTCTCGTTCCTCTAACACCATTCACAGCATCCCCACCCCATTAATCCTGTTCTGCTCCCGAGGTTTTCCTTACATTCTGTGTTCATATAATTTCTGAACATCTGAACTAAAGGAGAGTAAGAAAATAATCACTCTCCCCCTTTCGTATAGGCAAAGCATCATACAATATTACCTGTATCAAAATTCTCTGCTCCTCTATTTGTACTATGTAAAGAAGAATGCGGTTTGACTTGGAAATCCACAAACCTTTCAGTCATTAGATAGTGTTATGGATGTCATTAGAAGCTACACTGTTGCCTTGGACATCTCTCCTCAGTCTCACTGATGAAGGTTCTGCTGACCCCATCAAGGTCTCTAAAGACTCTTACCTGATGGTGGCACAGTGCTGGTGGGCACAGTGCCTGATGTCCCAGGCGTGCCTCCCTTCCCTGATCCTGAGGTTGTTCCCAGATCTTCTGCAGTTGAACCTGACAAACAAGAGCCATGGATTCTAATGTGATGATTCTTAACAACTTCAGTCACCTTCTACAGTCCCATCATGTTCATCACAATAGTCTACCAGTTTCCCTACATAAACCCTTTCAAGGCTCTAAGATGCATGCTTTCAATTACCTGACTTTCCTGGGCTTGTGGCTCCAGTACCTTTTTCACTGGATGAGCTGCCTTGTCCACTCTCTTCCTTTGATGTAGGGTGACTATCTTTTTCTAATATTGAAAGAAAATCGCCCATTGGAATGCCCATGCACAGAAATAAAATGACTGATCTCATGAAATTACACTGTATCAGATTCTACTATTCACACTCATTGGATATAATGAAGTGACATGTTAGAAATGACTGAACAGGTAAACAATATATCCAGAAATGAAATCAAGCATCCAGTTGAGCTTCAGTCCTTAAAAAGATGTGTAAAGATGCATATTATAACATCCACAAGATGTAGTATGTTGCCTTGAAACCACCATCAGTGGAAATAGAAAAATAAAAGGATTTTAAGTCACATCATATAAAATGCAAGTTTTTATTCTTCATATGCAAGAAGGTCCATCCTGTCTACTTGGTTTGTTTCTAAGACCCTGACCTCTGCTTCAGCTCCATCAAGAACAAGTACCAGACACTGCTCGCTGCCCTCAGCTATGGACTGCACTGTGAGTATTCCTGCTCATGAGCACTGACAGGGTTGATACCAAAGGACACTGTTGACTGAGATCTCATTACGACCCTTGACCTCTGTCTCAGACAAGGGGAAGGAAATGCAGGCCATTAGACCTCGCCGTGAAGTTACAATCAGTCCAAACTCATTTCAATTAATTTAGTGTCTTTAACCTGCTCCTGTTCCTAGATTTTATGTTCAGGAAAATGATGTTATCAATATGTACTATTGTCCAAAATACTTGAGTCTTATATCGTAAACCCAGAAAGTTGCTGAGGAAATAAATTTGGTGACAAGAAAATCAGTCCATAGACTACCTTTAAAACGAACCTGGCCTCAGCATGGAGGTAAGGCCTCCACTTGGTGGGGGGGTCCTGATTGTTCTCGCCTGCCTTTGGGTGCCTGAACTGCCCTTCCCATGGTGGTGAGAGCTCCCTGACACTGCCATTCCCAATCCCCTATCCTTAGCTCAGAAACATCTGAAGCCCCTCATGGTGCTCCAGACTAGACTAATCTGCCCTTGGATCCAGATCTGCCGGAGAATGCCTGCTGCTGGCTTCCACATGGTACACAGGTTCCATGAGCTCAGACTGCCTGAACTGATACTGGACATGGGGCCCTGGACTAGCTGCATGAGAACTACCTGGTCCTTCCAATACAAAATCGAAGAGAGAACATGAAGCCTAGACCAACCAGCCTTTCACACCTAATAAGAAGACAATCAAGGCATGTCAAGAATACAAAGTTAGTCTTCAGTTTGACAGAGGAACACTTGAGTTTCATACCAGAATCACAAACAACAAAAGAAATTCACATGGCCAAAATCACAATGAAAAAAACAATATCAAAAACCCAAATAATATGACTCCACTAAACACCACCAGTAGTGCAGAATAGTTATATAGTTGGGACCCCCTAGACATAAGAGAAGACACAGAATTTAAAAGAACTATCATAAAAATGATCAAAGAATTCAAGGAATTTGAAGAACACACAAACAAAAAAATCAAAGAACTAAAAGAAAAACAGCAAAAGAGATAGAAATACTGAAGAAAACTCAGGCTGAAATGAAGAAGTGAAACACTCAATAAGCTTTCTGGAAAGGATGCAAGAAAGCCTGTAACAGACTGAATGAATGAAGTAGAGCATAGATGTCAAGATAAAGGTGCTGCTATTACATACATGTCACATGCCATGCTGGACAATAAATGTGAAGAATTGGACTGCTCAAACGAAGACTAAGAAAAATTTAATAAACCACAGGAATGGGCTATTCAGCATATGTGGGATACCATGAAAAGACCAAACCTATGCCTGGACCAAAGTATTCTCATTTTCTAAATAACTGTGGAGGCCAAATCAGACATAGATGCCAATCCATGATATAAATAGGATGAAGGAATTCATGCCCAGGAAATCACCCCTTTAGAGAATACTTGAAGCAATACAAAGAGTGGAAGAAAGGAAGGACTACACACAAGCAGCAACAGAAAGAAGTGAGATGAAGGTATCACTGTGGAAATACTAAGCTAGGCCAAGAATGCAAACAGGAACTAAAAGAATGGGAACCAATATATATCTCTCAATAATAACCTTAAATATCAATTTACTGAACTCCCAAATCAAGAGACTTAGGCTAGTGGAATGGATTAAGAAACAAAATCCATCTTTTTGTTGTATGCAAGAAACCCATCTCACTTTCAAGGACAGACACTATCTTAGGGTGAAAGGGTAGGAAAAATATTTTAAGAAGCATGCAGGTATTGCTATTCCAATATCGGACAAAATAGACTTCAAACAAAAACTAATCAACACCAGCTTTAAGACCAAATATCTAAGTCACTGATCAGCATGGCGTGTGACATGTGCGTAACAGAAGTACTTTTATCTTGGGGGAAATCAATGGCTAACTAATTGGGCCCAAGCCCAATCAGTGGGAGGAAACTCATGTGTGGTACTGTAAACATAGCCAGATGCACACAGCTCGAGAGGGCATAGATCTTAGAGAAATCCCCAAGATTGTCACATCCCTAGGCTAAGGTAATATCTTACTAACAGCAAAAGAGGTATCCTTATATTTACAGACAAATATCCTAGACACCACACAGAAAGGAAGCTATTTTTGCACAAATGAAGGATCGTACAGAGTCCCCAAACTGGACACACACAGTGGTCTGTGAAATGCTCATGTCTCGGTGACACATCTACAATGCAACCAATATATATATAAGCTTTATGCAACATAGAATAAGAACCCAAGAAGGCATTAATTAACTCCTAACTATCATTAAGGAAGCTCTCCCATGCAACAAGATGCCAGGAACTCAAAAGGGTTGGCCAAAGGAATGAACACTAGGAGTCTACAGAGCATGGTTCCATGGACAGGCTGCCTATATTCAGCTTCACCCACCCAGGGCTCAGAGAACATGCAGAAGATGGGACAGAAAGACTGTAAGAGCCAGGGTGGCCATGCAAGACGCAATGGAGGCAAGGCTGAGGGAGTTGGCCATTGGATAAGCAGGTATAAAGGCAATTAGGACTGACTGAAAAGTACGCATGAAACACATAAAAATTCAATTAAAATTACAATAAAAAGAAATAATAAAATATTAAAAATAAAATTATTTTTAAAAAGGCATTTGATGTCCCAAGTAAACATTTAATCATGGTTCGAAAATCTGTAAACTTTGGTTTTATCTGTGAGTGACCAGAATGGTAAGAAACCCAGATAAGTGGCAAAAGTGGTTTTCATTATCCATTCTGTTAGGTCTTGACTTGAGTGTGAAGGTGGAGGAAGACACAGGAGACACAGGCTTCTCCAGCAGTGCTTTTCAGAACTGATCAGGATCAACAGGCTAGAGACTCTAGAAAGTTCACACTCATTGCCTTTGGTGGGAGGTGAGCTCTTTCCCCAGGTCACAGAAGGGTTGGCTACCAGTTGTCTGAAGCTTCCCAATGGGAGTCCCAGCCCTGTTTACACCTTGGACATTTGCCAACTTCTGAACTCATAAGCATGTTGCCACAAACCTACAGTGTTGATGTTTGAGATTAATAGGGGAACACATATGTGCCAATGTAGTACAAGATTACTACTGCTTTTGACATATTATTGCTGCTGTGGTTACAACTGGAGACTCCACAGTCATCTCTAATAAAACAGAGAGAGAATAAACATCTGACCCAAAATCTGCAACTGTCCAGAAAGGAAGAGCACATGATGGTCATGTGATGTATGTTACACTATTATGAAAAAGAGTAAAGACAGTGGACTTATACTACATGTTAGGGGTAATCACTAAATCCGATATTGTATTTTGAGGAATATGTCTGTTGATTATCCTCTAAACAAGCTCTCCCCAGGAATTTCTTTTGGAGCTGAGTTTACCTTTAATGTGCCCAGGAGATGAGAAGACTGAGCTGAAATGAGCTGTGGATCCTGCACTTCCAGGTATGGAGGAGATGGGAGATGAGGTTGCAGCAGACTCTGAGGAAACGTTAAAGGGACTGCTGATTAAAGTTGAACAAGCTTTCCTACCAATGGGAGATCTAACTTTTCACATTGATTCTACTATGGAAAATAGAAGAAATGATTGACATACATCTCTGCTCAGAGTTCTCTCAACTCTTATTTTAATGTGAAAGTCCAAATTGTTTTGGTTTTACTACATGCCACTGCTTTTACACACACATAGTGCAACACCAGCGTGTGTCAGATAGATGGCCGTGAGGTAGGTGGAGCCACCCAATCTACATTGAAATACAAACAGTGGGATACATGATTGCAGTCTCTGGCATCAGCAGCTCCCCTGACCTCTCTACAGGGGAGGTCAGGTCAGTACTTGAGGCTCTAGTTGTTTCCCCAACTGATGGTGGAGTGGCGTCTGTCAGAGGGAACAGCAAATGACTGTGAGGACTTTCTGGATTTTGATAAAGTCCACCTGCTCATCCTCCTCTCTGCTTTCAACATCTATCATATGTTCATTTATACTTCTTGATTTATAACTCTGACTTTCCCAAACTGATCATAAAATGTGATTCAACAGTCACAATTCTTGCCTGTCTTTCCTTAGTTATCACGGGAACCCAAATACAATTCCTGCCATGTTGGTTTCACTTAATATTCCAAAACATGACATTACTGTTTTAGAAGCAGACTAAATACAAAAATAAACTGACCCTTTAAATCTGCCTTTTGGACAGAGGTTCATTTAAAGGATTCTGTGAAGGATATTGCACACAGATTCTAATACAGTGTCTCTTATCCAAGCTGTAGTGCAATTGTCATCCCCATTCCAACCTCCACAGCCTCAGATGCTATAGCATCTCCTAACAACAACTTCTCCAGGACAAGGTTACAAAAACCCCATCGACCCAGACTTATCAACATTACCTGCTAGTTCAAGGGCTTCCTAAGTCAGTCTCTTACTATTCCTTTAAATTCCAAACCTAACACTAGATAAAGAAATGGAGCACTAGACTGCAGGTGGACTTGTCTCTGTTAGTCACCTGGAGTGCTGCTAGCAGAGGCTGTGGCTGGCCTAGCTGATGATCCAGGGATTGCAGTGCTGGAGCCCACAGGTAAGCGCCCAGGTCCTAGAACAGAAGGGGTTGTGAGTTGCGGGAACTGCACATTATTTCTGCCATTACTGTGAATATGTTGGAAATTCAGGAAAGAAGAGTGCAAGTTGCTCTTCCTCTGGATTACTCAGCCCTGCATTCCATGCAGCCAGAGCCAGGGCCTGGCTGTAGCAGGAACAGACTGTCCAGCAGGGCTGGAGGGAAGCTACTGGACACCGCACTGGGCTGCTGAATCTTGCCAGAAATTGTGACTCCTGTCCCTGCTTCCTCGGGGGTACTGAAACCCTCTGCTTCAACAGTTGCTCCAAGGGATGCCCAGGGTATGCCTGATATTGACTAGGGGGAAAAGGTCAGGCTTAGATTATATGAATTTAGGTGTATTTAAATGACAGTGATATGAACTACATTAGGTGTTTGTATACAAGGAAAGGTTTCTGCCAGAAACATCACTGGAGTATTACTACACCTTTGATTTCAGTAAACCATCCTCTCCATGAATTTAGAACATTGAAATATTCTTTATTCAAAATTATCCTCTATGTAGATTATTCAGCATTCAGTACCAAATGTCCTTGTCTCTCCTCATTCCTCTAATGCATTTCTAAGTAGCAATTAATCCTGTTCTGCTCCTTAGGTTTTCTTTACATGCCATGTTAATATGATTTCAGACCTTCCAAATAAAAGGAGCGTGAGAACATAAGCACTCCCCTCCTTTTCTGTATCATAAAGCATCATACATTAATACGTGCATTAAGTATATCTTATCCTCCATTTGCTGTCATGTAAAGTAAAAATGGTGTTTTACGTGGATATGCACAAACCTTCAGAAAGTTGGAATTTTTTATGCATGCCATTAGTATCTACACTGCTGTTTTGGACATCTGTCATCAGTCTCACTGCCCATGGTCCTGCTGACCCCATCCAGGCCTCTAAGGACTCTGACCTGATGGTGGGTCAGTGCTGGTGGCCCTGGAGCCTGATGTCCCAGGCGTGCCTCCCTTCCCTGCTCCTGAGGTTTTTCCCAGATCCTCCACAGTTGAACCTGACAAACAAGGGCCATGGATTCTAATGTGATGATTCTTTAAAAAGGCACTTTGGGGAATTCCAGGCACAGTTTCCATCACCTTCTGTGATCCCATCATGTTCACAACAGCCTACCAGTTTCCCTACATAGACCCTTTAAGGCTCTAAGATGCATGTTTTCAATCACCTGACTTTCCCGGGCTTGTGGCTCCAGTACCTTCTTCACTGGGTGAGCTGCCTTGTCCTCTCGCTTCTGTTGGTGTAGTGGGACCACTTTCTCCTAATATTGAAATAAAACCATCCATGAACAAAGGCCAAGAACAGAAATAAAATGCCTGATCTCATTAAATTTCACAGTATTAGATTCTACTCTTCACACTGATTGTATGTAATGAAGTGACAGGGTAGAAATGACTGAGCAGGTAAACAACATATCCAGAAATGAAAATCAAGCTCCCATTTGATCTTAAAAACATGTGCAAAAGACACATATTGTAACGTTCAGAAGCTGTATTGTTTTTCCTTGAAATCGCCATGAATGTAAATAGAGAAATGAAGAGGTTTTATGTCACATCACATAAAACACAAGTCTTTGCTCTTCAGATACATAAAAACCCAGCCTGTCCAGCTGTCTGCTTGTAAGAGCATGACGTCTCCTTCAGGTCCATCAGGGACCAGAAACACACAGAGCTGGAGGCCCTCAGCTGTGCACTCAACTTTGAGTAGTACTGCTCCTGACCACTGAGAAGTCATTATGACCTCTGAACTCTGCATCAGAAGTTAAGTTCTGTGGACATCATTTAAATGTCACATCAGTCCAAGCTCCTTTCAATTAAGTTTCTTGAACTGTACTCCCCTGCCTGGATTTTACATTTAGACAAACGATTTTATTACTATGTGCTATCTTCCAAAATACTTAAGTCTTGCCAGGCTTGGTGGTGGAAGCTTTGGATTCTAGCACTTGGGAGGCAGAGGCAGGTGGATCTTTGTGAGTTCAAGGAGAGCCTGGTCTACAGAGTGAGATCTAGGACAGCTGGGGCTACAGGGAGATCCTGTCTCAAAAAGACAAAACAATACTTAAGTCTTAAGTTGTAAACCCATATAGTTGCTGAGGAAACAAATTTAAGAACATAAAACTAGTCTATATGTTGGCTTTAAAAGGCATTGGGCAAGTAAACATTTAACAACGGTTTGAACATTTGGAGAGGTTGGTTTTATCTTGAAGTGACCAAAAGGTTAAGAAACACAGATAGGTGAGGAGAATGGATTTGGATGTCCATTCTTTTATTTTGACTTGAGTGTGAAGGTGGAGGAGGACACAGGAGACACAGGCTTCCCCAGCAGTGCTTTTCAGAACTGAGCACTCTCAATACTCCAGAGATAGTAGAACATTCACACTCCTTGTCTTTGGGGGGAGGTGAGCTTGTTCCCCAGATCACAGAAGGGATGGCCAGCAGTTTTCCACTAGGCCTCTGAATTGGAGACTCACCCCTGTTTATAGCTTGGATATTTATGAATTTCTAAACTCATAGGAAAGTTACCACAAATATAGGGAGTAAATATGTGAGATTAACAGGGGAACAAGTATGTGCCAAGAAATTACATGATCCTTATTGATATCAACAAAGTATTGTATGATTGTAACTGATTTTTTCTAGGTCTTATCCTCTCTTGATACTGTGCATTTCCATTGGTTGCTGCTGTGGTTACAAGTGGAGACTCCAGAGCTGTCTCTGATAAATCATAGAGAGAATACATACCTTATTAAAAATCTGCAACTCACAAGATAGAAGGAGCACATGACAGTCATGTGACATATGTTAAATAACTTGTGAAAAGAGTAAAGACAGTGGATTTCCACTACATATTAAGAGTAGCCATTAAATCTGATATTGTATTTTTGGGGAACATGTCTGTCCACCATTCTCTAAAACAAGCTCCCCCCAGGAATTTCTTTTGGGGCTGAGTTTACCTTCTGTGCGCCCAGGAGATGAGAACCTTGAGCTCAAATGTGCTGTGGTTCCTGCGCTTCCAGCGATGGAGGAGATGGGCGCTGAGGTTGCAGCAGACTCTGAGGGAACATTAAAGGGACTGCTGATTAAAGTTGAACAGGCTTTCCTACTAATGGGAGATCTAACTCTTGCATTGTTTCTACTAAATTAAATGAAATTATTGCAGTACATTTCTGCTCAGAGTTCCCTCAAGTCTTTTAATATGATAGTTTAAATTATTTTGGTTCTACTTTTTTTACACACAAATATACAATTACCAGCCTGAGAGTCATGCAATGGCCCAGCTAATCTGCATTAAAATAGAGCAAGTGGGGGCTGGAGAGATGGCCTAGCGGTTGAGAGCGCGGACCGCTCTTGCAGAGGACCCGGGTTCGATCCCCAGCACCCACATGGCGGCTGAGAGCCGTCTGAAACTCCAATTCCAGGAGAACTCCAGTTCCAGGGGAATCCGAGACCCTCTTCTGACCTCCGCGGCGTTGCACGACACGGGTGCACAGACTTGCATGCAGACAGTACATTCATACACATATATAAATAAATAAAATTAATAAAAAAAATTAAAAAAAAAAATAAATAAAATAGAGCAAGTGGACACAGGATTGCAGCCTGTGAGCATCCTCAGCTCACCTGACTTGTCTTCAGGGGAGGTCAGCTCAGTGCTTGAGGCTCTAGTCCTTTCGCCAACTGATGCTGCAGAGGAGCCTGTCAGAGTGAACAGCCAATGACTGTGAGACTTTGAGAAAGTCCATCTGCTCACCCTGTCCTCTGCTTTGAAACATCTATCCTATATGCAGTTATACTTTGTACTTACAAATATGACTTTCCAAAATCTGATCCTAAAATGTGAAACATATGATAGAATACTTGCCTGTCTGTCCTCATTTAATTATGGACACTCCATCAACTGTCTGCCATTTCTATCTCATTTAATAGTCCAAAACTAGATGTTACCCTTTTGGAAGCAGTTTGAACACTGGAATAACTGACCGTTTAACACAGTTTTAAGGACAGAGGTCCAATTGCAAGGGGTCTGTGGAGGGAACTGGACATAAATTCTAAAACTATCTTTCTGTCCCAGCAGGATTGCAGGTGTCATCCTCATCCCAACATCCAGAGGGGCCAATGCTCTAGAAACCTCTCATCATAGTGGCCGTGTTCAGGGCAAGGTTACATCTACCCAGGCCTATCATCACTACCTGCTATTTAAGGGGGATGCAAAGCTCAGTCTCTTACTACTCCCCTCTGTCCTAAACCTAACCCTACATCCAGAAGTGGAGTGCAAGCATAGACTCCAGGTGGACTTGTCTCTGTAAGTTACCTGGAGTGCTGCCGGCAGAGGCTGTGGCTGGCCTCACTGATGATCGAGGGATTGCAGTGCTGGAGCCCACAGGTGAGCTCCCAGGTCCTAGCACAGAAGAGGCTGTGAGTTGGGAATCTACACACTCTTTCTTTCCTTACTGTCAATATTTTGCATTTTGAGGAAACAAGAATGCAAGTCACTCTTCCTCCCTGTCTGCACGGTCTTGTACTCCATGTAGCCAGAGCCAGGGCTTGGCTGTACCCAGGAATAGACTGTCCACCAGTCCAGGGAGGAAGCTCCTGGGCACCACACTGGCCTCCTAGATCTTGCCAGAGCCTGTGACCTCTGTCCCTGCTTCTCCGGGGGTGCTGAAACCCTCTGCTTCTAAAGTTGCTCCAGGAGAAAACCCAGGGTAGACCTCATATTGACCAAGGGGAAAAGGTCAAACTAAGAGAATTTGATGTTAGGGATTGTTTTTAATGACAATAAGATGAAATTTGCTAAGTTTTTGTAAGCAAAAGGAAGTATCTACCAATAAACATCACTGGAGTAGGTCATTTTGGATTTCAGGAAAAATCAATCTCTGTATGAGCAGATCTTTGATATATTCTTTATTAGTCAGCATTCAGTACTAAGTGTCCTGGTCTCTTCCCATTCCTCTAATAACACTCGCCCCATGCACCTTCTTTACCACTGCTCTGCGCCTTACATTTTCCTTACATTCCATGTTCGTAAATTTTCACCATCCAAGCAAAAGGAGAGTGAGAAAATAAGCAATCTCCTTTCTCTCTGCCACAAAGCATCATGCTTTATTATATTTATCAAAATTCTTTGCTCCTCCATTGGCTTCTATGTAAAGAAAAAGAGATCTGCCTGGTGGACAGTCCATTCCTGGGTACAGCCAGGCCGTGGCTGTGGCTATATGGAGTGCAGGACTGTGCAGACAGAGAGAAAGAGGGACTTGCATTCTTGTTCCCTCAATATGCAAGAATATACTCCTTCAGGTCCATCAGGGACCAGAAACACACAGAGCTGGAGGCCCTCAGCTGTGCACTCAACTTTGAGTAGTACTGCTCCTGACCACTGACAAGTCATTATGACCTCTGAACTCTGCATCAGAAGTTAAGTTCAACGGACATCATGTAAATGTCACATCAGTCCAAGCTCCTATCAATTAAGTTTCTTGAACTGTGCTCCCGTGCCTGGATTTTACGTTTAGACAACTGATTTTATTACTATGTGCTATCTTTCAAAATACTCAAGTCTTGCCAGAAATAAAATGACTGATCTCATTAAAGTCCACTGTATTTGAGTCCACTGTTCACACCTACTGAATGTAATGGAGTGACATGCTAGAAATGACTGAACAAGTGAACTACATATCCAAAAATGAAAATCGAGTATCCAGCTCAGCTGCAGTCCTTGAAAACATGTGCAAAGGACAGATACTGTAACATTCACAACTGTAGTATTTCACCTTGAAAATGCCATCAATGTAAATGGAGAGATGTAAAGGTTTTAAGTCACACCATATAAATCACAAGTCTTTGTTCTTCAGATACGTTAAAGCCAATCATGTGCAGCTTGCTTGTTTCTTAGACCATGGTCTCTATTTCAGGTCCTTCAGGAACAAACAACAGACACTACTGGATGGCCTCAGTTGTGGCCCAGGCTTTTAAAGTTATAATAATTCCAGGGCTAGAGAGATGTCTCAGTGGTTATGAGCACTGGCTGCTCATGCAGAAGACCTGGTTTTGATTCCCAGCACCCACGCGGCAGGTAACAACTGTCTGTAACTCCAGTTCCAGAGGAATCTACCACTATCTTCTGATTGTCTCAGGCATTGCATGACACAGAGGAACTAACACACATGTAGGCAATACAGTCTTACACATGAAATAATAAATATAAAATACTTTTTACAATAAAACAATAAAGTTACATTCAATCCAAGCTAGTTGCAATTAATTACTCCCTTCAATGCTATTCCTGTGCCAAGATTTTATGTTCTGGACACTGATTTTATTAATATGTACTATCCTCCATATAGTAATATGTTATAAGCCCAGAACATCACTGAGGAAATAAATTTAAAATGAAGAAAATCAGTCCCTGGATTAGCTTTAAAATACATTTGACTTCCTGGGCTGGAGAGATGGCCTAGCGGTTAAGAGCACCGACCTCTCTTACAGAGGACCCAGGTTCAATCCCCAGCACCCACATGGCGGCCGAGAACCATCTGTAACTCCAATTCCAGGAGAACTCCAGTTCCAGGGGAATCTGACACCCTCTTCTGACCTCCGCGGCATTGCACGACACGGGTGCACAAACCTGCATGCAGACAATACATTCATACACATACAAAAATAAATAAAAATTAAAAAAAATATAAAAAAATACATTTGACTTCACAAGTAATCATTTCACAATGCTTTGAATGATCATACAGTTTGGGTTGTCCTGTGAGTGACCAGAATGCCAAGAAACACAGATAAGTGATGAGAATGGATTTGGATGTCCATTCTGTAAGATCTTGACTTGAGTGTGAATGTGGAGGAGGACACGGGAGACACAGGCTTCCAAAGCAGTGCTTTTCATACAAAGTAGAGACTCTAGAACATTTGCACTCATTGTGTTTGGTGGGAGGTGAGCTCTTTCCCCAGATCATAGAAGAGTGGGCTAGCAGTTGTCCTCAAGGCTTTGGAAGGAGAGTCATACCTCTGCTTTACAGCTTGGATATCAACTACTTTCTGAGCAAATAGGAATGTTAACAACAACCTACAGGGTAGATATGTGAGATTAAGGGGAAGAACAAATGGGTGCCAAGAAACTACATGACTATTTTTGCAATTATCAAATTATTGTTTAATTCTAACTATTTTTTTTTCTTGGACTTACCCTCTGATAATGTTGGGAGCCATCCCTCATCTGTTATGGTGGTTATGACTGGAGGCTTCAGAGTTGTCTCTGATAAAACATAGAGAGAATAAGCCCAGAACATTGCTGAGGAAATAAATTTAGAATGAAGCCAGACACCCACCAAGTCCAGAGAGAGGAGGCAACATGGCACCTGAGGAATAAGTAAGTACAACACCAGGCAGGGTCATGGCTCCCTTGGGCATGGCCTGTTGCATGCCAGCCAGCCACATCTGGCCCAGCATGCACAGTGGTTGGGCAGAGTCTCCCAGCCAGCCAGACACTCACCAGGCCCAGTGAGAGGAGGCAGCTCTGGACCTTGGGAATAAGACTTCTGAAGACCCTCCAGACCAGAAAGGGAAGAGCCACCTGAATCTCCCAATATATAACCAAAAGGAAAAATGGGAGACCCAATACAACCAGCCCTCTGTAAAACAAGGAGAAGACAAGGAGCATATCTATAGCAAACAAGCAAATTAGGCTTTCAACGCAGTGAAGAAACATCTGAGATTTGCACCAGAATACAAACAATAAAATAAACCCATATGCCAAAAACACAAAGAAGAAACAACATGGGAAAAAGCACATAAATCTCCACCAGCCGTTACCAGTCCTATGGAAGATCCCTACAACGAGAGCTCACTGGAAGGAGCCCAGGACACAGATCTTAGAAGAACAATCATAGACCTGATCAAAGAAATGAAAGAATATAAAGAACAAATCAGATAACTAAAGAGAGAAAAATGAAGAACTCAGGAAGGAACTGGAGGGAAAGAATGACAAACTCCAGAAGGAACTAGAGGAAAAGAATGACAAACTCCAGAAGGAAATAGAAACAATGAAAAGATCCCATGCTGATCTGAAAAGGGAAACAGACCAGCAAAACATGGAGCTACAAGAGAATGACCAGTTCCAAAAGGAAGTGGAAATACTAAGGAAATCACAGGATGAAACAAAAAAGGAAATTGAACACTCATCCAATCACCAGGAAAGATGGGAGAAAAGCCCCAAAAGCGGATTGGACAAAGCAAAAAATTGAATTATCATACCTGGAAGATAGCAAGGAAAAACTAGAAAGCTCAAACAAAGATTAGGAAAAAACGTAAAAAAAAAAAACAAAAAAAAACAAACATGAATGGAGAAATCAGGAAATTTGGGACACTATGAAAAGACCAAACCTCCGAGTCATAGGGATAGAGGAAGGAGAAGAATCCCATGACTACAGTATTGATCAAATCTTCAACAGAATAATAGAAGAAAATTTCCCTAAACTGAAAAGAGACAAATCCATACAAATACAAGAAGTGCATAGAACTCCAAATAGACAAGTTCAGAAAAGAAATTCCCCATGCCATAGCATAGCTAAAACACTAGACACCCAAAACAAAGACAAGATACTGAAAGCCACAAGACAAAAACTGTAAGTTGTTGTGGTTATAATTGGAAGCTTCCAGAGTTGTCTCTGAGAAAACAGAATAAACACCAGACTAAAAATCTGCAACTGTCAAGATAGGAGGGGCACATGATGGTCACGTGATGTATGTCAAACAATTTGTGAAAAGAGTAAAGACACAGCATATTAGGAATAGTCATTAAATCTGATATTATATTTGGGGGGAACATGTCTGTCCACCGTTCTCTAAGACAAGCTCTCCCCAGGAATTTCTTTTGGGGCTGAGTTTACCTTCTATGCTCCCAGGAGATGAGGAGCCTGAGGTCAAATGAGCTGTGGTTCCTGCACTTCCAGCTATGGAGGAGCTGGGAGCTGAAGTTGCAGCCGACTCTGAGGGAACATTAAAGGGACTGTCGATTAAATTGAACAGGTTTTCCTAGCAATGAGAAATCTAACTTTTCACTTTGTTTCTACTATGGAAAGTTAAAGAGAGGATTGCCATACATTTCTGCTCAGAGTTACCTCAAACTTGCTAATATGATACTCTCAAATATTTTGATTCTACTGTATGCCACTGCTTTTATACACACACACAATGAAACAACAGTTTGTGTGTCAGCTAGATGGTCATGCATTGGACCCAGCTACTCTGCATTAAAATAAGAAGAGTGGACACCTGATTGCAGCCTCTGAGCATCCGCAGCTCACCTGACTTGTCTTCAGGGGAGGTCAGGTCAGTGCTTGAGGCTCTAGTTGTTTCACCAACTGATGGTGGAGTGGAGCCTGTCAGAGTGAACAGCCAATGACTGTGAGGACCTTGATGAAGTCCATCTGTCCCTCCTCCTATTGGCTTCGGACATTTGATATTTTTATGCATGTCATTAGTGTTTACACTATTGTTTTAGACATCTTTCCTGAAACTTACTGCCTAAGGACTCTTACCTGATGGTGACACAGTGCTTGTGGCCCTGCTGCCTGATGTCCCAGGTGTGCTTCCCTTCCCTGCTTCTGAGGTTGTTCCCAGATCTTCCACAGTTGAACCTGACAAACAAGAACAGTGGATTTTTATTTGATAACTATTAAGAGCTAGAACTTTGGAAAATGCAGGCACAGTTTCCATCACCTTCTGTGATCCCATCATGCTTACAACAGCCTACCAGTTTTCCTACATAGACCCTTTCAAGGCTCTAAGATGCATGTTTTCAATCACCTGACTTTCCTGGGCTCGTGGCTCCAGTACCTTCTTCACTGGATGAGCTGCCCTGTCCACTCCCTTCTGTTGGTGCAGTGGGACCACTTTCTCCTAATATTGAAATAAAACCATCCATGAACAAAGGCCATGGACAGAAATAAAGTGACTGATATCATTAAATTACACTGTATCAGATTCTACTCTTCACACTGATTGTATGTAATGAAGTGACAGGGTAGAAATGACTGAGCAGGCAAACAACACATCCAGAAATGAAAATCAAGCTTCCATTTGATCTTAAAAATATGTGTGAAAGACACATTGTAACATTCACAAGCCATAGTGTCATGAATGTTAATAGAGAAATGTAAAGGTTTTAAGTCACACCACATAGAACACAAGCCTATGTTCTTCAGATACAGAAAGGCCCATCCTGTCCATTGGGTTTGATTCTAACACCATGATCTCTGCTTCAGCCCCATCAGGAATCGGCAGTGGACACTGCTGGCTGCTCTCAGCTGTGGACTGCACTGAGTAGTGCTGCTCATGACCACTGCCAGGGCTGATACCAAAAAACACAGTTGACCAAGAAATCATTATGACCCTTGACCTCTGCCTCAGAAGTTATGAAATATAGGTCAGCAATCATCACTGTAATGTTACAATCAGTACAAGCTCATTTTGATTAACTATTCTCTTGAATTGTGCTCTAGTGCCTATATTTTATTTTCAGACAAATGATTTTATTAATATGTACTATCCCTCAAAATACTCAATTCTTATGTTGTAAGCCCAGAATGTTGCTGAGGAAATAAATTTAGGGAAAAAAATCAATCCATTGATTAGTTTTAAAAATTGTTTGACAGAACCTAGCCTCCATGTGGGAGTTAGAGTCCCCACTTTTTCGACAGTCCAACCCACCCCAGCTCAGGAACACTTAAATCCTCTCCTGCTGCTATATAGCTAGACTTCTGTACACTTGGACCCAGAGCTAGACATTTCCAGTCTGCCTAGGAGTGCCTGCAGCCCACCCCCATGTGATGCTGGGGTCCCATATAAGGCTGGAACCTGCTTGGGAGTGCCTAAATCTGGCTGCCAGTGGTGGTGGAAGCCCCCAGTTAACCCCCCCATCCCAAATCCCCTACCCCTTATCTCAGAAACATCTGAAGCACCTACTCTGCTCCAGAAGAATCTGCCACACTTGGACCCAGATCTAGGCATTTCTAGGCTGCCAGGGGTGTGTCTGCAGCTGACCTCCACGTGGTTCAGGGGTCCTGTGGGTTCAAGCCTGTCTGACTGATTCTCCATTTGGCCCTCTGGAGGAACTCCTGACTAGCAGAACAAGAACTGGCTGGTCCCTCCAATACAAAATCAGAAGAGAGAACCTGAAGCCTAGACCAACCAGCCTTTCATACCTAATAAGAAGACAGCCAAGGCATTTCAAGAATACAAAGTTAGACTTCAATTCAACAAAGGAATACTTGAGTTATATACCAGAATCACAAACAACAAATGAATCCACATGCCTAAATCACAACAAAAATAATTTTAAAGACTCAAATAATATATCTCCACTAAACACTATAAGTAGTGTAGAAAAATTCTACGATGAGGACCCCCTATACGTAACACAAGACACAGAATTTAAAAGAACTATCATAAATATGATCAAAGAATTCAAGGAATTTAAAGAACACACAAACAAAAAAATCAAAGAACTAAAAGAAGATGGCAATGAACTTCTGACTGAATTTACAAAAGAAATAGAAATACTGAAGAAAGCACAGACTGAAATGAAGAAGGATGTGGAACACTCAATAAGCCATCTAGAAACGATGAAAACTTTCTAAAAACACAGAATAGAATATTCAGGAAATATGGAACACATGAAAAGACCATGCCTATGCATCATAGGCAGAGAGGAAGAAGAAGAATCTCAGGATAATAGTACTGATCAGATCTTCAACAGTATTGTAGAGGAAAATTTCCCCAAATTAAAGAGAGACATACCCATACAAATACAAGAAGCACATAGAACACCAAATAGACAGGACCAGAAAGGAAATTCAACATGCCATATCATAGTAAAAGTACTAGATGTTCAGAAGAAAGAGAGAACATTGAAAGCTACAAAAGAAAACAAGTCACATATGAAGGAAAAATCATCATAATTACAGCTGACTTTTCAATGCAAGCTATGAAAACCCCAAGAACCTGGACCAATGTATTTCCAGTTCTAAATGACTATAGATGCCAACCCAGAATATTTCACCAAACAAAAATGTCTATTATAATTGAAGGAGAAAGAAAAATCTTCCATGACATGAATAAGCTGAAAGAATTCATATCCAGAAAACCAGCCCTTCAGAGAATACTTGAAGCAATACAAAGAGTGGAAGAAAGGAATGACTATGCCCAAATGGCAACAGAAAGAAGTGAAATGATGGTATAACTTTGGAAATATTAAGCTATACCAAGAATGCAAACAGGAACTAAAATGATGAGAACCAATACACATCTCTCCATAATAACTTTAAATATCTATGGATGAAACTCCCTAATCAAGAGACACAGGCATATAGAATGGATTAAGAAACAAAATCCTTCTTTTTGTTGTCTTCAAGGAATCCATCTAACCTTCAAGGACAGGCACTATCTTAAGATGAAAGGGTGGAAAATATATTCCAAGCAAACTGCACTAAGAAACACAGGAGTTGCTATTCTAATATCAGACAAAATCGACTCCAAACTAAGACTTAATAAGATGATATCAAGAGGGTCACTTCATTCTTATAAATGGAACAATTAACCAAGAAGGTATTACAATCATGAGTATATATGCACCAAACTCTGGTGCACCCAACTCCATAAACAAAATACTACAGGACTTTAAGACATAGATTAATCCCAATACACTCCTAGTAGGGGAATTCAATACCCTACTATGTCCATTAGAAAGGAGAATAAGACAAAGAATAAACAGAGACACATTTGAATTGAACAATATGATACATCAAATGGACCTAACCAACATCTACCAAATATTCCACCTAAGCACCAAAAGATTATACTTCCTGTTCAGCACTGCCTGAAACCTTCTCCCAAATCGACCACATACTGGGGCACAAAACAAACCTCAACAAATACAAAAAAAAAAAAAAAGGAAATAATTCCATGAATTCTATCATGTCACAATGTAATAAAGCTCAATATCAACAACAGAAGAAACCCTAGCAAACACATGAACTCATGGAGATTAAAGAACACACTCCTGAATAATAAATGGGTCAAAGGAGAAATTAAGAAAGAAATAAAAGTATTCCTGGAATTAAACATAAAGTACAATACAACACAGCAAAACCTCAGGCACACTTTAAAAGCAGTCCTAAGAGGGAGATTTATAACTCTAAGTGTCTACATTAAAACATCACAAAGAGCAGAAAAAGTAAACAAATGAAACTCAAACCCAGCAGACAAGAAGAAATAACAAAAATCAGAGCAGAGATTAATGAAATAGAGAAATAGACACAAGGAAAACAATACAAAGAATCAATGAGACAAAGAGCTATTCTGTGAAAAGATGAACAAGATAAACAGACCCTTACCCCAGTTAACAAAAAAAAAAAAAGAAAGAAAGAGCAACTCCAAATCAACAAAATTAGAGATGAAAGGGGAAAAATCACAACATTCAACAAAAAGATGCAGAGCATCATACAGGGATACTTTGAAAACCTAATACTCTATTAAATTTGAAAACCTAAAAGAAATAGGTCAATATCTGAAATCATGGGAATCACCAAAGCTTAAGCAAGATGAGATCAACAACTTAAACAGACCTATAACATAAAGGAAATTGAAACAGCAATACAAATCCTCCCAACTAAAAAAAAGCGCCCTAGCCCAGATGTATTTATGGCAGAATTTTACCAGACATTTAAAGAGGACCTACAACCAATATTACTTGTTATTCAAGAGGATAGAAACATAGGGAAATCTCCCAAACTCCTTCCATGATTTCTAATACTAAAACCAGACAAAGATACAACCAAAAATAATGCTTAGACCTATATCCTTAATGAATATAGATCCAAAAATTCTCAGCAAAAAACTTGCAAACTGTGTACAGGCACATATCAAAAAGGCCATCCACCATGATCAAGTTGGATTTATTCCAGAGATGCAGGGATGATTCAACATACATAAGTCAATAAATGTCATTATTCATATAAATGGACTTAAAGACAAAAATCACATGGTCATCTCAAATGATGCAGAAAAGGCCTTTGATAAAACTAAAAATGCTATTATGCTTAAAGTCCTAGAGAGTATTGGAACAGAGGAAATATACCTCAATATAATTAAAGCCATATACAACAAACCCACAGCCAAGCATCATTCTAAATGGAGAAAAATTAAAAGCATTCCTCTTAAAATCAGAAACCCGCCAGGCATGGTGGTGCATGCCTTTAATCCGAGCACTTGGGAGGCAGAGGCAGGCGGATCTTTGTGAGTTCAAGGCCAGCCTGGTCTACAGAGTGAGTTCCAGGACAGCTGGGGTTACAGGGAGACCCTGTCTGGAAGACCAAAAAAAAAAAAAATCAGAAACCCAACAAGGCTTTCCACTATCTCCACTTCATTTTAATATAGTGATTGAAACTATTGCTAGAGCAATAAGACAAGAGAAGGAAATTAAAGGATTACAAATTGGAAAAGAAGAGGTCAAACTCTCCCTTTTTTCAGATGATATGATATTATATTTAACGGATGCCAAAAATTCCACCAGAAAACTCATAGAAAATATCAATAGTTTCAGTGAAGTCACAGGTTACAAAATTACTCTACAAAAATCACTAGACATCCTATATGCCAATAACAAGCAATTGGAAAAGGAGTACATGAAACCCCTCCCATTTACAACAGCCTCAAAAAAATCTTGGAATAAACCTGACCAAAGACATTAAAGATCTCCCCAATGAAAATTTTAAATCTTGACAGAAGGATATTGAGGAAGGTACCAGAATATAGAAGGACCTCCCATGCACATGGATTGGAAGAATTAATATAGTAAAAATGACCATCCTACCAAAAGTAATACATAGATTCAACAATATCCCAATCAAACTCGCCATGATATTCTCCACAGAATTGGGGAAAAAATCCTAAAATCCATATGGAAGTACAAAAGACCCCAGATATCCCAAGCAACCCTAAGTACAAAGAGCAATGCAGGGGGATTACTATATCAGTTTTCTAACTATATTACAGACCTAAGAAGGCTTTAGTTAACCTCTTAACTCTCATTAAGGAAGTTCTCCCATGCAACGGGAGGCCAGGAACTCAAAAGGGCATGAATGGCCAGACCATGGAGATTAGGAGTCCACAGAGTGTGGTTCCATGGACAGGTCGCCTATATTCAGCTTCACCCACCCAGGGCTCAGGGAACATTGCCTAAGAGCGGATGGAAAGATTGTAAGAGCCAGGGAGGTGTTGCAAAACTGAAGGGAAATGAATCTCACAAGATCCTTGGACCCTGCTCATATACATCTACACCACTGTACATGTACAAGACCCACACAAACTCATCTGAACAAAACCCCAGCATGGAACTGCAGAAATGCATAGCAGAACCCAATCTTAGCTGAAGAAATATTGACAGCTGATTGCAGTGGGTGAGGAAGCCCTGGCCTTCTTTAGAAAGGGATGCCAGATAGGATGACTAGAGCTCAGGAGATGAGCTGGCACCAAGGAGTGGGTAGGGAGAGTAGCTTGGTGGAATGGATCCTAGCACAAAAAAACAGAACATGTGAACTCCAGAGAGGGGTGCTGCAGGAGGGAGCCAATGGGTCTGCTGGTACGAAGGCAATTAAGGCTGATTAAAAATTATGTATGATACATAAAAATGCAATTAAAATTTACAATTAAATAATAAATTATTAAATAAAAATGTGAAAAGGCATTTGATACCCCCAAGTAAATATTTATCAATGTTTCAAATGTTAGTACAGTTTGGTGCATCTATGAATCACCAGAATGCTAAGAAACATGGATAGGTGAGGAGAGTGGATTTGGATGTCCACTATGCTGTTCTTGACTTGGGTGTGAAGGTGGAGGAGGACACAGGAGACACAGTGCTTTTCAGAACTGAGCACTCTCAACAGTCTAGAAACTCTAGAATATTCGCACTCATTGTCTTTGGTTGCAGGTGAGCCCTTGCACCAAATCACAGGAGGGTTGGTCAGCCATTGCCCATGAGCCTTACTAATGGGAGTCCTACCCCTGTTTTACAGCTTGGACAATAACTAATGTCTGATCAAATAGGAAGCTTAACACAACAACCCACAGCATAGATATGTGAGATTAAAGGGTGAACACATACATGCCAAAACTACATGATTATCATTGCTATCAACAAATTATTGTATGATTCTAACTGATTTCTTTCTTGGTCTTACCCTCTGTTAATGTTGGGACCCATCCATTGTCTGTTGCTGTGGTTAAAACTAGAGACCCCAGAGTTGTCTCTGATATACCAAAGAGAGAATAAACACCTGACTAAAAATCTGCAACTGTGTAGATGGGAGGCGCTCATCATGGTCACATGATGTATGCTAAACAATTTGTGAAAAAGTAAATTGGTGGATTTATACTATATATTGAGTAGCCATTAAATCTGATATTGTATTTTGGGGGAATATGTCTGTTCACCATTCTCTAAGACAGGCTGTCCCCAAGAATTTCTTTTTGAGCTCAGTTTACCTTCTGTGCGTCCAGGAGATGAGGAGCCTGAGTTCAAATGTGCTGTGGATCCTGCACTTCCAGCTATGGAGGAGCTGGGAACTGAGGTTGCAGCAGACCCTGATGAAATGTTAAAGGGACTTCTGGTTAAAGTTCAACAGGCTTTCCTACCAATGGGAGACCTAACTTTTCACTTTGTTCTTACTATGGAAACTAAAAGATTATTGCAGTACATTTCTGGTCAGAGTTCCCTCAAATGCTATTTTAATACAATACTCTCCAGTATTTTTTGTTCTACTGGGTGTCAATGCTTTTATACACACATGCTGAAACAGCAGAAAGTGTGTCAGCTAGACAGGCATGCATTGTACGCAGCTACTCTGCATTAAAATAAGAAGAGTGGACACCTGATAGCAGCCTCTGAGCATCCGCAGCTCACCTGACTTGTCTTCAGGGGAGGTCAGGTCAGTGCTTGAGGCTGTAGTTGTTTCACCAACTGATGGTGCAGAGGAGCCTGTTAGAGTGAACAGCAAATGACTGTGAGACTTTGAGAAAGTCCATCTGCTCATCCTGCTCTCTTCCAATAATGTACCATATATTCATTTATAATTCTTTATTTACAAATCTGGCTTTCCAAAAACTGTTCATAAAATGTTATTACATGAGTTCGAATACTGGCCCGTCTGTCCTCATTTACTATTGGATCCCAAACACAATTCCTGCCATGTTGATTTTATTTAATACTCCAAAACTTGAAGTTACTGTTCTGGAAGCAAGCTGAACACTAGAATAAACGGACCCTTTTAAACTGCTTTTTGTACAGAAGTACAATTTCAAGGAAAATGAGAAGGATACTGTACATAGATTATAAAACAATGTCTCTGAACTATTCTGTATTGCAAGTGTCCTCAGTATCTCAACATTTACAGCTTCAGATGCTTAAGAATCCCCTAACCACAGTGGCCATGGATTTGTTCAGGATAAGGTTATGAAATTCCCATCTACCCAGGCCTATCAACACTACCTGTTAGTGCAGAAGGCTTCAGAGGTCAGCCTCTTACTAGTCTTCTATGTCCTAAACCTAACCCTATATACAGAAGTGGAGTGTACGCATAGACTCCAGGCAGACTTGTCTCCCTTAGTTACCTGGAGTGCTGCTAGCAGAGGCTATGGCTGGCCTCACTGATGATTCAGGGATTGCAGTGCTGGAGCCCACAGGGAAGCTCCCAGGTCCTAGGACAGAAGAGGCTGTGAGGTGGGGAATTGCACACTCTTTCTGTCATAACTGTGACAATGCTGGAAACTGAACAAAGGAGAGTGCAAGTAGCTCTCCCTCCAGGTCTGCTCAGCCCTGCATTCCATGCAGCCAGAGCCAGGGACTGGCTGAACCCAGGAATAGACTGTCCACCAGGCCATGGAGGAAGCTCCTGGGCACCACACTGGCCTCCTGGATCTTGCCAGAACCTATGAACTCTGTCCCTGCTTCCCCAAGGGTGCTGAAACCCTCTGCTTCTAAAGTTGCTCCAGAAGATGCCCAATATAATTCTGATATTGTCCAGGGGCGAAAGCTCATGCTAAGGTATTAGGGTTTTTTAAATGACAGTGATATGAAATATGCTAGATGTTTGTACACAAACAGAAGAATCTTCCCACAAACATCATTGGAATACTCCACACTTGTTTTCAGTAAATCATCATTTTCTCTATGAATTCAGAACTTTGAAACATTCCCTATTCAAAATGACGCTTGTAAATTATTCAGTATTTGGTGTTGACTGACCTGTCTCTTCTCACTCCTCTAACACATTTTGGAGCGACCTCCTCCATTAATGCTGCTCTGTTCCTTAGGTTTTCCTTACATGCCATGTTAATATAATTTCTGACTCCCCAAACTAAAGGAGAGTGAGAACATAAGCACTCTCCACCTTTTTCTATACCCCAAAGCATCATAAATTATTATTATCTGGATCAGAATTCTCTTCTCCATCATATGTTACAATGTAAATAAAATGAGATTTTTTTGGTCTTTTTGAAGCAGGGTCTCCCTTTAGTCCCAGTTGGCCTGGAGCTCACTATGTAGACCAGGCTGGCCTTGAACTCACAGAGATCCACTGCCTCTGCCTCCCAAGTGCTAGGATTAAAGGTGTGCGCCACCACGCCTGGTTTAAAATGAGATTTTAAATGGATATACACAAACCTTTCAGACAGTTGAAAATTTTATGCATGTAATTAGTATCTACACTGTCATTTTGGACATCTGTCCTCAATCTCACTAAATTAGCACTCATGTGGTGGATATCAAACATTCATAACTCCAGTACCAGGAGAATCTGATGCCTTTTTCTGATCTCCATAGGCACTGCAGGACATGAGTACACATACATACATGCAGGCAGTATATTCATGCACATAAAATAAAAAATTAAAAATTTTGAAAAATAAAAATGAAAATTATTAGAAAACTAAAAAGCACAAATTTAAGCACAAATTTTCAATTTCAGAGTCCAGTTAATTGTATCTGCAATATTTTTTAAATAGAACTTGTATTTTCCAGAAGTTTCCTAGATAACAAGATATCTCTGTCACTTGGCTACTTTTAGAGCCTTTTCTATGCAAGCAAATTTGTGACAAGGAAGTAGCTGTCTGTGGAAACATCTCTGGACCCAATCACTGGACTGGCTTCTCCTTTTTTCCTTAATTAAAGGCTGTGTCACTTGTATCTACATTGCTAACTGCTCTGTTTACAGCTGGTAACTTTCTATTTGTGTCTATTAAGATACACAGAAAGGAAATATCTGTCTTCAAATGCCCATGAACACTCTGCACTAGTGGGGACATAGAATCACAACAAGACTAAAGGAATCACATTTTAGTTACAACAAAGTTTGACATCATATCTGAACAAACTGTCCTGAGCAGAATTGCCTGAAAACCGCAGCTTGGCTGGGCATGGATTCTTGGCTCAGCATTTAGTTTACCTGCTGTGAGCCCAGGACTGGTGACTGGGCTGGGGCTCAGTGCTGCTGAGGTACCTGCACTTCCAGCTGGTGAGGTGACAGGTGCTGAAGTCCCAACAGAGCCTAAGAAAACAGGAGAGGAACTTCACATCTACAGCCTAGATGGACTTTTATCAACAGATCTAACTCTCCACTTATTCCTACTGTGGGAAGTAAAATAAATGAACCCAACTGCTTTCTACCTAGAGTTCACTTTATTTCTAAAACTATTTTTTGAAGGTTGTGGTTCACTTCCATTTAACAAATGGTACTTCACTTTAGGCACCAAATTCACCGATATAGGTCTTCATACATTTTGTTTCAACTGATTAACACACACACAGGGTTCTAATGACTTTTAATAAAAAAACAAAACCTTCTGCCTTTAGAATCCTTTTAATTATATTACGTACAACAAACTCTAAATAAATGCACACAGCATCTAAATAAGTCCTTTTAAAATCTTCTACATATAATCTGTTCATAACACGGATCATAAACATTCAAGAACAGTTTCCTTCTGATATAGTGATTTTAGAGCTCATATTCTCCTAAATGTATACTTTTTGAACATTTGTGGACTTCATACAATACAGCTAACTTGTATTTAGACCCAGCCCTATCTCACTACCCCTCCACCTCGGGGCTTCCCAAAAGATTTCATGCATTCTGCCATATATGCTAAGGCTTATCAAGTCAAGTTTGTCTACCCAGATGTCTCTCAGTGTGAGTTCATCCAGTGGAGTTTTTTAGGTGAAAGGAAGCAACATACATCTCTCAATTATAAGCTTAAATATTACTCGGCTAAACTCCCCAATCAAAAGACATAGACTGGGAGAATGGATTAGGAAACAGAATCCATCTATATGCTGTCTACAAGAAACCCATCTCACCCTCAAGGATAGGCACCAACTTAAAGTGAAAGGATGGGGAAAAAAATATTCCAAGCAAATGGTACCAAAAAGAAAGAAGGAGTTGCTATTGTAATATCAGACAAAATAGACTTCAAAGTAGAAGCAATCAGAAGAGACAAAGAGGGCCATTACATCCTTATCAAAGGGAAAATTAACCATGAAGACTTCACAATCATGAATATATATGCACCAGACTCCGGTGCACCGATCTTTATAAACACAACTCTACAGGACCTCAAGGCACAGATTAACCCCAGCACACTCATAGTAGGGGACTTCAATACCCCACTGAGCCCTTTGGACAGATCAGCCAGACAAAGAATAAACAGAGACATCTGAACTGAACAATAAAATACAGCAAATGGACCCTGCAGACATCTTCCGAATATTCCACCCAAGCGCCAGAGATTACACTTTCTACTCAGCACCCCACAGAACATTCTCCAAAATTGACCACATACTTGGACACAGAAAAAACCTCAACCAATACAAAAAATTGAAATAATTTCATGCATTCTATCAGACCACAGTGCAATAAAGCTCAATATCAACACCAGGATACACCCTGCTACCTACAGGAACACAAGGAGACTAAACACACTCCTGAATAATGAATTGGGTTTATTTCCAAGGAGGAAATAAATAAAGAAATAAAAGCATTCCTGGATCTAAACGACATGACAGTACAACACAACAAAACCTATGGGACACTTTAAAAGCAGTCCTAAGAGGGAAGTTTATAGCCCTAGGTGCCTATATTTAAAAAACAGAAAGAGCACAGATAAATGAGCTAACACTGCAGCTAAAAACACCTGAGAAACAACAACAAATGAACCCTAAATGCAACAGACAGGAAGCAATAACAAAAATCAGAGCAGAAATCAATGAAATAGAAAAAAAGGAAACAATACAAAAAAAAAAATCAATGAATCCAAAAGTTGGTTTTTTGAAAGAATAAACAAGATAGACCCTCTAGCCCAGTTAACCAAAAAGAAAGAAAGAACAACTCCAAATCAATAGAATTCATGATGAAAGGGGAAATG
>VZQC01009175.1:2501875-2644286 GCA_009823505.1 Rhizomys pruinosus | reverse complement strand
CCAATTCCAGGAGAACTCCAGTTCCAGGGGAATCCGAGACCCTCTTCTGACCTCCGCGGCATTGCACAACACGGGTGCACACACCTGCACGCAGACAGTACATTCATACACATACCGAAATAAATAAAAATTAAAAAAAAAATAAAAAAAAAATAAAAAGGACTTACAACCATTATTACTGAAACTGTTCAGAAGGATACAAACAGAGGGAAATCTCCCAAATTCCTTCTATGAAGCCAGCATCACTCTAATACTAAAACCAGGCAAGGATGCAACCAAAAAAGAGAACTATAGACCCATTTCATTAATGACTCAGATGCAAAAATTCTCAACAAAATACTTGCAAATTGTATACAGACCCCACGGCAAAAAGATCATTCACTATGATCAAGTTGGATTCATACCAGAGATGCAGGGATGGTTCAACATATGAAAATCAGTAAATATCATAAAACACATAAGTGGACTAAAGGACAAAAACCACATGATCATCTCAATAGATGCAGAAAAAACCTTTGACAAAATACAGCATCCCATCGTGATTAAAGTACTAGAGGGAATTGGACTGGAAGGATAATTCCTCAATAAACTCAAAGCCATATATAAGAAACCCACAGCCAGCATCATCCTAAATGGAGAAAAGTTAGAAGGAAGAATCATATGCACTGTAGCACACACATACACACACACACACACACACACACATGCGTGCACACCCACACATGCATGCAAGCCAATAAATGAATGGAATTTTAAAAGAAATTGACCAACTTACTCTGAATATCATACAAATGTCCACAAGTACCACACAATGCATGGTACACCCTAAATATATATATATATGTATATATATATAATTTTCAATTTTTAAAAATTCTAAATATAAACTATTCTAAATTTAAAAACAGCAAAAAGCATGTTTCCAATTATTCACATTTATTATGTGTTTTTAAAATTGTTTCTTATTAATAAAATAGCTTATTATTTACAAGTTTAATGTTCAGATATTTGATCTCAGTGCTTTTCAACCTAGGCTATACACTGAAACCAACCATGAAGCATAAAAACCTGGTCCTCTACTTAAAACTCACAACCTGAGAAATTCCAAGGAAAGAGTTCTTCCATAGTTTTAACCCATCAGCACACTCAGAGAGCCTAAAATGTATTCAAGATGAGATTGCTGTCATTGAATCCAGAAATGTAATGCTACCCACCAAAGCACTACTCAAGAATTGGGTACTAGATTTCAAAACCATACCCTGCCCCATGCTCCATGGAGAACAGCCAGCCCAAACATCCATTCTACCAATTCAGAGCCACATGCCTCACCCTTTTACTTACCTGCATTGCTGATACCAGAGGTCGGAGGTGGTCTAGATGAGGCCCCAGGTCTAGCTGAGGTAGAACCTGCAGGCACCCCTGTGGATCCTGAAATGAGAAACATAGGGAGGGCACACATAGTACTCCTGGTATTATTGGCTATACTTGGGAGTTGATAGAAGAAAAAAACATAGAAGCCATTATCCCTGACAAATATCCTCAGGCCTTTATCCTAACCCCAGTCAGAGCTTGATTCTGCAGCTAGTTCCCGAGGTAAGAGGGTCTGGGTGGGAGTTGCCGAGAGTATCCTCCAGCCTACAAGAACTTATCAGTGCCTGCTTGTCCAGAGGTGCTGTCACCTCCAGCTGCTGGGGTCGTTCCTGATGATGTTCCGACAATGCCTGATGTTTGTCGGAGATAAAAGGTCAGCATAAAAAAAAATCTATTATTGGGAGACTAAAGAAATGGTTCAGCAGTTAAGAGTAATCGCTGGGGCTGGAGAGATGGCTCAGTGGTTAAGAGCACTGGCTATTCCTGTGGAAGACCTGGGTTTCAATCCCAGCACCCACATAGTAACCAACAACCATCTGTAACTGCAGTTCCAGGAGATCTGACATCCTCTTCTGTCCTCTGTGGGTACTGCATGACATGGGTGCACTTACACACATGCAGGGAGTCATAACACCCATATACATAAAATAATAAGTAGATAAGTTTAAAAAGAGCACTTGCTACCCTTGCAGAGGATCTAGGTTCAATTCCCAGAACCTATATGGCAGCTAACAACCATCCACTGCATACATGGGTGCACTTGTACACATGCAGGCAAAACTCGTACACATAAGTATAAATTTAAGATATGGTTGTGCATGCCTTTAATCTCAGCACTTGGGAGGCAGAGGCGGGTGGATCTCTGTGAGTTCAAGGCCAGCCTGGTCTACATAGTGAGCCCCAGGCCAGCTGGGACTAAAGGGAAACCCCGTCTCAAAAAAGACCAAAATAAAAAATTTAATGAATCTACTTTATATCGCCTTATCAGGGTGACCATTTTCCTCTTAGTTGGAGTATGCACTCATAAACTTCAATGGTGTCTTGAGTACCTTTCAAGGGTAATTACGTAAATCATGTGCCCTCAACCCTAGTCAACTATTGTTTATTAATAACACACAGTAACTAGGCCCCACTGTGTGACAATGAATGGCCTTGCTTCTTGCTGGGAGGAGTCCCCTATGTTGCACCATGTCCCTGTCCTTCCTATGTCTAGGTCTGCGCGTGGATTCATTAACAGTCCAAAACGAATTAGAGTGAAAACTATGTTTCCTGTTTTTTCTGTCTATTCCACAAAATTTTAGCACCCCCCCAACAACATCTTTTGGTAGATTTGCAATCATGTAGACACTCGAAAAATAATGTGAAGGGTCTCAGGAACCTTGACTCTGACTACACTTCAGGCAGGAAGCTCAGCACAGCTCCACTGCCTGCTGTCCCTGCTCTGCTCCCTTGGTGCCTGCTCTTCCAGATGTGCTTTCTCCAGCAGCTCCAGTGGTGGCAAGAACAATGCTCAGTGCATTGAAAGGTAATGAAGAAGAGTCTTTTGGCACAGCCCTTAGTTTGCTTATGTCCCACAATGCCATCCTGATCACCTTCCCTTGATCTCATTATCTCAATCATATCTTGCCAAAACTTGCCCTGGGACCACCACGGCCCCTAAAGATGCTCTGACTTGCCTGCTGAGTTAGAAGCATTGGTGGCCCTTGTGACCAATGATCCGGGTGTGCTTCCTCTGCTTGTTCCTGAAGTTGGTCCCGTGGACTGTCTTGTTGTATCTGATAAACATAGTAGGAGTGATTTTAGGCCATTTGGGGCAACATTTAAATAATCTACATTTCCACAATGCACACACTAGCCTCCGTGTACTGATGTCTGTAACAGTTAATGCACACTAACAAACTACATGTCCTTGTTACCTGGGATTCCTAGGCTTGTTGTTCCAGTGCTGTGTTCCCTGGGTGTGATGTCTTCCTCACTGCTAGGTCCAGGGGTGACAGAGCTTGGTGTTTCTTTTGGAGAAAATCGGTGTTTAAAAATCACTCTGGATAAACATCAAATCATTTATCCTCACAACAGTCTGAAGCAAATATTCTTCCATTTACCATGTGCTGCTAAGTGACTTGCTCCACGCCCCCTGCTGGTGCACAGCAGAACAAACCAAACTATTCTTTAACCTGAACTCATGTAGTCTGTGGAAAAACACCAATTTAAGAAGCTTCCAGTCCATGACAAACAGATGCTCTGAAAGTGCCATAAGGTACATCCACATCATTTAAAAACTCAGACCACACACTTCCCAGGCCATTTTGCAGCAGATGCAGGATCGTTATATGAAAGTGGAGCATATTCACCTGCCTGCTGACTCATCCTGAAGGCCAACCTATGGTTCTCAGAATATTGGGTACTCTGCTGCAGGTTACTACACTGTCTGCCTGATAACTAGAGGTCAGCTGATTAAAGTGCCAAATTACCCTAATAGCTTGTACAGATTTTAATTATTATCAACTTGAATTATTATCACTTGAAATTTTCACTGTTTATCAATTTCGTTGAAATCAACAACTTTCCGAATTCTTTTGTTTTATATAGATTTCCCATGAGTTTTGACAAAGCAATAGCTTATTCAAAATGAATTTCAGTGATATGTTTCACATCAACAAATTTGCTAATCAAGCCTCAAAAGATAGCTCAGCAGTTTAGAGTGCCTGCTGCTCTTGTAGAGGACCCAGGATCAGTTAACAGCATACACATGGGCAACCCACAACTGTCTGCTCGGGGCTCTAACACTACTCTGTCCTCCTCAATCAGTGCACACTTGTGGCTATTCATACATTGAGGAAAATACACACATCAAATAACAGTAAGTAAATACTTTTATAAGGGAAATTTACTAGCTGGGTGTTACAATGCACACCTTTAGTCTGAGCACTCTGGAGGCAGAGGCAGGCAGACCTTTGTGAGATGAGGGCCAGCTTGGTCTTTATAGAGAGTTCCAGGCCAACTACAGAGAAACCCTGTCTCAAAAAAAAGGACAAAAAAAAAAAAAAAAAAAAAAGGAAATTTGCTAACCAAAGCTAAGCATAGAACAAATAAAATCATGTCATTGATTAGATAACAAATTTATAAAGAAAAACACGCATATTGAGAAATATATCACTTGATTGGTGTTTATGAACTATTCATTGAGCTTATAAGCAATGAGTGCAGTAACAGAGGTGGCTGGGTTTTGGAACTTCATTCTGGCACAACACTGGTTGGAATGTAAGCTGGGAGGGAAGTTGGACTGCAGTGGAGACAGAAGTGGTGTTCCAACGTGATGCAGTGTCAGGTGCCTGGGCCCCCTCCGAGTCACTGCTTGGCTCTACCCCAGTAGACTCTAGGCAGGTGAGTCTGAATGTGCACAGGTCTCCAAGTTCTCCTAGCGTCCTGCTGCAGACTATATAGGAAGCACACTCTGAGTACCATTGTGCCTAGTGGGCCAGGAAGGGGCCAGAATAAAAAGCTGGGTGGAAAGGAAAAAAGGCATCTCAAGGGACAAACTGACTGAATGAGGGACACTTGTGACCTTGGTTGATTTATTTGTAATCAGGTTATTTATGCTCAAATAAGGTCAGTAATCTGTTATTCAAATACCTAACAATGGTTAAAGTAGATAACATCAATAATCTGTTATTCATATACCTAACAATGGTTAAAGTAGAAGCTGAGGCCTACTCTCTTGGCTCTGTCTGGATGAGAGCTCTTGTAGACAGAGCGAGGTAGCCGGCTGCTGCCCATAAAGCCAAGGACACTGCACTCTGACCCTGTGTTTACCAGCATGGAGACCTGTATTATTTTTAGCATTTTCTCATTTCAGGGGAACAAGAGCATATAACCAGGTCTTAACCACAGGGCCATCTCTCCAGCTCCTAGTTTTATCCTTTTATAAAAACATCTTTAATTGGGTCAAGTGATCTTCATGTATCCATCTTAAGTGCAGTTCTGTAAAATGAACTAGTTCTGAACCAAAGACTTGCCATTTCAACATTCTCAGCCACTCATTTGAATGCTTCCAGGAGAGGTCAGCTCACCATTTGGAGATCTAGTTGTCTCTTTCAAAACAGTCATGACTGTTCTAACTGCTAAATGCTGCTCTCTGCTACCAAGGATCTTTATATGTTTGTACGTATTTGACTGTTTCTCGCTCATAAAATCTTATACCACATTTGGGATCCACTACTGTATTTAATTTTACATGGAAATAGGATGAACCACCTCCTTCATATTCATCTATTCCAGCCCAGTGCCCAGCTCTGTGTTGGAGATAACCAAGGCTTTGACATATACCCCAAATCTTCTAACAGAGCCCCAAATTTAATGCATCCATGGATGCTATAAAAAAATGGACAGCCGGGCGTGGTGGTGCATGCCTTTAATCCTAGCACTCAGGAGGCAGAGGCAGGCAGATCTTTGTGAGTTCAAGGCCAGCCTGGTCTACAGAGCAAGTTCCAGGACAGCTGGGGCTACAAAGAGACCCTGTCTCAAAAAAGACCAAAAAAAAAAAAAAACCCAGGAAATTTTTTAGTTAATGATAATTTGAAGCAAACACACAAAACTATGGACTTCTGGATCCTGAGTCTCTGACCTCCATAGCATATGGGTTCACAATGACCCATACCACACACAGGACTCCTAAAAATAGCATAAGATTATAGAAACCCATGTAAGCACTGGGCTTTCTGCTACAACTGAAGCTGGGGACAATAGGGCCACCTCTTCTGAAATCTCACACACTTTACCGATTCTCCCAAGGAAAGCATTGCACATATACCTGATTCACTGCTAGCAGAGTTTGAGGGTGATCGTGAGGAGGCTCCAGGGCTGGCAGTAGGCACTGCAGACACCACTGTGCTCTCTAGGACCAGGAACACACGGATATGTGGAAGCTCAAGTTATTCCTGACATTCTTAGGTCTATTCATGGATTTTTCAGAATAAAAAAATGAGAAGATACTACTCCTCATTAGTGGCTTTTACAGGCCATTAGATGTTGTAGCAGGGGCACAGGCTGCTACTGAGGCACCACCCAGCCTCTTGGATCTCACAAGTACCTGGGGCTCCAGTGCTTGCAGGTTCAGAGCTGCTGCCACCTGCTGCTCCAGAGGTCACTGCAGAGGAAGTCTCAGGTGGGCCTGATATTTATCATGGAAAAGGACAGACCAGAAGGAGACTGTGAAGGAAGCTCTTCTTCACATGTTTCTCATTAAAAAATTAATCCATTTACCCATATAAACCCCAAGAACACCATATAAACTTTTGATAACATGCTAATTCCATTAAAATGATATTAATTAATTTTAAGTAGAATAAATTCATAATTCCAATTCCTCATGGAGTGAGGTTGATGACTGTTGGATTTGTCTGAGCCCATGTGAGCATCTTCCCCAGAGTGCTTTAATCCTTATATTATACCTCCAGCATCTTCATGACTGGTACATTCTCACAAAAGGAAATGGCTTCCCTCTCATGCTAGACTTGATCCTTAATCTGTGAGCAGACTCATCCATTTCTTCCTTGTGACTTGTCAGGTATTTGTCCACAATACAAAAGTAACTAATACTACATGACATCTTAGCAGTCCTCAGACTTGCCACAAACCCTCACCTCATTAAATGAAATGCTCACTTCCCTAGTGACTGGTGCCCCCTGCTCTGCTCCCTCAGTACCTGCACTTCCAGATGTGATTCCAGATGTGCTTCCCCCAGCACTTCCAGTGATGGCTGCACTTGGTCCTCCACTTGTTCCTACCAAGAAAAGAATGATGTTTAATAACATAGTCAGGAAGACAGCAAGCTTCCAACACAGGTCACAGCCTGGGGTTCCTTGTGTGTCCTCCCTGGATGCTCCTGAGGAAACTCCCACAGACTCTCCAACTGTACCTGATAAGCAAAGGAGCATGAAACAGGTTCTGTCCTTCAGAAGGTGGACAGGAGAGTGTCGAGTTGTCGAGTCCGAACCTCACTCTTTTGAACCCCGTCCTTTCTCCAGCACCTCTCCTGTTTCCAGTCACTAGACATGGCTGCCTGAGTTACCTAACTTGCCTCAGAGACTTGGAGCAGATCCACAACAATCCCAAGACAACAACCCCAGAATCTACATTCCAATCTCACTTGTCAGTGATCTCCTGGCAAAACTTTAATTGAAAAAGTTCCCTTGCATGTTAGAAAAATGTTTCCAGAAACAGTAAGGAGCATCCTCAACTGTTGTTTGTAAATGGAAAGCCTATAAAACTACATGAAATAAGTAACAATGGACAGATTCTTATATTTTCAGCAGATACAACATCACCGTTGTTCTTGCCACATCACAATTAGAAGTAAAAAGTAAAAATTAAAACCAATTGCTTGATGTGGTTATGCCCACCTTTGATCCCAGAACTGGGCTGACAGAGGCAGGTGGATCTCTGTGAGATCCAGGCAAGCCTCTACTACATAGCAAGATCCAGAGCAGCTGGGTTACAGGTAGATCTTATCTCAAAAAAAAAAAAAAGAAAAAAACCAATAAAGTGAAAATAAGAAAAATAAAAACAACTCTGAATGACTGTCAGTAAGGCAGATTGGCAAAATGTCATTCCTAACCACTGCACACATGTGCTAAGACAGCTCACTGAGTTCTCCCATGACCTCAGTAACTCCAACTAAGAGTTTAGGAAAGGTAAGGGTCACAATGATAAACTTTAATCAGTTGAAAGATTCAATCACCAAATCTTCAAACTTGTGATGCAGCATAGAGATTATATCTTACAGTCAAGTATTTTGAATTCTGATCTGTCTGATGTGGGTACTGGAATCCACCTTGGGACTCCTGAGGAGGAGTTCATGCACTGTACTGCTGAGTCATTTCTCCAGCACTGCATGTTTTACTCTCTCTCTACCTCTCAAATTGGTCAACCAGATCTCCATGCATTCATCTCAACTGCTGTTCTACAACTTGAACCATCACGGTCCACTAACACCACAGCCTCTAGAGGATGCACCCTCTGCTCACCTGCGGTGGTTCCAGGGGAGCTCAGCTCACTACTCGGAGATCCAGTTGATCCAGCTGTTGGTCCAGATGTCCCTGCCCACACACACAGTGTCAGGACCTAGTAGATCACACTGCTCCCAGTTCTCAAGTACCTTGATTTATTGTGAACACTTCCCTACATTCATTTACTCCTTGCACAACTTGATCATATACTCTAAAATGGTCACTACTAATCCCATTCAATACCTATTCAATTCTTCATAAAATATTCAAGCTTCTTAGTATTCATCTATCAGAATTCAGTGCTGAGCTGCTAATTGGAACAAAGTGGAGTTTCAGATACAATTATGAACAGCCCCATTTTCCAGAACTCCATATTTATTTATTTATTTTTTGCTTGCATGGGTCTTATGCAAGAGCTCCATATTTAATGTGTTTGTTCTAAAAAAATAAGGTTCAGAATTTTCTAATTGATCCTAATTTATAGCAAGCACAGCAAGCCATGGTCCTCTGAACTGGGAGTCCCTAGTAAGTAGAGCAAGCAGCCTGGCCTCCTCATGACCACCCAGAACTCCTAATGATGGCATAAGATTACAGAGACACCATGTAATACACTGGACCCTTCCTCTACTGAAGTGAGGGGCAGGAATTGGCCCCCTCCTTCTGAAATCACACACCCCCTTCCCACACTCCCAAGTAAGGAACTGAATACATTAAACCCTCCATTTGATGGCTGCAAACCCACAGACACTTATACTTACCTGACTCCTGGCTGGCAGAGGTTGGGGACAGTCTGGAGGAGGCTGCAGGGCTGGTAGTGTGCACTGCAGACACCACTGTGCTCCCTAGGGCAAGGAAAGCATGGTTGTGTAGAGGATCAAGTCCTTCATGAGATTCTTGGCTTATTAATGGAATTTCAGAAGAAGAATTTTGAGACACTTCCCTGCATCCTCCCCAATCTCTTACTTCACTTCTTTCTAAGAGGCTACTTTACTTGTCAGTAGCTGTTGCAGCAGGGGCACAGGCTGCTACTGAGGCACCACCCAGCCTCTTGGATCTCACCAGTACCTGGGGCTCCAGTGCTTGCAGGTTCAGAGCTGCTGCCACTTGCTGCTCCAGAGGTCACTGCAGATGATGCCTCAGGTGGGCCTGATATTTATCATGGAAAAGGACAGACCAGAAGGAGACTGTAAAGGAAGTTCTTCTTCACATGTATCTCATTAAAAATTAATCTATCTACCCATATAAACTTCAATGATATCTTATGTATTTTTGGAAACACACTAATTCCATGAAAATCATACTAAATAATTGTTAGTAGAGTGAATGCACAAGTCCATTTCCACGTGGAGTGAGGTTGAGGATGTTTGAATTGTCTGGGCCTCTGTTAGCATCTCCTCTCCTGACTGCTTTCATCCTTATTATTTCACTCCTGCATCTTTATGACAAGTCAGTGTTCACAAAAGGAAACGGCTTCCCTCTCATGATAGACTTAACCAGGATGAGTAGACTCATCCCTTTCTTCCTAGTGTTGATTTGTCAGGTATTTGTCCACAACAGAAAAGTAACTAATTCTACATGACATCTTAGCAGTCCTCAGACTTCCCACAACCCTCACCTCATTAAATGAAATGCTCACTTCCCTAGTGACTGGTGCCCCCTGCTCTGCTCCCTGAGTACCTGCACTTCCAGATGTGCTTCCAGATGTACTTCTCCCAGCACTTCCAGTGATGGCTGCACTTGGTCCTCCACTTGTTCCTACCAAGAGAAGAATGATGTTTAATAACATAGTCATGAACACAGCAAGCTTCCAAAACAGGTCACAGCCACACTTACAGCATTACATACTAAACTGTGGTCTCTGGAAACTCTTCTCATTACTACACTCCTGTATGAGCACAGCCTGTGTGACACCCACCACAGCCTGCTAAGGAGTCCTTCTCTTACCAGCTGGGCTTCCAGGAGTGCTGGCTCCAGTGCCTGGGGTTCCTTGGGTGTCCTCCCTGGGTGCTCCTGAGGAAACTCCCACAGACTCTCCAACTGTACCTGATAAGCAAAGGAGCATGAAACAGGTTCTGTCCTTCAGAAGGTGGACAGGAGAGTGTCGAGTCCGAACCTCACTCTTTTGAACCCCGTCCTTTCTCCAGCACCTCTCCTGTTTCCAGTCACTAGACATGGCTGCCTGAGTTACCTAACTTGCCTCAGAGACTTGGAGCAGATCCACAGCAATCCCAAGACAACAATCCCAGAATCTACACTCCAATATCACTTGTCAGTGATCTCCTGGCAAAACCTTAATTGATGAAGTTCCCTGTGCATGTTAGAACAATGTTTCCAGAAACAGCAAGGAGCATCCTCAACTGTTGTTTGTAAATGGAAAGCCTATAAACTATATGACACATGTAACAATGGACAGATTCTTGTTTTTTTTCAGCAGCTACAACATCACCGTTGTTCTTGCCACATCACAATTAGAAGTAAAAAGTAAAAATTAAAACCAATTGCTTGATGTGGTTATGCCCACCTTTGATCCCAGAACTGGGCTGACAGAGGCAGGTGGATCTCTGTGAGATCCAGGCAAGCCTCTACTACATAGCAAGATCCAGAGCAGCTGGGTTACAGGTAGATCTTATCTCAAAAAAAAAAAAAAAAAGAAAAAAACCAATAAAGTGAAAATAAGAAAAATAAAAACAACTCTGAATGACTGTCAGTAAGGCAGATTGGCAAAATGTCATTCCTAACCACTGCACACATGTGCTAAGACAGCTCACTGAGTTCTCCCATGACCTCAGTAACTCCAACTAAGAGTTTAGGAAAGGTAAGGGTCACAATGATAAACTTTAATCAGTAGAAAGATACAATCGCCAAGTCTCCAAACTTGTGATGCGGGGTAGAGATTATGTCTTTCATTCAAGTATTTTGAATTCTGATCTGTCTGATGTGGGTACTGGAATCCACCTCAGGGCTCCTGAGGAGGAGTTCATGCACTGTACTGCTGAGTCATTTCTCCAGCACTGCATGTTTTACTCTCTCTCTACCTCTCAAATTGGTCAACCAGATCTCCATGCATTCATCTCAACTGCTGTTCTACAACTTGAACCATCACGGTCCACTAACACCACAGCCTCTAGAGGATGCACCTTCTGCTCACCTGCGGTGGTTCCAGGGGAGCTCAGCTCACTACTCGGAGATCCAGTTGATCCAGCTGTTGGTCCAGACGTCCCTGCCCACACACACAGTGTCAGGACCTAGCAGATCACACTGCTCCCTGTTCTCAAGTATCTTGATATTTTTGAGAACATTTCCCTATATTCATTTACTTCTTCCACAACTTGATCATATAATCTCAAATGATAGTTACTAAGCCCATGCAGTACTTATTTAATTTTTCATAAAATAGAATATTCCAACAACATAGTATTCATCTATCAAAGCCCAGTTCTCAGATGCTAATTGGAAGGAAACGAAGATACCGATAGATTTCGAGACAGCCTCATTTACAAAAACTCCATATTTAATTTGTTCATAAAAAAATGCTTCAGATTTTCTAGTTGATCCTAATTTGTAGCAATCACAGCAAGCCATGGTCCTCTGAACCGGGAGTCCCTAGTCAATAGAGCAGGCAGCCTGGGCTCCTCATGACCACCCAGGACTCCTAATGATGGCGTAAGATTACAGAGACACCATGTAATACACCGGACCCTTCCTCTACTGAAGTGAGGGGCAGGAATTGGCCCCCTCCTTCTGAAACCTCCCCTCCCCTTCCCACACTCCCAGGTAAAGTACTGGAGATACATTCAACCCTCCATTTGATGGCTGCAGACCCACAGACTCTTTTACTTACCTGATTCCTCCTGGCTGCCAGAGGTTGGGGATGGTCCTGAGGAGGCTGCAGGGCTGGTAGTGTGCACTGCAGACACCACTGTGCTCCCTAGGGCAAGGAAAGCATGGTTGTGTAGGGGAACAAGTCCTTCATGAGCTTCTGGGCACATTAATGGATTTCCAGAAGAATACTGAGACACTTCCCTGCATCCTTCCCAAACTCTTACTTCACTTCTTACTAAGATGCTACTTTACTAGTCACAAGCTGTTGCAGCAGGGGCACAGGCTGCTACTGAGGCACCACCCAGCCTCTTGGATCTCACCAGTACCTGGGGCTCCAGTGCTTGCAGGTTCAGAGCTGCTGCCACCTGCTGTTCCAGAGGTTGCTGCAGAGGAAGCCTCAGGTGGGCCTGATATTATCATGGAAAAGGACAGACCAGAAGGAGACTGTAAAGGTAGTTCTTCTTTACATGTATCTCATTAAAAAATTAATCTATCTACCCATATAAACTTCAATGAGATCTTATGTATCTTTGGAAACACATTAATTTTTAAAAATGATATTAACTAATTTTAAGTAAAGTGAATGTGTAATTCCATTTCCTCATGGAGTGAGGTTGAGGATGTTTGGATTTTCTGGGCCCCTGTTTGCATCTCCTCCCCTGACTGCTTTCATCCTTATTATTTCACTCCTGCATCTTTATGACAGGTCAGTTTTCACAAAAGGAAATGGCTTCCCTCTCATGCTAGACTTGATCCTTAAACTGTGAGCAGACTCATCCATTTCTTCCTTGTGACTTGTCAGGAATTTGTCCACAATACAAAAGTAACTAATTCTACATGACATCTTAGCAGTCCTCAGACTTCCCACAAACCCTCACCTCATTAAATGAAATGCTCACTTCCCTAGTGACTGGTGCCCCCTGCTCTGCTCCCTGAGTACCTGCACTTCCAGATGTGCTTCCAGATGTGCTTCCCCCAGCACTTCCAGTGATGGCTGCACTTGGTCCTCCACTTGTTCCTACCAAGAGAAGAATGATGTTTAATAACATAGTCAGGAAGACAGCAAGCTTCCAACACAGGTCACAGCCACACTTACAGCATTACATACTACACTGTGGTCTCTGGGAAACTCTTCTCATTACTACACTCCTGTATGGGCACAGCCTGTGTGACACCCACCACAGCCTGCTAAGGAGTCCTTCTCTTACCAGCTGGGCTTCCAGGACTGCTGGCTCCAGTGCCTGGGGTTCCTTGTGTGTCCTCCCTGGGTGCTCCTGAGGAAACTCCCACAGACTCTCCAACTGTACCTGATAAGCAAAGGAGCATGAAACAGGTTCTGTCCTTCAGAAGGTGGACAGGAGAGTGTCGAGTCCGAACCTCACTCTTTTGAACCCCGTCCTTTCTCCAGCACCTCTCCTGTTTCCAGTCACTAGACATGGCTGCCTGAGTTACCTAACTTGCCTCAGAGACTTGGAGCAGATCCACAGCAATCCCAAGACAACAATCCCAGAATCTACACTCCAATATCACTTGTCAGTGATCTCCTGGCAAAACCTTAATTGATGAAGTTCCCTGTGCATGTTAGAACAATGTTTCCAGAAACAGCAAGGAGCATCCTCAACTGTTGTTTGTAAATGGAAAACCTACAACACTATGTGACATAAGTAACAATGGACATATTGTTGTTTTGTCAGCAGCTACAACATCACTGTTGTTCTTGCCACATCACAACTAGAAGTAAAAAATAAAAATTAAAACCAGTTCCTTGCTGTGGATACCCCCACCTTTGATCCCAGAACTGGGCAGACAGAGGCAGTTGGATATCTGTGAGATCCATGCCAGCCTCTACTACATAGCAAGATCCAGAGCAGCTGGATTACACATAGATCTTATCTCAAAAAAAAAAAAAAAAGAAAACCAATAAAGTGAAAATAAGAAAAATGAAAACAGCTATGAATGACTGTCAGTAAAGCAGATTGGCAAAATGTCATTCCTAACCACTGCACACATGTGCTAAGACAGCTCACTGAGTTCTCCCTTGACCCCAGTAACTGCAACTAAGAGTTTAGGAAAGGTAAGGGTCATAATGATAAACTTTGATCAGTAGAAAGATACAATCGCCAAGTCTCCAAACTTGTGATGCAGGGTAGAGATTATATCTTTCATTCAAGTATTTTGAATTCTGATCTGTCTTATGTGGGTACTGGAATCTACCTTGGGACTCCTGAGGAGGAGTTCATGCACTTTACTGTTGAGTCATTTCTCCAGCACTGCATGTTTTACTCTCTCTCTCTACCTCTCAAATTGGTCAACCAGATCTCCATGCATTCATCTCAACTGCTGTTCTACAACTTGAACCATCATGGTCCACTAACACCACAGCCTCTAGAGGATGCACCCTCTGCTCACCTGCGGTGGTTCCAGGGGAGCTCAGCTCACTACTCGGAGATCCAGTTGATCCAGCTGTTGGACCAGAAGTCCCTGCCAACACACAGTGTCAGGACCTAGTAGATCACACTGCTCCCAGTTTTCAAGTACCTTGATTTATTGTGAACACTTCCCTACATTCATTTACTCCTTGCACAACTTGATCATGTACTTTCTAATGGTCACTACTAATCCCATTCAATACCTATTCAATTCTTCATAAAATAGAATATTCAAGCTTCTTAGTATTCATCTATCAGAACTCAGTGCTGAGCTGCTAATTGGAACAAATTGGAGTTTCAGATACATTTCTGAACAGCCCCATTTTCCAGAACTCCATATTTATTTATTTATTTTTTGCTTGCATGGGTCTTATGCAAGAACTCCATGTTTAATGTGTTTGTTCTAAAAAAAAAAGGTTCGGAATTTTCCAGTTGATGCTAATTTGTAGCAAGCAGATCAAACGATGGTCCTCTGACCGGGGAGTTCCTAGTCAGTAGAGTAGGCTCCTCATGACCACCCAGGACTCCTAATGATGGTGTAAGATTACAGAGACACCATGTAATACACTGGAACCTTCCTCTACTGAAATGAGGGGCAGGAATTAGCCCCCTCCTTCTGAAATCACACACCCCCTTCCCACACTCCCAAGTAAGGAACCGAATATATTCAACCCTCCATTTGATGGCTGCAGACCCACACACTCTTTTACTTACCTGAATCCTGGCTGGCAGAGGTTGGGGACAGTCCGGAGGAGGCTGCAGGGCTGGTAGTGTGCACTGCAGACACCACTGTGCTCCCTAGGGCAAGGAAAGCATGGTTGTGTGGAGGCTCAAGTCCTTCATGAGATTCTTGGCTTATTAATGGAATTTCAGAAGAAGAATATTGAGACACTTCCCTGCATCCTTCCCAATCTCTTACTTCACTTCTTACTAAGAGGCTACTTTACTTGTCAGAAGCTGTTGCAGCAGGGGCACAGGCTGCTACAGAGGCACCACCCAGCCTCTTGGATCTCACCAGTACCTGGGGCTCCAGTGCTTGCAGGTTCAGTGCTGCTGCCACCTGCTGCTCCAGAGGTCGCTGCAGAGGAAGTCTCAGGTGGGCCTGATATTTATCATGGAAAAGGACAGACCAGAAGGAGACTGTAAAGGAAGTTCTTCTTCACATGTATCTCATTAAGAAAAGGAACGTATTTACACACATAAACTTCAAAGCCGTCTTTGAAGTTTACATGTGTAAACAAGATGAATAACATGCTAATCCCATTAAAATGATATTCATAATTTTAAGTAGACTGAATGTGTAAGTTGGTCGAATTCCTCATGGGGTGAGGTTGATGATGTTTGGATTGTCTTGGCCCATGTGAGCATCCTCACCCCTGACTGCTTTCATCCTTATTCTTTACCCCCAACATCTTTATGAGCTGACTCATCACTTTCTTCCTAGTGTTGATCTGTCAGGTATTTGTCCACAATAGAAAAGTAGCTAATACTACATGACATCTTCGAAGTCTTCTGACTTCCCACAAACCCTAACCTCATTAACTGAAAAGCTGTCCTATCTATGACTGGTGACCCCTGTTCTGCTCCCCAAGTACCTGCTCTTCCAGATGTGCTTCCCCCAGCAGGTCCAGTGATGGCTTCCCTTGGTCCTCCAATTGTTCCTATGGAGAGAAGAACGATGTTTAATGAAGTCACTGCTTCATCTGTTTGTCTCTGCCTCCCTAGTACTGCAATTGTACAGGCATGTGATGAATATTTTTAATCACCCAAATTGTATAGTCCTTTTCCCCAGGACTCAGTTTTGAGAAAAAATTTACTACTAATACTATTATTATTATTATTATTAAAGAATACCTTAATAGAATGAATTTTATTACTATTATAGGAATCACCTGATTTATCTGGGATGAGAATTTAAGAAACAATAAACATCAAAGACAGTGTGTGTTCACAACTGCCACCTACCAGGTCCAATCTATCCCAAATAAGCAGGCTCTCATCAAAACAAGATCTACCACATGCCACACCCCCAAGCCCCAAACCGTGAACTAATTCTACCTAGCAGGCCCTACACATAGCTGCAATATAGAAATAGTGATTTTCTTCAGTCTTTCTGGTGACGTCACAAGGACTAGGCACTCATGATTTTATATCATTCACAGTATAAGTTTGTTCACCAGCAATAGCGGTCTGTGTTCCAATATGCTGCAGATCAGAGTATCTGAAGGTCTTACCTATTGTGGATGCTGTGGCAGTTGTAATTCCACTCGTAGCTCCTGTGCTTATATCTGGAGAATTTCTGGTTGGTTCTGATAAAGCTTAAATTAATTAGTTAATTAATCATCCAGAATAAAACTATACTTTAGTTCTGCTACTTGTCAGGCAGTAGAAGTTTCTAACTGCAACATGATACATGTTAAGAAAATAATATATGAGACTGGAGAGATGGCTCAGTTGTTAAGAGCAGTGGCTGATATTGCAGAGGACCCGGGTTCCACTCCCAGTACCCACATGGTGGCCAATAACAGTCTGTAACTCTAGTTCCAGGAGACCCTGCCCCCTCTTCTGGCCTCTATCAGCATTTTATGCACAGATACATTAATATACTTGCAGACAAAATACTTAAACATATTAAAATAAAAAAATTAGATTGTTGAAAGGCTAAGAAACCACATTTTAATGGTATATGAAGAATCACCAAAGTCTGAGGGGTTATCTGAAAATGATCATCTGTGTAGAGTTGGTCAAACCAGTAGGTCCACTGGGTAGGGCCTGTGCTCGGCATTGATTTACCTGTTGAGAGCCCAGGACTGCTGAGGATGGGGCTCAGTGTTGCTGAGGTACCTGCACTTCCAGCTGCTGAGGTGGCGGGGGCTGAAGTCCCAGCAGGGCCTAAGGAAAGGGAAGAGAAACTTCGCATCTAAAGTCTACATGGCCTTTTTCACTAATCTGTGACCAGGCTCTCAAATCATTCTACTATGAAAATATAGGATAAATCAAAGCAGTAAATCCCTGTCCCTAGTTCCCTGAAATTCAGTTCCATTTTATTGTTCGAAGACCTTGCTTTAGTTAATGCTCTTTTACTTTTGACAAATACATTTCCCTGCAACCTATATTGAGTCAGACTAATTCTTAGCGCATTTGTGTCAATCAAGTTGCTTTAAAATAAAAAGAGCCTTGTTACCGGATTCCTGCTATGTAGGGTTGATGAGAGCCCTCAGAAGACTTCGTAACAAGAGAGCTAACTGCTACTTTTATCTTGAACCATCTAAAGGAGTGATGTCTTAATATATATCATTGTACCTATATTAATTTTTGAATGTTTAGCATTGTTGTAGATTCTATTTTAGTAGTTAATGGTAAGGAAGAAAATAAAACTAGAAAATTATATCCCCTATATAAACTGATCTAAAACAAAGTTAAATTAATTTTTTTTGGTCTTTTGGTTTTTAGCCTCCTTGTGGCCACAGCTTGCCTGGAACCCACTATGTAGACCAGGCTAGCCTCCATCTCACAGCCTCTCCCTTCTCAATTCTAGGATTACAGGTGTGCACCAACACAACTAACCTGAGTTTAATTTTTTTAAAAAACTATTTAATGGAAGTAGGAAAAGCCAAGTAAACTAATTGTTTGGATTTTTTTTTTCAAAAGCCACATACACTATTTCTTTCACGGGGCTGAGTAATGTAGTGAGACAGGAGCTGCCCCTCTGTGACCCAGTGAAGAAGAGAACCAAAAGAGTGAAAAAAAAAAAAAAAGCCTGAAGAACACCAGAAACACAATGGAGGTGGAGAACACCAAAAGTACAGGAAGAAGAATGAAGAAGACAAGAAGAAGAAGAAGAAGAGAGGAAGAGGAGGAGGAGAGGAGTGAGCGAGGAGGAGAGAAGGAGGACAGAAGGAGATGAGGAGAAGGAGAAGGAGGAAGGAGAAGGAGAAGGAGAAGGAGAAGAGAGAAGGAGAAGGAGAAGGAGAAGGAGAAGGAGATAGGAGAAGGAGGAGGAGGAGGAGGGAGGAGGAGAGGAGTAGGGGAGGTGGAGGAGGAGGGGGAGGGGGAGGAGGAGGGGGAGGAGGAGGAGGAGGAGGAGGAGGAGGAGAGGGAGGGGGAGGAGGAGGGGGAGGAGGAGGGGGAGGAGGAGGAGAAGGGGGAGGAGGAGGAGGAGGAGAAGAAGGAGAAGGAGAAGGAGGAGGAGAAGGAGGAGAAGGAACAACCAAAAGAAGTAGGCCAAGGTAAAACCTCGGAAAATCACCACAGGAGGGGGAACTCTAGAAACCTCAACTGGCACTGGGCCATACCACGCAGCCCACACAGGGTCTGTGTAAGTAGCCAGGAGGGTGCCACCACCCCCCAGCACCAGTCCCATAGGAACCACAGCCCAGAGAGAATGAGCCACTGAATTATACTATGATTTTACTGTTTTTTAAAATCCAACAATGTAAATATGGTTGTTTCCCTCCTTACCAGATGAGATGAATGTGTGTCTTCCTAGAAGTTAAGCTAAGGTCATAAAGCTAGGAAGTAGAATGGGGATCCTACCTCCTGGAACTCATTATGTAGTCTAGGCTGGCCTTGAACTCACAAAGATCCTCCTGCATCTGCCTACTGAGTGCTGGGTTTAAAGGCACCTGCCATCACACTCAACCTCTTTTTTGTTTTTTTATTAAGTTCAGTTTTCTCTCTAAAGGAGCATGGTGCAGTTGTTTTATTTTAGTTGATGCTATTTTGGATAAGCACAAACAAGTTTGTAGGAAACTTATAATTGGGATATTGTGAGACTGAAAAAGTTCAAGTATAATAAATACACTCCATCATATCATTACACAGAGATTGAAGACATGGCTCAGCATTAAGGGCATGGGCTGCTCTTGCAGAGGACCCAGTTTCAGGTCCCAGCACAGACATGGCAGCTGACAACCCAACTGTTGGTAACTCCAGTTCCAGGAGTTACCAACTCCACTGCAGGCATTGCATGACTGTATTGGGTCCTCTTACATACATGCACATAAAACATTCATGCATATAAAATAAAGATAATAAATAAAATATTTAAAATAAACATCATTACATAATAGAAATCCAATTTTTGTTTTGTTTTTGTCTTTGTTTCAAGTCAGGGGCTTGTTCCAATTTAAAACTTTTCTTTAATTACACTTTTACTTATTTATATGGAGGCAGTCTCACCTCCCACAGCAACCAGGTGGAGGCCACAGGACAATTTGTGAGAGTCGGTTCTCTCCTTGTACCATGTGGGTCCAGGGGATCAAACTCAGGTCATCAGACTTGGTGGCAGACTCCTTTGCCTGCTAAGTCATCTTGACAACCACTCATCCACTTTTAAAAAATTACATTTTATTCCAAGATTCAATGAGACTTTTATTCATAGAAACTGACTAAAAAGCTATTTAAATTTTTTAAATTAAGTTCTGACTTAAAACAGGAACCTGAAAGTTTCTGTTGCTCCCTCAATAAATGGTTTAAATTATTCAGAGTCCATCCCTCTTTAAACTTGAAAACACAGAGTTATCAGAACTGGAGTGTAAAAATATCCTGTATTTTAACTTCCTGCTGGTCATTCTTTAGCAAGTAGTCTTAGGCACACACTTCTTTGTGTTACTCATTTGTAAATAAGAGGAGATAAATGATACCTATCACACGAGTGTTCTGTACCAAATGAGATAACATGTGTATGTGCCAAATACTTAGAACAGAACCTAGTAAATATTTCCTCTGATTCAAATTACCCAAAGGAGAAAAATTGTGTGGCTGGCCAATTTTTCCACTTAAAATAGCACCCTCATTGAAATAATTTACCAGCCATCTCTTAGGGTATTTTTAGGGTTTTGAAACAAATTATTTATAGTAAAGTTTATATGTATATATACATTCTGTATGTACATTTTCCATATCTATTCTATACAGAAAGAAACACAGAGAAAAGAACGCAGATCTACCTCATATGCATATGCCCAAATATATATGTATGCAGTCTATATATGTATGTATAGATTCATGTATTTATATATGTATTTGGAATTGCATATAGGATATATATTTTTAAATATTTTTATTTCTTTTTTTATTTTGTATTTTTTATTTTTAAGGGATTCTACAATATAATAGCACAGTTGTTTTCAGATAACGTTGACATTTTTTTTTTTTTTTTTTTTTTGGTCTTTTCAAGACAGGGTCTCCCTGTAGCCCCAGCTGTCCTGGAACTCACTCTGTAGACCAGGCTGGCCTTGAACTCACAAAGATCCGCCTGCCTCTGCCTCCCAAGTGCTAGGATTAAAGGCGTGCGCCACCATGCCCGGCAACGTTGACATTTGAATTGCATATAGGATATATATTTTAAGAAAATAATCAGCTTTGCATACTGCTTCCACCATGTTTTAAGGTTTTTTCTATAGTCCGCAAGCTTACAGTCTCTTTTCATACTATTTACTGATGCCTGGGATCCCAGCTCTGAGGAGGCAGAGGCAGGAGGTTCACAATTCTAAGCCAGCCTGCACTACAAAGCAAGAGAGACCCTTTCTCAAAATGAATGTGCAGTGATGAAATCTTGCATCAATTTCTACCCAGGAGTAGAGTTTGATCAAAATGAATTACTAGTAATAACAAATTCTTATTTTAAAAATTTTATTTATTTGTATATGTATGTGTGTGTGCATGTGTGTGCGTGTGCGTGTGTGTGTGTGTGTGTGTGTGTGTGTGTGTGTTTAGATGTACCATGTGGAGGTCAGAGGACAACTTGCAAGAGTCCGTTCTTCCACCATGTGGGTACTGGGCATTTAACTCACCCAGTGAGCCATTTCATGGCTCATAAATCCTTGTTTCAAATCTTAAAAACTTAAAACCATTTTTCATATCACTGATCAACTGCAGCTTACCACGTAACAATAAAAACCATTATGTAGTTATGGATTCATCCCAATTTGTCACATCTGCTCAACTTTTAAACCCTCAGTGTCAGTAAAAGAAACAGGATGTGACTTGAAGCCTACAATTTGTGCAAGGCAATTGTTCCACTGAATATCTCCACTTCTCTGTAAAGTGTTCTTAAAGCAATTTTCACTTGGCAAGATATTTATTGGATGAACTTAGAAAAAATGTGAAAATATGCTGTTGGACCTTAGGGAGAGGCTTTATCTCAGATGTAACATGAAAGGTAGCAGAAAGGTAGGCTTGGCCTTTTCCCCTTTACATTCCAAAGTAAAACTATCAGCAATGCAGATGCACACTGCTGAGAGTCCCGCCTTTGTATGGATTATTATAGTTCTTCAAGCAGATGGAAATCGGCCTGTCATTTCTTATACAGGTCAAAATTCAGTAATGTCATCGTGGTCTCTGAATATTTTGTGCTCAGTCCAAGTGACCAAGTCACCAGCTGAACTTGATTAGTGGTCACATCATTTACTGGCTGGCACCAACAAAGATGACCATGTTGCATTATCCAAATCTCAAGTTCATTATTATTTGAATGATTTTAGAAGTCGCGTCTGTTGTGTATTATACGATCGTAAGCCACAAAAAGATGAAATAATAGATGAGGAGCTAAGACTTCATCAGGTTTGTCAGATTATTAAAATGATTAATATCACTTAAACTGTTTTAAAATTGGTTTATCTGGGGCACAAGTTATTACTGCCACATAATAATCTACAGGTGCATTATTAATAAATGTTGAAATACAATTGGTTTAATAAAAATTATTGTGGATCAGGATTACTTGGCTACATTTACTTAAAACACCCACAACAACTTGTGGCACGACTGAACAATTTGAACATGAAAAAGTATAAAAATTAGACTACATTTGTCCCAGGGTTTTAGAATGCCAATGCTGTTAGACAATCATGTGACCTTCTGTTTAATGAGAAAAGTTTGTTTTACAGTGCAAGGTGTTGTGACATTCCATGCACTACCACTATTCTGTTGTAACAGCACCTGAAATAGTTCTCCCAGATTCCTCAGGCTTTTGCATGTCTCTGGAGTTAAAACAGTCACAAGTGGTCACAAGACTCCAAGTTTCAACCACTAATTAATAAAATAAACTACCAAACTGAATCAGTGTGCTCTTCTTTCTGGGCCTTAGAAACGCAGCTCCCTGCTTGGGGCCTACACAGTACTCAATAGAAAAGATTATTCTGCAGTGAGCATAAAATAATTCAGAAAGCCTGCTGGGAAGAAGCTGCTGTTGGCCCGAGGACATGAATGATGATTATGCAAGACAGATAGACATTTTGAAATGCGTCAGTCTTTCTAAGATTTCTGTTTCTTGGTATCGCTAATGATGATCCAACAGAACAGGAACTTGGCAAGAGTATTTCCAATAATGCAGTATGTTTCTAATAATACCACTACTGTCAGCCATCACGGAGATACGTAACATCATTTTATAAATATTATTTGTGTGTCTTTGTGTGTGTGTGTGTGTGTGTGTGTGTGTGTGTGTACATGGGAAGGCATGCTTGTGGAGGTCAAAGGACAAGGTAAAGTAGTTACTTCCTCCACCATGCGGTGACCAGAGATTGAACACAGGTCATCAGGCTTGGAAGCAAATGCCGTAGCCACTCAGCCATCTACCTGGTCTGACTGGTGGCTGATTCTTTAATATAATTGTTTTTCTTTTTCTAGTTTTCATAATTTGTACAGCAAGTGTATTACTTATCAAAAATACTAATATTTATTAAATGCTTAAGATTATATTCATAATTCCATAATCTGTCACTTTATAATCCAAAGATAATCTTTGCTTTACATTATATTTTTATTCTATAGAACAGAGACTGGAGAGATGGCCCAGATCCTCTGTAAAAGCAGAAAGTGCTCTTAACAGCAGCCATCTCTCAATTCTCTGTTCTTAACCTTTATTTTTTTAATTTTTTAAAAATTTATTTATTTATTTTTATGTGTGCGAGTGTACTGTCTGCTTGCAGGTTGGTGCACCTGTGTCATGCAATGCCGCAGAGGTCAGAAGAGGGCGTCGGATTCCCCTGAAACTGGAGTTAAAGATGGTTCTTAGCTGCCATGTGGGTGCTGGGAATCGAACCTGGGTCCTCTGCAAGAGCAGTTGGTGCTCTTAACCACTGAACCATCTCTCCAGCCCCTGTTCTGAACCTTTAAATACCTAAAACTAAGAATATTGTTTGGATGTTGTGGAAAAATTCAGACCTTTCAAAAGCATAATCAACTGATATTGATTCTAATATATAAGTTGCTGTATATTTGCATCTAAAACAATCTTTTGATCTATATTTGAAAACTTTACTTGTACTTCTATAAAGTTTCTGAGTTAACTATCTCTTGTCTCAGTTCCTGAGGCTGTAGTCCTTGGAATGAATGCTGATGACTTTGAGAAATTAATAGAAAAACTAATTCTATATGCTTCTGAAAGTAACTATGGTCATACATGAAATGGAAGAACTAAAAAATTAAAAATTTAAAACCTTTCATCACAAAGTAAAAACAAGATATGAAGGTGAAGTTTTTACAAATCGTAAGCAAAAGATCAGAAAAACATTATTTTGTATGTTTTTCTCTCCCAAACTTTCCCTAACACATTTTTTTGAAGACAGAAAATCTGTGTACATCCTGCCACACCATCACTGTAAAGGCTTGGTGTTACAAGTAAGGTAGTGGGTGGTATCTGCAATCCTCTATTGATGGAAGCTTACCTTCGCTTAAAGTGCTGGTCACCAATGTGACAGCTGTGCAGAGGAGAGACAAATATTTGGAAATGCAGATTAAAATATCGAAAGACGATTTTTAAAAACATATTTCAAAATTTAAGATCTCTAAAATGAAAGCAAATTATTAAACTCTGTAAGTAAAACATTCATTTATCAAATTTTCACACATTTCCACATACTTTTGAAATCTGTACCCAGTGGTTTAATTATAAACCATGGAATATAAGTGAAAATGCCTTCTTATGAGCTAATTATAAATTATTCTAAAAAAAAATTTGACACAGTATTTACTGACATGGCCACAGTCAGCTCATGAATAGCATCCAAAATGTTCTCAAGAGAGCAATGTCGAGTGTGGCAGTCCTCTTCACCCACACTGCAATCAGATGGAAACCCTGATACTTGGCATGGGCATTGTAGAACTGAATAGGCAGAGACTGGCAAATTGCATCGACGGTCCAAACACCTGAAGTTCAAATCCGCTCATTCTCCATGCACAAACTAAAAATAACAAGGAGCTTTTGTGTTTAATTTACCTGCTGAGCTGCTTAATGTGGAAGTAGTTGGAACAATAGAAACTGTTTGGGGAAACACAATATTTATGAATATAAGTTAGTTGTGAAAACAGTTCTGCCAGGAAACAGTTCAAGAAACATGTTTTCTTCAACTAAAATTTAAATTTCTGAAATGGCTGAGTTTAAGTGACAAATGAATTTCATATAAATCAGTACAAATAGCACTACAAATTATATCCACCAAAAATAGCAAATTATTTTCTGTCACTGCTACTTAACTGAAACCTCACAGGAACTTTATAAAGTCTATTCATGGACATAAAATATAGTTCAGAAACCTGACATGTGTTAACTTAGCCTTGGGAAGGTGATCAGTAGTAAACTGTAGTCTAAATAGCAATTCTAGAAGGTCATCTAACATGAAATTTATTATCACAGCCTAATGCTTCCAATCTCTTGATTGCTAGGCCCTCCAAACACCAACTGATAGGAAATGAAATCCCTCTATGTCACATATCAGAAGATTATGCAAGTGTAAGGGGCAGCTCCACATGCATTTAAACTGCCAGAAAATCCCCCAACCAAGTTAAACCACTATGCCCAGAATCCCCTTAAATGAATGTAAATTAAATATATGCCCCATTGTTTAATATGAATACACAGGAAGAGAATTAACAGTTAATTTTTGTTCTCAAACCATCACTCAGTGTGACCATAATTTTAAAATATTCATTCCAGCACTGACTGCATTTACTTCATTTAACCACTTATTCATCATCTACAAAGGTCAAACTTCGGTTGATGATATTTAAATAAGTAGCATAGAATGTTTATGGCATGTTCTAACCATTTTCCATGCTTACTTTGTATGTCATTTGATTCATCAACATATTTTTACTGGTACAAAATTACGTAAAACTATAAAAGATTATCCACAGAAATATTAGATATACATTTGAAAAGGAATTGTAGTTTTACCTGTTGGTGTTGAATTTGTACGAGTCATTTCTGAAATGGACATAAATAACTATTATTGGCAAGAATAAAAAAAAAAACCTGAAAAACTCCACTGCACTTTAAGTTATTTAGAATTCATATGTCTCCTTGGTTTTATGTCCTATAATTCTTGATACAAAATAGAAATAGTCCACGTATTTATTTTTTGCGGTTCTCAGCCTCAGCCTTTAACGGCTGCGCTATCCCTCGAGCCCAGTATTTTTAAGCTTATTGAGTTTTTTGTTTGTTTTGTTTTGTTTTCCATTGTTTTTGCTGCTTTGTTGCAATCCTGGTGACTGAACCCAGCATTCCCTGCCCTTGGCGTGGCAAGCACTGTTTGCTGAGCCACATTTTAAGCCAAGGATTTATTTGTAACATACTCTTTGCTCATGAGCAATCCCTGAATCTTCAGCTATTTAATCCGTTCTATATTGCTTCCCACATTCCGCTGGACCCTTCAATAAGATGATGCCCCTTCACCCTCTTAACTCCCTAAACCCCAGATGTCAGAACATTCATGCACCAGAGACCCACACATGAGGGGCTACTGTCACCACATCCAAAGTTACTCAGAATGCCCTTGCGGGCCTGGGTGCTGCTGGAAGTCCAAAGCATGTCCTGACTTCTCTTTTGCTGAAAGTCTAAAACAGATCTCAAGCCCCCTCGTCTCACCTTTCTTAAACCATGAGAGTAAAATGTGAGGACTCACCCCCGCATTCCAGCTCCCCAGCAATACAGTAGCTGGAAGTTAAAATTAAGGGGAAAAGAACAAGTTTGAATTGTGACTCCTAATGGCACACATTTCACGAAGCGAAGACAACAAATTGTCTAACAGCCACAACCACACAGAACCAACGGCAAATAATTGTTTGTCAGAGCACGCTATTAGTTCAACACGTGTGCTTTCCCTTTATTCCCAATCGTGTCACTGAGGGATTGGGGTAGCTAAAGGAATGATTTTCAATCAAGCTGTGAAGATAAATCTTACCAGCTTCAAACAGGTTACTTAATGGTTACTTAATGGCAATGTTCACCTACTGCGGCCTTATCAATGTCCCTCTGTGTTTGAAAGCCTGCAAATATGATTTACATTTATAGAATCATAATTTTTCCTTAAACTATATAGTGAATTTCTCTGCTGTCTTCTCATTGTTAAGCATAAGTTAATCATAAATCATTTGTTGGCTGTGAACTTTGTGGAAATGTACGATAATTATTAGCAAGGACAGAAATTTGAACTTAAAACCTCATTTAGAAATGTCAGGCCGGGCCTGGTGGCACACGCCCTTAATCCTAGCACTTGGGAGGCAGAGACAGACAGATCTTTGTGAGTTCAAGACCAGCCTGGTCTACAGAGTGAGTTCCAGGACAGCTGGGGCTACACGGAGACCCTGTCTCGAAAAGACCAAAAAAAAAAAAAGAAAAGGAAAGAAAAAGAAACGTCAGAACTAAAATTCACACACTCAACATGCATGCACGAACATGCACACTCAACATACATTCAATTTACCTCCTTTCTTAAGTGAAAATTCAAAAAAGTAAATTACAACCACTCATTGGAAAACAGCAGAGAGCATACCATGTTCTTCCACAGTCATCTTCAACAGCGCCCCCTGCTGGTATGACGTCATTATAGAAGCAGCTGCACTCAGAAAGCTGAACACATTTCATGGTGTTCTCATCCAGGTAGGGCGCGTTTTCTGGGCACTTGGCATAACAACCTGCCCATAAAAATAATTTATAATTCATCTCCGTTTACAGAACTTGCCATATTTCGTCATATGCTTTTGAGGTAACTTGCTTTCACAAACCAAAGGGGACGCTAGCGAAGCATCACAAAGAGGGACTGAGGTGATAAAACGGAACCGAACTTAAGGGGACTTGGTCCGTTTAAGTTTTCCACTAAAATATTTCCTAAAGTAGGGCTGGAGAGATGGCTCCGTGGTTGAGAGCACTGGCCGGTCTTGCAAAGAACCAGTGTTGGGGTTCCCAGCACCAACATGCTGCATAAAAACTGTCCATAACTCCAGTTCCAGGGGATCCAATGCCCTCTTCTGGCTTCCACGGACATTGCACAAGAGTGCACTAACACATTCAGGCAAAACACACACACACACACATACACATAAAATAAACAAATAAATACATATAAAATATTTTCTAAAGTATTTTTGAATGATTTGCTGTTTTAATGATGTGTGTGACAAACATAAAACAGGCTTTGGTAGATACATTCCTTGAATGTATACACCATTTCCAAATGTCTGTTTTTGCAACAGTACAGAGGTCATAGAAGTCACACAATAAAATATCTCAACAGCCAGGATTTGGACAGAGTTGTGGCTTTTGGATAATTTATATGTCATTTTATTCTTTCTCTGGGGTATATAATGGTCAGAATAAAATGCTCTCTAAGTGTAGGACACAGTGAATTGGCCTCTACTCAAACACCTTCCTACTACATGTGTTCTGTTACTGCATTTCATACAGGTGCTCTGTCACAGGACGAGATTAAAGACAAGGAGCAGGGTTCCAGCGCCATCTTCTCTCCCCACTGCATCGATTTGCATCGAAATAAAATGTTTCATAGAAATGTTATGAAAATAAATAAAAGTTTCTTTATTAAATTATAAAATACAAGACACTAAATTAGAAATGAACACTTTCCAATTGTAAAAGCTAGCATTCTTTTCTCGGGACCTTGTGGATACCCCTGACCCATGACTCACCTTCTAAAAGTGAAGAAAACTTCTGGCCAATGACCTGATCTTTGCATGTTTTTGCAGTCACCGTACCACAAGGTTCATAGTGCCAGCTGCATTCACCAGGTGCATTGTAGTAATCGCAATACACAGCTGTGATGGAATTATAGCAAATTACTTTCATTCCTTGTATGGCAATTCTCATCTTTCATTTTCCAAAGAATTTTAAAAGAGATCCCAGATGACACTAATAATTAATAGACGTAAATATATGTCTTTCTGTCTCATCAAATTCCTCTGACTTTATCTAAATAGTCATATGGGCAAAATAAAAGGAAGCCTACAGACATAGCTACTTCTTTCCTTTCATATCTCATTTGGAGATATTTTAAGTCATATTATAGATTCATAGTTTTAATGTTCAAGCTTAGGAAAAATAAATCTAAAGATACTGTTGGGTATGATGGCTCGGTTCTGTAATCTCAGAAAGGCTGAGGCAGGAGAGCTGTTCATGGCCAGCCTGTGCAAACTAGTGAATTCTGGAATAGCCTGGGCTACAGTATAAACCTTGTCTTAAAAAAAACTGAGAAAATTAAGCTCTTTAGATATGTAATAGTCCTAAGTAAAGTAATTAAGAGGTCAATATAGCATGCCTTTAATCTCAGGGCTTAGGAGGACTTGGGGGGCACAGAAAGGTGGGAGATTGAGGACATCCTGGTCTACAGAGTGAGTACTAGGCCAGAGATGTTGTCTGGGGGATGGTCAACAGCTATCTAGCTGGACTTAGAAGCCTCTCACAATGGGAGTGAACCCATGAGAGCTAATGTAAACTCAGCCAAATGTACAGGACTGGAGAGGACATAGATCCTATAAAAAAAGCCCTATCGGGATCATATCTGTAGACAAATGAAATTTCTACCATACACTGACTATGGAATCTTATACTAACAGACAAGAATACCATATGCCACTCATCAGAAATGCTACTGTATGCAAAAGATGAAGGCTACTGCAGAACAGGTCAGACACACAATATAAACATCTGAAAAAAAATCCCCATTCCTAAGAGACATATCTACAATTGAACCTCTACACACAGAATGAGGGGCAGAGACAAGTGCACCCCTCAATTCTCACCAGCACTGCTTCCATACACAATAGCAAGTGAGGCAAACAGAAGGCTACAAATAGTCAACCTCCAAAGAATGGGAGCTCCCAGAGTGTGTAACCCTGGAGGGGGCCCCTATATTAAACTTCACCTACCAAGGGCTCAGGGATCATTGTGGAAGAGAGGGCAGAGGGATTGTGAGAGCCAGGGCTGGTGCATGAGCATAGAGACTGTAAGCTTTCACGTGTAAACCTGTGGCAAAGTAGCCATTAGACACGGGACCCATGACAACTGGGACAAGGTCTCAAAGCAGAGCAAGAGAAATGGGTGGGGGACTGACCCTGGGCTGAAAACTATAGAAGACTGTGTACTGTTAGGAAGAGTAAGCCTTGCTTGCCTAGGATTCCTAGATGTTCTGACTGGACTCCAGCAGATTATCTAGGTTTGGGAGCTTGATTGCATAGGGCTTAGTTTGGATGTTGTGATGATGAGTTCTGATGGGGAGTTGGGACATGGATGGAGGGGACTGTGTTTGGTTGAGAACCATTGTATAAGATGCACAGATGCTAAGCAAATACATTAAAAAAAAAGAGTTCTATAACTACAAGGCTAAGCCTTGGAACTGGGATGCTCAGAGCATTCTATGTCAATTCTCATCACCTTTTCTTGCATAGTACTTTCCTTGCAGGGAAAAAAAAGAGCTGACTGATTTCTGTCTGGCTGTGTGGCTCCATACATGTCTACTCATTTATCATTCGATTTATATAGTTCATCCTCAGTAAGGCCCCGTGAACATTTTCAAGGAAACCAAATATGTGAGGATTTTAACCAAAAGCAATATGTGCAAACTCGTCATTCATTCAAGCATGATATGAATGAGGCAGTTTCTGTCCCTATTCAATGCTTTTCCCAAGAATGGTTTTGAATTGATATGAAACATGAAGGGCTGCACTGCGCTCTTTTGCTGTTGTTAGTTACTTTCACCATCACAAATAAGGTGTTTTCAAGCCTTTCGAGGTTTGAGAACATGTGTTTTATAGGAAATATGAGAAGGCTGATTGCTTAAGAAAGCAGTTCTATGGGCTGGAGAGATAGCCTAGCGGTTAAGAGCGCCGACTGCTCTTTTGCAGAGGACACGGGTTCGATCCCCAGCACCCACATGGCGGCTGAAATCTGTCGGTAACTCCAATTCCAGGAGAACCCTAGTTCCGGGGGAATCCGACACCCTCTTCTGACCTCCGTGGCATTGCACGACAAGAGTGCACAAACCTACGTGCAGACAGTACATTCATACACATAAAAAAAATAAATAAAATTTTAAAAAATTAAAAAAAAAAGAAAGCAGTTCTATGTAATACAATTTTATTGCACCACTAACACATGGACTTCACTTACGGCAGAGGTTTGGTTTTCTCCATGACACACAGACTCCAACTGCATTGCACGCCTCTGCGTACATCGCCACCGCGGTGCAGAAGCCCAGGTACTTGCCCTCCATGTCGCATGAGCAGGCCTCTTCGATACAGGCGTCATAGTAAGCAGTGGGGTCCACCTAGACAGAGGACAACATGTAAGTGTCCCTTATAGTAAGCAGTGGGGTTCACCTAGACAGAGCACAACATGTAAGTGTCCGGGAAAGTCCCAAGCAAGCAGTGAGCCTGGGAGCGGCGCTACCTTGCCGTGGCATTCTTGGAAGGTGCTGTCAGTGATGATCTCACATTTCTTCACAGCCCAGGCTTTGCAGTAGGGGTTTGAGTCACATGGGAAGCTTTGAGTCACTGTATCTGAACACTCCTGACTTGTTTTCCAACTGTTTCCAAATTCCAGGGCTCCGGCAGCCACTGATGAGTACCTCGTGGTAAAATCATCCTTGAGATCACCATTGTTATTTCCACAGAGACCACACACTTTGCCCTGTGTTGATCAGAAAGAGAACTTAAAGAATTGCTTGTACACAGTCACATGACCAAGTCAGCTTCATCCCAGAGATGCAGAGATGGTTCAATATGCAAGTCAATAATTGTAGTGCATTAAATTAATAAACATCAGGACAGGGATCACATGATCATTTCATAGATGTGGAAAAAGCTTTAAAAAAACCCCAACATCTTTTCATGATAAAAACTCCAAAGAGACCAGTAATAGAAGGAATACACATAAACATAATAAAAGCTAGATAGAAGGAACCTACAGGCAGAATCACAATAAATAAGGGGAAACTGAAATTATTTTCACTAAGATCAGGAACAAGTACCTCCACTTTCTCCATTCTTATTTAATATAGCACTTGAAGTTTAGCTAGAACAATAAGACAAAAGGAGAAAATAAAAGAGATACAAATAGGAAAGAAGGCAAAGTGTCCTTATTTGCAGATGAAACAATTCTAACCTAAAGATCTTGAAAGACTTCACCAGAAAAAAAACTATTAACACCTTTAGTAAAGTGGCAGAATATAAAACAAATGTAACAAAATCAGTAATCTATACCAACTAACATACTGAGAAATATCTTTTTATAAAAGCCAGGAATAAATCTTTTTTTACATCTATCTCTATCATCTATCTATCTATCTATCTATCTATCTATCTATCTATCTATTTATCATCTATCTCTATCTATCATCTATCTATTTATCTATCTATCTCTATCATCTATCTATCTATCTATCTATCTATCTATCTTCTATTTATTGAGCATCTACTCTATTCTAGAAACTGTTCTGGCCATTTGGGAGATGGCTTTGAGAAACAGGGACAACAGTCACTACTCTCCTGAGGCTTACAGTCTAGGATGGAGGTGGACAGAACAAGGGTCATAACTTGGTAAACTGTGTGGTATCGATTAGTTTTAAATGTCAACTTGCCACAAACTACAGTTGTTACAGGAAACTGAGGTGTGGGACCAGCCACATACAGAGAAGGTACAAGACACACCTGGAGACACGGAGAAAGTTTATTCACATTGGCAGACTTGAGTGGAGTTTTTTCACTTAAAGCTTGAGCCCCCAGTTCAGTTTCTTGACTGTTTTTATAAGTCCCCCAAGTGCTATTCTTTCACCATTACAGCGCTGGTGGGTTTAAGTTATAGCCTACGTGATTATCAGTACAGTGCTTATGTGCCCTGAGACTACCGAAAGGAAATTCCTTCTCCAGGCATGTTTGTAGAGGCAGATATTTAGGTCAAGAGCTAAGATTTTTTAAAAAGCAGTTTATGGAAGACACCTTAATAAGCAAGGAGGTTGCAAACAGATATTCCACTAGATAACTTTGGTATGCATTTCTCAAGATAGTTTTCTCCAGTTTAGCTTTGATTCTTTTGCAACACAAATTTTAGTAAGTATTCATAAACTACTATAAGGCCAGGAATAAATCTAACCAAGGCAGTGAATGACTTCTACAGTGAAAACTTGAAAACACCAAGGAAAATGAAGATACTTGAAGATAGAAGGACCTCCCGAGCTGATGGGTTAGAAGAATTTAACATCATGAAAATAGTCATCCTATCAGGACCAATGTACAGATTCAATATAATCCCCATAAAAATTCCAAAGGCGTTCTTCAAGGAAGTATAAAACTCAGTAAAGTATAAAATTCATATGGAATCACAGAAAAGCCAGGATAGCCAAATCAATCCTAAGCAAAGAGAATAATGCTGGGGGATCAGCATTCATGTTCTCAGGATGTGCTACAGAACTTTAGCATTCAATCAATACATAAAACAAATAAAATTTTATAACCATCGTACTGCCAGAAAAATAGACATGTTGATCAGTGAAAGAGAATAGAGGATGAGAAATGAACCCACACAGCTACAGTCACTTGTTTTTAAGTTGTCATTGGAAAAAAAGACAGCTTCTGCAACAAATGGTGCAAAATTAGCAAGCCACCTGCATTAACTAATGCACTAGCTATCAGAAAAATGCAAACCATAACCATATCGAGAGTCCGTTTCACTCCATTCCAAATGATAGTCATCAAAAATACAACAAGTGCTAGAGAGGATGTGAACAAAAGAGAATGGATTGTTGGGAGGAATGGACAGTAGCCCAGCCACTCTAGAAATCAGGATGGAGGAGTGTTTGAAAAACTAAGAATAGGAGTTGCAGAGATGTCTCAAGAGCACTGGCTGCTCTTGCCCAGAAGTTCCCAGTTCTGTTCACAGCACCCATTGGCAGCTAACAACCATCTCTAACTCTAGTTCTAGGAGATCTGATGCCCTCTTCTGCCCTCTGCAGACAATGAGCAAAACAGGTACACTTACATATATGCAGGCAGAATACTCATATACATAAAATTTAAAAACTTAAGCTTAAGAATAGACCATATGACCAAGCTATCCAGAGATACTTTCAGATCAGTGTTTATTGCAACACTATTCACAGTAAGTGTCATGGAACCAACCTCAGTTCCAACAGAAGAATAAATAAAGAAAAATGGTTTACATGCCCAGTAGAAACTTTCCAGTCATAAATAAAAAAACAACATTGTGTTCTCACTGTATGCAAATGGAGATAGTTCAGATTAAATGAATTAACCTGGTTTGAGAAAGAAAAATGCCACCTGATTTCTTTAAGCTATAGATTCTAGACATGATAGAAAAATCATATATATATATACTAAATATGAAAGTAGACGTGAAATTATCTGGAGAACAAAGGGAACTAATATGAGGTGAAAAGGGTAGAAAGGAAAAGGGCAGTAGGATATACAGGACAATGTGCTCAAATACATTATGTATTTGCATGAACATCATCTCATATATCCCTGTATGTTAAGTAAAGAAAATTAGTTATAATGGGGAAACAGTGGGAAAATGTAGATGGCATATAGATAGATGATAGATAGATGATAGGTGATAGAGAGATAGATGATAGATAGATGAGAGGTGATAGATGAAAGATGATTGATAGATAGATAGATAGATAGATAGATAGATAGATAGATGATAGATAGATGATAGATGATAGATAGATGATAGGTGATAGATAAATAGATAGATGATAGGTGATAGACAGATGATAGATAGATAGATGATAGGTGATAGATCGATATATAGATAGATGATAGAAGATAGATAGATAGATAGATAGATAGATAGATGATAGATGGATAGATAGATGATAGGTGATAGATAAATAGATAGATAGATAGATAGATAGATAATGATAGATAGATGGATAGATAGATGATAGGTGATAGATAAATAGATAGATAGATAGATGATATAGATAGATAGATAGATAGATAGATAGATAGATAGATAGATGATAGATAGATAGGCATCACAATTATGTATGACATATCATGAATCTATGTTGAATTCCAGCTTTGGGGAGAAAATCAGAATTTATAAGGAAAAGTCTCCTATTTAATCCAAGGTACCCAAAATCATAGAAGGATCTAGTATCAAGAATACTAAAATGAAAACAATTATATTTGTGGTTTTCAAATTGATTAAACATGTATATCTCTTACATTCTTAGAATATTTGCTACAAGAAATGCATCTAGTTCAAAATATGTAATTACTTCAAAATCATATCATATGATAATCTCAAGTAACCAAATATGCTTAAATTTGAAGCTTCAAGTTGATTTCATTTACATATCTACTAAATTGTATCATGTTTGATTGTATCTCATATTTCACAGTGGGCTCATTACTGTAAGTGTCCTTAATGGCACCCCATTCTCAGCCTGTGAGTAGCCACCTCTAATTCTAAGTAACAAAAATGAGTCTCCTCTCCCATTATCTCCCCTGGGAGAGATATACACACCTGCCACTGTGGATCCATAATCACAGATACTTTTGTATATTTGTCCCAAATTAGGATTATTCCATTCAGAAGTTTCACAATCAAGTAAAGGCCAACAGTGTGAATGGAGTATGAGTTCGAGTCCAGCTCACAACCCTTACTTTCAGTGGTTTTAACTGCTGTTACTTTACCATCTTGTAAGATAATGTTTTGATCCTGGAAATTAAAAGATAGACATAAAAATCATCTCATTTGAAAGTTCATACCCTCTGAGGATATGTCAGGAAGAGGAGTTGCACATACCTGAAAGGCAACTATGACCTTCCTGGAGCAGGTTAGCCCGTTTTCACAGCATGGGACGCTCTCTGTTAAAATACGTATTGTGCCATCTTCTTGACCACAATAATCCTTTAAAAAGTAAATTACAATAGTTTATTAATATCATGAGCATAGAACTCAGCTACACTGTCTGTAACAGATAAATATTTCTTAGAGTGATTCTCTAAATTCAATAACTTGTAAACTGTCTTGCAGCATTTTCAACAATAATAATTTGTAGTTATGCTAGGTAGCCCTGATGGAAGTTAATCTAGTTAGCTTGCTTCAAGGCTTATTCTATTAATACATGTTTTTACTTATAGAAGTATGTAAATCATATGTACACAATCATTGATTTGCTTGGGGCTCTATATGTAACTAAAGCTGGCTGATTTCCCTCAGTGATTCATATAAACCTCGACAGCCAAGACCAATTATAAATTTTGAGAAATCCAAACTTCACCCATCAGACGTTTCTTAGGAAGGAGTTTGTCTATGAAGATAATAAACTATGGGCTCAGACATATTACGCTGCTTGAATATGACACTTTCTACTTCATGCCTTAAGTTGCTAAATTCATTTAAACCTCACTTCTTTGTCTGCATTATGGAAATAATAGTGGTTCATAGCATTGCAATGACTAACTCCAACAAACTATATAAATGGGCCTAGCATAGAAGCACTTATGAAGTTCTAGCAGTCATTACTGCTGGTGCTACTGTTAGACTAAGAAGACCTGACATTTTCTAAACACGTATTGTGGGCTACGTATTTGACTTTCAGTAGGGCCTACTTCCAGGCACAATTTGTTGATATAGAAACTTGAACACAGAGCCCTTAAGGAATATGCCCACAGTCCCACATTTGATATTTAGAGCCACAACAGAAATAAAAAAACAAAGTCTTCTGAGTCAGCTTACCCTGCAAAGCATTCTACTCCTACCATCCAGATATATCTGGAGGGCCCTTAGAAGAAAAGTTCTCATTTTGAAAATAAAATTTCCCAGAATTCATCAGCAAATTAATAATAATTAAGAAATACATAAAAATGACTATAAAATATACCCCTAATTACCTCAAGAAATGTATACTGGCAGAGTCCATCGAAGCTGTAGCTTTCTCCATCAAAGGTTCTAATGTGTCCTTCCCCATAGATGTGGCAAGTTGTTTGACACGCATTTTGAGTACAGTTCCAAGATCCTTTTATGCAAGTACTAAAGAGAGAAAAATGAAAGAGTGTGGTAAAGTGTAATTTTTCCATGCTTCAAATATTTTTATTATTTTTTTAAAGAAAAGAATCATAAAATGTTTCTCAACTTCATTTTTGTAGATATCTTCATTCCGTTGTCTGATATCAATTATATGTAATACTATACAAAGTTTGTTTTTTTAAAAAAAATAGTTATCTCTTGCTAACTTAAGTTGGCCATTATTTTTTCAAATAGCCCTAAGTATAAGTTCAACTTTCCATGTAAAATAAAAGCCAACTATATGCTTCCAATTTCCCAAATGAATGAATGCTGGTTCTTTATCACGCACCACTCATTGCAGCCAACAGCAGTGACACTTCCTTCCTCATATTCTTGCTCTCCAAAAGAGCAGGGACAGTCATCAGGAAACACACATTTCCCTTTAGAGTTTCGAACCATTCCTACAGGACAGTAGCACCCTCGTTTGCAAGGCAAATCCCCCTAGAAGGAAACATGCAGAGTCAACACTGTGAGACACGGCTGTCATCAGGTCACACCATCAACGTCAAGATTAATGCATAAATGTGTGAACTGTAAATCTAGGGCCAACATTTGTCAAGTCAAAACAGCGTACACAAACACACACACACACACACACACATGCACACATGCACACACGCACACGTGATCTAATTCTTTTTCTTATAACTTATAGATTCTGTCTACCCTGAAAAAAAGAGAAAGGTTTCAAACAGCTCCACTCTAAGGCCATGTTACGTACCTCAACGGCAGGAATGTTCCGAGTCCCGCATGTCTTGTCATTCCTTCTCTGAGCTTTGGGATCCTTGCAATCTACATACTCAGCTCCTCCAGAACAATTTTCTGAAAGACAAAAGAAGTAGTTGTTAGCCAAGAAATTTTGCTCTATTTTGACCTTTTATCAACACTTAAATAAGAAGTGGGGTGTGGCAGCATATGCCTGTAACCCCAGCACTCAGGAGGCTGAGGCAGGAGAATTCCTGTGAGTTCAAGGCCAGTCTGATGTGTTTGATGAGACCTGATTTCAAAAGAAGGAAAGAATGGAGGGAGATACAAAAGGAGAGAAAGAGAAAAAGAAGGGGAAGGGAGGGAAGGGAGGAGAAGCAGAACAAACATCACAACAGAAAACAGCACTTACGCAAGGTCAAGTCAAGGGGAGTTTGGCAAAGAAGAATTCCATCCCGACAGACACTGGAAAGGAAGAAAAGCACATGTTTTATCTCTTTGAACATTAAATTTTAAAGACAACAAAACAAATAGGACTCAGTTCCCCGAAGATACATAATATTAATCACATCTTAAGATACAGCCTGTCAGCCGGGCGTGGTGGCGCACGCCTTTAATCCTAGCACTTGGGAGGCAGAGGCAGGCGGATCTTTGTGAGTTCAAGGCCAGCCTGGTCTACAGAGTGAGTTCCAGGAGAGCTGGGACTACAGGGAGATCCTGTCTCAAAAAGACCAAAAAAAAAAAAAAAATACAGCCTGTTAAGAACTTTTAGAATGGATGCCAGAGAAAGCACCATGGAAAGTTTATCCACAGGGTCTGACATAGCTGAGGCTATGGACAACTGCTAGCAGAAAGAGCAAGAGACAATTCAAAGGCTCCTGTGAGTCACATGTTGATACAAGCAGGGTATGCAGTGAAGGAACTGAGGACACTAGGTGGTGGCCAGATTTGGGGACTTCGAATGATAATTTGCAATTGTCTTTCTATTCTTCTTAATGTATAATTTTATCAATTTTATGCACTTCATACAAACACTTTAATTACATAGATAGTAGCCAGGTCTTTGACATGGATGGGGTCTTGATGGAGTGAGTACCTGTTCTCCCTTTANAAAAAAAAAAAAAAAAAAAAAAAAAAAAAAGATTTTTCAAAATGGCTATTTTTGCAGTTATGCTGAAAAGAATTCCTACTCTGTCTATGGAATTTAAAAAAGGGTGAAATCACATTGTCATGTAAGTAAGTCAAAAGAGTCACAATTCTCAACTCTTCAGGAATAAAACTGATTCCAAGATCTACCCTGGCTGCTCTCTGTGCCTCTACCCTAGTCTTACACAGCAGCCCACAGGTATGGTGTTTTCAAAGCATCGCCTACATGAATGCATTCTTATTTACAGGAAGTCCTTCATATATCAGTTCTGTTTGGAAAGACAAAGGAGGTCAAACCATGTGATACAATGGGCCACCCCCCCAAGAATCAAACAAGGATTAACTAGTCTTAATAATGTGGAAGATCTGACAGGCACTTCATTCTGGCAGGCAACTATTTCTCTAAAGACGTTGGTGTCATAACACATGTCTATGTCATCTGCTGGCAGTGTCATGAGTGTCTGTGTCATATGTGTTCATATCATCTACATACCATCTATTGTCATCGATCTGGATGAGTTTGCCTGGTTTCACAACCTCATCATTTACGTAGCAGTCACATTCAGATTTATGAACACAGTTTCCTTCACTATTCTGGTACATTCCACCAGGGCAGGTGCACCCATCAACTGGAACATCTTCTACATCACAGCTTCTATCTCTCTCCGACAATGATCGGCAAGAACTATTGCAGGCTTTGATGTTGTAGCTGAAAACAAAACCACTTGGACAAGACAGGTCTGTAATCACAGAGAAAAAGAAAGAGTGACTATGTATATATGCAGGAAAACAAGTAATTTTTCTTCAAATTGTTGTTTATAGATATTATGGTGGATTATTCAGAATTGAAGTTATGAGTATAGGGAAAAATTGTTCATTCATTGATTTATTTTCCATTCTTTTTCATTCAATATTGAATTATTCCTCTGTATTTAAGGATGCTTGTGGAAACAATGCCCACTGGCAACAAAGGCTGTTTGTTTCTGTTTGAAAGATGACTGTGGCACACACCATAAAAACAAGGTGCATACCATCTGTGCTCATATCTAGGATCTGTGTTAAGGAAAGGGAACAGTAGATGAATCGGAGTACTCTTGACCAGAGAAGGGAGATCTTCCTAAGCTTGGAGAGAAACTAATTTTTTCAAAGAGCACACCACGTAACAAAAGCTGTTAAGTCTTGAGACAGAATCTGTGGTTCTAAGCTAGGAGAAACCACTGGCATGTTTCAGTTAAAAAGTTTTATTTGGGTTTATTTCAGATTATCTTGTTTTCAGTACAGAATGTGGATTAGAAGCCAAGGTGGTATTGAAGGAGGTCATTACAATCACCCAAGAGGGAAAGAAAAAGCATGGTGTCTTCTTGAACTAAATTGAAGGCGATGGAGGTGCAGAGATGTGAAGAGACCATGTAGCGGAGCATGGAAGACCTTCTTGCTCAACTGGATACGGCCATGAGGTGTGGAGCATGCCAACAAGAGATGTGCTTCAACAAAGTTTGTTGGGTTTGTTAGTCTTTAATTTTTTTGAGACAGGATTTTCTGTGTACCCAAGGTTGACATATAACTACTGTGTAGCCTAGGCAACCCTCCTGTACCAGGCTCCCGAGTGCCAGGATACAGGCATCTGGATACACCTGGCTTGTTGGGGATTTTTTGAACATTCTTTTTTTAGGGTATTTTATGAAGTTGTATTCCAAGTGTGTGATAAGTATTTTTAACAATATAATATTTGGCCTCCAATTTAGAGATTTTTTTTTTCAAAATATTTACATTTCAACATTCATTAGCTGAACATAAATACACATGTTTATGTAAATCTACCTCATTTTTGTTCTCATTCAAATACAAATGTGTTAAATAAAGAAATGAATCAAAATGTCAAAATTCAAGACTTGTACAGTCATCTTTAAAAATACAGAAAGTCATCTTGGGAAGAATCAGGTAAAAGTTTGTGACTGCATGTGTCTACCCGTTCGCCAGCACAGATTCTCTCAGGAGGTTGGGAAGGAAACAGCTGTTCACCACTCACCACACCGCCCGGTTCTCCAGTCCTGCAGGTAGGTCTCCTTCTCAGCGCATGCTTTCACATAGTTGCCTAAAATCGTACACAGGCAATCTTGGGTGTTTTCACAAGAGCAAGTGTATTTTTTGCATTCCTTTTAAACAAGAAACAAATATATATTACATTCTAAAATTATTCAGAAGAATAGGAAAACTGGGTTTAACAATTCAGTGTGTAGCCATTCCTGACCCTTGAATAAATCTGTACTTTTAAATATTTTGAAGTATTTTGAGATATTCAAAATAGCAAATTACACCTAGAAAAGATAAAAAGAAGAGCTTATTCAACTACTGGAATTAGTTTCTAGTATTACTATGTTTGAACTTAGAATATCTAGTATTTGAATAAATTATTAGAATCTAATGTTAATTTAATCTATACTTTAATCTTTTCTTTAGCAATAGAGTTATTTAAAAATGTTTGAGACCTGCATGCTGTTGTCTAAATCAGAAAAGCATTTCTAAGGAAAAGGCTGTTAGTGCTGGACCCTCACATACCTCGTGATAGAATTTGGGGTTCACAATCTGATGGCAGGAAGCAAAAGGCCCACTTGAATCGAGAAGAATTCCACAGTTACTTTCAGCAAACTTTTCTGAAAAAAATTTAATTCATCCAAAATTAGCCTTAATAACATCATAAATTTCTCCATTGAAAGAAAAGCTGTATATTTCACAGTTATGTCTTTATGAATACAGTTTTGCTGTCAAAGTGGTCACTATAATGAATCTAATTTGTTGTCACTATATTTAAAAACCCCATAATAAAACAACCTACCAGGGGTGGTGGCACATGCCTTTAATCCTAGCACTTGGGAGGCAGAGGTAGGTGGGTCTCTGTGAGTTCAAGGCCAGCCTGGTCTACAGAGTGAGTTCCAGGTCAGCTGGGGCTACAGGGGAGACCCTGTCTCAAAATATATATATATATAGATACATATAGATATATATATATATATATAAAACAACCTACAAGCATCCTAAGAGGCAATATCTTTATTAGTTTTTGTATTAATTCATTTAGCCTTTCTTTGAAATGCAGTATCTGTATAAAATAGTAATGAAGAAGCCACATTTCCGTTTGTCTCTTTACTGTTTATTAACAGCTGTTGTTGATTGTGGCAAGTGAGTGAACCAGCCAGTCAACACATCCCCTTCATATCAAATGTCAAGTCAGGTTTTCTGAAGGTCTCTGTCAAGATGACTAAGATCAATCAAATATACTTTTATTTTTTGAGAATGCTTAATTGATATTTATTTGTAAATAACTACCTAATACTAGCTTCATAAAAAGAAAATTCATAAAAATGCCAGGTAGTATCAGGTGATTTCTTAATGATTTTCAGCATAAAGGAAGCTGAATAGATCTATCAGACACTGAAACCAATTATTTCTAATATTCTGAAAAATCAGGACCAAACTATCACTGTACTTTTATGAAGCTATTATTAATTAATAGTATATTCTCACAATTGAGTTAAAAATTTGATATTGCTAATTCAAATATAAAATACCAACAATTGAGTTATATGCTACTCAAAAGTCCTGGCATGTTTTCTACTTGACATAAATTTACTTGGTTTCTTAAAAGACGTACACTCTTTTGTGTATTATCATGACTTTTCATTACAATAATCCTCAAACACAATACAACAACTAAACCCTCAGAATATGGATTAACATATTTACATCAATACCTCAAACAACTCAATTTCAATTCAAGATTAATTCAATTCAAGTGGGCAATATTTCCCATTGGAACTGTTTTGATAATTTCAAAATAGTATAAGTTGATCAGACTATTTGTTTCGAATGCATAGAATCACCAAGAAACACCCAATTAACACGTTAATAAGCTTGAAGCTAGTTTCCATTTCATTCCTTATTTATAAAGAAGCAACAGAAAGCATTCATGAAAATCAACAGCACCACAGGAGTGACCCAATGTCACTTGGTTTTCGAGTGCTTGGATTGCACTGTGATCCCTAGTAAGTACGTGGCCTCAGGACTTCATTATCTACACCTAGATTAAGCTAGAGAATGGCTTCACTGTGTCCATCTTGAGCTTTTATGGGAACAAACTCAACTAGCATGAGTCAGCCGGTGGGAAGATCCAGTCTGAATTGCAGGCTACCTTTCAGCTAGCATCCCTCAGGGCATCGAGTGGCTGAGGGTCTGACCCCACCTCAAGGAGGAGCAAACAACGTGGCCTTAGCTGGGTGTGGCAAAGGAGTGCAGTGGTGCGGAGTTGGGGGGCCTATGATTGGCTCTGGGAACTGACGTCATTTGGTTTATAAAAGCAAGCTGTAGCAAGGAGTACATTTGAATTTCCAAGTAACATCACCACGGAATTCCTGGCCGTTATTTTTATTAATGATTGCGTGCATACAGGCCAAGGCAGGCCTGCATTTCATTCGGGTGGCCAGTGAGTTGGAAAAAGGTTCCCCTTGTGGACCACCAATCTGGGTAGCTGGTGTTGTGAGTGGGTATAGGCTGAAGATAGGCCATCAGCCATCAGCCATCAGCCTGAAATTCCTGTCCAGGGTTCAGGGCAGGTGGGAGGTCACAGCCAAGAGTGGAACACGTGTCTCGTGGGTCCACACTAAGGGCCTGAGTTGGAAGTACCACTCAGGCCAGGCTATGGGAAGTAGCCGGCTGGCCTCTGCGCTGAGGGGTCAGCTCCCCACAGTGCCTGGAAAGCAGGCACTGTGTTCCCCTTCCCTTAGCAGGGCCTCGTGGTCCTGTTTGGCATAAAAAGAAAGCTTCCTATATAAGTACATGGCCTCAGGACTTCATTATCTACACTTAGATTAAGCAAGAGAATGGCTTTACTGTGTCCTTCATGAGCTTTTATGGGAACAAACTCAACTAGCATGAGTCAGCCTACCGAAGACTTCCATTAGTGCTAGTTAGAAGAGGTTAGTCACTTTCCTTTAGCTCAATGGTAAAAATGGTCACTGGTTTTCAGTGATAAACACACAAACTGTTCAGCTCTGGGTTTAATAATAGCAAACCCAGCACAGTTCTCATTAAGTCTGGGTGTGTATCACTGAAAACCAATAAACATTTTCACAATTAAACTAAAGAAAGAAAAATGAATAAACTGAATTATCCCTAAAATCTCCTCTAACCTTATTATTCTTTAATCTTGTTAGAAGAAGATAAAGCAAGACAACAGACACCAATTCCAGGTGACCTGCACTCAGCTGCCAGGCTGATTCCCTGTTTCTCCTAAACTTGGGCCAGTACAAAAAATTTTGGCTAGATCAAGGTTATCTGATATGCTTGCTGTATTGTAAACATAAGTCCATCATTCCTAGTACCACCTTTTAACTACAGAGTTTGATTCTTGCCATTCGTCACCTGTTTCGATGCTGATGCAGGAAGAGGCGCTTCCTTTAGGACAGGACATCATTTCCCAAGAATTAGCAAATGCCTGAGCCGTTGTCTCCAGGATATTCTGACTTGACAGGAAATCATCTTCTGCCTTGTGGTTGTAGGAACCACACAGTCCTATGTGTGATGGCACAGGACAAAGGTTAGCGTTCTCATTTACTCAGCCTTGTAAAAACTACCTGAAAATACATTTGGTTAATACCGACACATGGTAAGTAAAACTTTATGACCCTTCAGATTTCATTGAATTGTCTTTCTTTTTTTTTTTTTTTTAATTTTATTTATTTCCGTATGTGTATGAATGTACTGTCTGCATGCAAGTTTGTGCACCCGTGTCGTGCAATGCCGCGGAGGTCAGAAGAGGGCGTTGGATTCCCCTGGAACTGGAGTTCTCCTGGAATTGGAGTTTCAGACGGTTCTCGGCCGCCATGTGGGTGCTGGGGATCGAACCCGGGTCCTCTGTAAGAGCGGTCGGTGCTCTTAACCGCTAGGGCCATCTCGCCTCAGTGCCCAGAGACTCATGTGGAGGAAAATTGTCTTTCATAGGAATTCCAGAACACAGAAGTATCATTTTCTGTAAATGCTCTTTCACAGTAACTTTAGAGTCAGGAATCATAACAAACACCATTTGAAGCATTCTAACCTAAAAGTTAGTTCTTTTTCCTATGTGTAAATAAGTTACCTTTCAAAGTGAGGGTGTATCATCATAGAGATGGCAATCAGTTCTGTTTATTTGTTCAACATCTATGGCTGTATGTTAGAGTTCATTTTTTATGATGGAAAACATCAGTAAAATAAATGAGCATGTGCCTTATCAGAAAGACAAGTGTGAAAATACTTCCTTACATTTTAAATGTTATGTCTATGGTATTTTTATTTACTCAGCCACATGTCAGAGTCTTAATAACACATACTCCTAGTAAAGGAACATATAAAATACATTATCAAATTGTCATTAAGCATTAAATAAAAGCCTTAATTTACATTTTTAACATTTTTTTAAATTTTTTAGTATTTCTGTATGTGTATGAATGTACTGTCTGCATGCAAGTTTGTGGACCCTTGTGTGTGTCAATTGCCGTGGAGGTCAAAGAGGGTGTCGTTCCCCTGGAACTGGAGTTCTCCTGGAATGTGGAGTTTCAGACGTTCCGGCCTCCATGTGGGGTGCTGGGGATCGCACCCGGGTCCTCTGTAAGAGCGGTCAGCTCTCTTAACCGCTAGGCCATCTCTCCAGTCCCTAATTTACATTTTTTAAAGGCATGAGTTGTTAGGGGCTGAAGAGATGGCTCAGTGGTTAAGAACACTAACTGCTCTGGCAGAGTACCCAGATTTGATTCCCAGCACCCACTTGGTGGCTAACAACTGTCTGTAACTCCAAGCAACGGGCTCCTATGCCCTCTTCTGGCTTCCACAGACATTGCTGACACCAGTGTACATATATTAATATATATAATATATATTATATATTATATATATATATATATATATATATACAAAAAAAAAATAAATCAAAGCTATTAAATGTGTGAGTTTTGAAAATCATTTTTGTATTGATCTTGTGATGAACAAAGGTACTGTTATATAAAAAACAAGATGGAATTATTTTATTGCAATATGGAAAGGAAGACTAAGTTAAAATGCTTTAGAGAGCAGCTTCGTTAAGAGACAATTGTAAGTGAAATGGATGATGTTACACTAGATCCTTGGAAATACTTGATCTCTAGGACTTACCTACAGTGTCTGTGAATTCATTGGGTGGCATGGAAACATATAACTGCATTACAGGAGCAATTTGTATTTGCATTTTTAGATGTGGGTATACTTCTGCTTGACGGTATAAAGAGGACACATTGAAGACCTGTATTTCATCTATTAAAATAAGAATCACCATGTTAGCTTAAAATATCGCATCCTTTGAAGGTTGTCAAAAAAGATCTAGAAACTGCATTACTAAATGCACCCAATGCCTCTTTATTAACGTGGTTACTAAACTTACCCGAGTAGTAATGACCTTGAATTCTAACCCCATCCTTTGTGACTGTTCCATCACTATTGAACAGAAATCTGTTACCTGAAGCAGACTGATATTTAAAAGTTTGTTAGTCCATATTAATTTCAGTGTTCCATACACAGATCATTTTTGTCTCATTAAACATTTAATTCTATATGATTAATTTATAAATATCTGAAATATGGGATATTTTATATCCTGTCTTATACTGTGCTTCATTTTCTGCATACCAACCCTCTACAAAAGACTGGGAAGGAACCCTCATCTCTGACTTTCAAATGAGGAAAAAGAAATCAGTGTCTAGACTAACTTTCTCCCTTTTCTTAAAGTCCAATGAACACATAGGTTGATCTGCCATTTCACACACCATTTTCTATTTATGGTCAATTGGGCATAATTCAGGACCTTGGCTCTTTACAGTTCTTCCAGATACTTATTTGTGTTTGCATGTGAGTGTGTGCATGTGTGTGTGAGTGTGCATGTGTGTGTGTGCGACCTTATTTATATATTTAGTTTATATAGTAAAGCCATTCTTCAAACTATTTTTTGTGCATGTGCATACATATTTACATATATGCCTATGTGTATGCCTGTGTGCACGTGTGTATGAGGGTGCATGTACAGGGCAGAGACTGGCATCAGATGTCTTCCACAGCTACTGTCCACCTGGTTCTCTGAGCTTGCTACTACTGACTGGCATCAAATGTCTTCCACAGCTACTGTGAACCTGGTTCTCTGAGCTTACTACTACCAACTGGCATCAGATGTCTTCCACAGCTACTGTGCACCTGGTTCTCTGAGCTTGCTACTGTAGACTGGCTGATCTGCAAATGGCAGGCCTTTCTTTGTCTCTCCAGTGCTTTGTCCTCCCCAGTGCAAGGCAACCGTACTTAGCATTTTTTACATGGGTGCTGGGGATCGAGCTAAGGTTCCCATATTTGTGCAGCAAGCACTTTATCAACCAAGCCATCAGCATCCAGATCTAAATTTTACTGTGTGTGTTGTCTGCACAAGTATGTATGTGTGTGCATGGGGCGGGATGTCTATGCAGGTGTCTGCAGAGGTCAGAGCAGGAAGTCGTGTATCCTGCTCTACCACTCGTAGTCTTATCCCAGTAAGACAGAGTCTCTCACTGAACCTGGATCTCTCTGGGTTTTGGATAGGCTGGCTGGTTACCAAGCCCTGGGATCCTCCAGTCTCTGACCCTCCTCCCAGCCCTGGGGTTAAAGGCATATATAGTCACTCCTAGCTTTTATGTGGGTACTAAAGATATGAACTTGGGTCCTCATGTTTTTTGCATCAAGTACTCTACTCTTACCCACTGAACCAACTTCTCAGCCCTCCGCTAATTCTTAATTTATAAACTGATTGATCTGATTTTACTCAGTACTAAATCCTAGGAGGCTAAATACTTACAGAATTGAGGAGAAGCATCACACTGTGCAAGCATGAGCCCGTCTGACCATCTCCACACGGATGAAGTGCAACACTAATGGACAAGTTTTCGTTCTGTTAAAAAAAATTATTCAAGTATTTTTCTTGTATGCTTTTACTATGTGATTTATTCACAATGAGGATTTGAATTGAAATAGGCATGTTTCTAAATGCAACCTATTCAGAAGATAGAAACTCATTCCTCCCCTGGTACAACCATAGGACCCGCCAAGCACTTTACGAGCTGTCGAAGTATCTTGTGGAATCTATGTTCTCTAATAGTTTTTGACTCTTTGCTGCCATTGTTTTCTTGCTCCTTCTCTTTCATCAAAGATAACTGTGATGTCTTGTGAGGATTATCAGGAATTACAGGTAGTGTAGCTTTTTAACCCACAGATAGTCTGTAATAACTGCATAAATCTGAGTAAGAAGTCTTTAACTTGTAAACCAGCAATTTATAAAGTCAAACTTCATGAACCTTTCAGTTCTAACTTCAAGGTCTGTGAACTGCTGATCTATAAAGCAGCACACACACTCCACGATTTAGCAGATCTCCCTCTCTGTTTCCACATCCCCAGGCCTCACAGTTTGAAACTAGAGCATAAAAAGAAAGAAAAAAAAAAAAAAAGAAAGAAAGGAAAATAGATTACGTTTGGTAGACAATTAGAAAGCTTCATGTTAGGAAACAAATTTTCAGGGCTGGAGAGATAGCCTAGTGGTTAAGAGCACCGACTGCTCTTGCAGAGGACCCGGGTTTGATCCCCAGCACCCACATGGCGGCTAAGAACCGTCTGTAACCCCAATTCCAGGAGAACTCCAGTTCCAGGGGAATCTGAGACCTTCTTCTGACCTCCGCGGCATTGCACGACACGGGTGCACAAACCTGCATGCAAACAGTACATTCATACACATACCAAAATAAATAAAAATAAAAAAAGGAAACAAATTTTCAGGAGTAGCAGCTACTTTGTCAGACTCTAAGATATTAACCCTCTTCTCAGTATTCACAGATTTTGTACATTGTCAATTCTTACCAGAAAGATTAAACATGATTCTTCTTTTCCTGTGTTTACTGAAGGCACAGCTACAAAATGGAATTGCTCTTTTTATGAAATTCATTTTACTTAAAATGTTAGTATTAAGAAGAATATAAGTGTAAGCACAGCCATTATCACGCTGGTGAATTTGAAGGAAGGACGATGAAAGAGGAAGGTTTTTCTAGGAATGTGAAGGATCATATTGAGGGAAGCTTTATTGAACACATGCACAGAAAAGACTCTCCACTGCACCCAGAGGGTCCAGTAAATGAAGAGGGTTGTATTTGTTGGACTGATGTCAGCAAGACATTTGCAAAGAGTTCAGATAATACAGAATTGAGAGGTAAATTTACCAATGTCATTTTGTGACAAAAAACAGACACTTAAATATATAATCAATAATTGGAAGGCTGTTTGTCTCTTTAAATAGTAACTCAATATAAAAAGTGTGCTGAGGCTGGAGAGATGGCCTAGTGGTTAAGAGCACCGACCACTCTTGCAGAGGACCTGGGTTCGATCCCCAGCACCCACATGGTGGCTAAGAACCATCTGTAACTCCAATTCCAGGAGAACTCCAGTTCCAGGGGGAATCTGAGACCCTCTCCTGACTTCCGCAGCATTGCACAACACGGGGTGCACAAACCTACATGCAGACAGTGCATTCATACACATACAAAAATAAATAAAATTTAAAATAAAAAAAATAAAAAGTGTGCTTTACTACCTCCCTCGTGGTACCAGAAAGTCATCAACAATCTTACCCAGCTGTAAATCCTAATGGGCTACAGTAATGACCAGGCTGGCAAATATGCCCATTGGTTCAACAGTAGAATGAATGTTATGGGTGAAAGCAACATCTCTGTAACCGGATTGAAGGTCCACTCCATAGGAAGGAACACATGCCTAGTCCTCTGAACTAGGCCAAGGAGTGGTGGCCAGAGAGGTCATACACCCTGGGTGAGAACCTAGCGGTACTGTTTTGCTAACTGGACACAGTATCAAACTCTCTTCTAAGAACCAATCTTTATTCCCACAGACTATTGCAGGTCTTATTCCTTATCAGAGAAGCTTCTTTCATCAGTGGCTGACAGTTAATACAGAGATTCATAATAACTGGTCGAAGTGTAGAGAATAAGTGACTATGAACTGTTCTTTCCTAAATGGGACCTCTACATTACACTATTTCCTCATCAAAGCTCAGGGAACATTACAGGAAAGGGGACAGAAAAGTTTTAAGAGCCAGAGGTTGAGAGGGACTCAAAATAATGTCTTCGGGACATGAGAGAGGCATTGCTCTCATGAGCTCACAACAAATAGGTTGCCTGTTGTAAGAAATGCACAGCACGTGTATCTAACTGAAAGTTATATAACAAAAATCACAATACCAGGCAAGGGGAGCCTCCCTTCAAGTTATTGATCAGGATAGTCCAAGAAACTCCCAAAATGCTATAAGCTATGGCCACAGCCCTTGGTTGCCTCCCAGACATTTAGGTAAGACCCTATTACTGAAGACACAATATACTTCAGACGCAGAACTTAGAGCACGTGAGCTGGAGATGATTTGAATCGTAGCATTCTCCACATCCAGCCAACTAGGCTTAATAATAGTAACTCTAGGTATCAATCAACCTCACCTTGCTTTCCTACATATTTGCACCCACGCCTTCTTCATTGAAAGCCTCCTCCCTGAAGACGAGCTGTCACAGTGTCAGAAGATACTGTACAAGCTGCCAAGGGAGAAAACCAGTCGATTTTCCTACCCAACTGCAAAGCCTACAAACCACAATGACTAGCCCAGAAAATTATCTCTACTGGTATAATAGTGGCTTTTTTTTGGAGGGGGGGAGTTAATCCACAGCTGTGTAATTAGACTTAAGCTCCACTCAATAGGAGAGAATCCATGCTTGCTAGTATAAATATAGCCAAGTACACGTGATTAGAGAGGTCATAGACCCTGGAGAAGAACCTGCTACTGCCACTCTCCTAGACCAACACAATTTCTTTTTTCTTTTTTGCAGGGGGAGTCTTTTTGAGACAGGGTCTCCCTACAGCCCCAGCTGCCCTGGAACCTACTCTGTAGACCAGGCTGGCCTTGAACTCACAAAGATCCACCTGCCTCTGCCTCCCAAGTGCTAGGATTAAAAGCGCTCGCCACCACGCCTGCCATATAACAATTTCTTACAATACTCTAAATATGTATCCTATGTTCACAGGTAAGTATAGCTCTAACCACTCATCAAAGGAGGCTCCTTTTTGCAATAGGTAAAGACTATCTCAAATTTCCACAACTGATCAAAATACAGAGAATACGTGTCTGTGAGGTATCCAACCCTAAGTGATACGTCTACAATGCACTCTCTGCCTCTAAGGCTCAAGGAGCAACATGGATGGAAAAAGGGGTGGAATGAATCTAAGAAGATTAAGACACCTGCTGTTAATTAATGATAACTGATGCATTCTAAGCACAGAAGGGAAACTGCACCCATGAAATCTCCATGGTATAATAACCTAACACACACACACACACACACACACACACACACACATGCTGCCTGCATAAAATCAAGCTGGTCCACATCTCAGAATGGAAGTGGAAGGGGCTCACGAGGCCCCACTCCTAACCAAGGAGCTATTGGTATTTGATGGCTGCTGAGGAAGAGTCAGTCTTCTCCAATGTTATGGCCCCTGGTCAATGCCCATGCTCCAGTGGATGACCACACACTCATGTACATAAGGGCAGCAGTATCTGGACTCAATTGTTTACAAAAAGAAAAGGAGAAGGAAGAAGACAAGGAAGAGTAGAAGGAGATTAAGTTGATTTGGGAGTTATGAGGGAGGCCTAGGAGGTATTGGAAGGGGCAGAGTGGAATGGATATGATCTCAATACATTATACACATAAATGATATTACCAAATAATAAATAGAATAGAATAAAATAAAATAAAGTGTGATTTATATTTGTTGAAGAGTAGCTCAGTGTCTGCACCAGTTCTCACAAATGCAGGCAGTTACATACATGGATGGCCAAGAAGTGGCAGTTTCCAGGATGGCTGAATTTATTATCATCAAAAGTGGTAACTAAGCTTCCTTCCACTTTACATCTTCCTGGACATAAAGCTTCAGTGCAAGACCACTTAGCATCTTGGCAGGTGCTGTTAATTGTAAGAGTTATGTTAAAGGTCAGTGATTGGGCCTTCTCTATGGTGAACATAAAAACAAACACACATTAAAACATCACATCTTAAGCTAGAGCATTTAATTAAGCTCTGCTAGGTCATTTCCCACCCAGCAATAGCTCTGATGTTGATCTCCTGACAGATTAACAGATTTCAGCTTATTTGTCTAAAAATGATCATTTCTGCACGAATCAAGCACATGTACAACAAACTGTATTTGGGGGTTCATCTACATGAAATACATTGCATTATTAGTATTAAAACAGCTACTACGAACTGCTGTGTACACTTAGACTTTCCAAGTTAATACAGAGGCAGAGAGATAATGAGCTTTAAAAGTGCACTGCCTCTCACTGGTATCTACTATAAATACAAAGTACACACAGATTTGAAGACTGGCTATAGAAAGATTATAAGATATTTCATAAGTTTGTTTTATATTATTTTTTGTTGGAATTATAATATTTTGGAACTATCAGTTTATATGAAGTACATTATGAAAATTTCAACATTTTTACTTTTTAAAGAGATTTATTTTAGCTCAGAGTCCTGGAGGCTTGATCACATGACTGCCCATCTAGGGAGGAACTCCTTCCTGTCACAGCACACAGGATCACATATTAGAAGTAGTGCAAGGAATCACATGGTCAGAGAGGAAGCGAGATGAAAATTTCAACTCTTTAAAAATTTTTAAAAATATGTGAAGAAAAACGTGTATCTAGACCACATTTGTGCTCACATCATAATTCTCTTAACACCGTTGTGGGCATTGTATAATAGTAATTATTAATAATAATTATTAATATGTAATCACAATAATAACAAAAACCATTTCACATTATAGATCAAAAAACTACATTTTAACTAACTAATGGATTTTTTTCACTGAATTATTTATCTACAAGGTTTGAATATATTTGTAGGCAAGCCCTACAAATCTTGCAGAATTTTGAGTTTCAGAGAAAAACTATAGTTAGTCATAGGGAAATATCATTAGTTCATATATTGTCATTGAGCTCAAACAAACTATTCAATTATAGAGAAGTAATCTCCTATCCAGGTTAAATACACTACCTTTACCAACACTACCATACATAAAATTATTTGAAATGATCCTGCAGTTCTTTCACATTCTTGGGAGACTTAACACCATGGTTATAATCAAACTCTTATAGTTTGCTTTGCTTTCTACTTGCATCTACTAAGTGGCTTGCCATTCAAACAGTATTTTCATTTCGTTGACCTCAACATAATCTTTTTTTTTTTTTTTTTTTTTTTTTTTTGCTTTCGAGACAGGGTCTCCCTGTAGCCCCAGCTCTCCTGGAACTCACTCTGTAGACCAGGCTGGCCTTGAACTCACAAAGATCCGCCTGCCTCTGCCTCCTGAGGGTCACATAATCTTTTAAGGATATACAGAAATCTCACATACTTGACCATGCTCTAATGATAATTTAAAATGCCTTACTAAACAACACCTTACAAAAACTGAAAAAAGTCAAGATAACACAGAAAATGAGATGAGATTGCGATCTCTGAAACTTTCATCTTAAGGGTGCATCTTGGGAAAATTTCAATTAGATAAAATATTATCATTATTTCAAAAGCCATAAAATGTAGACAAAAAGACCCCACATACCACTGAGAGCCACAGCGGCCTTCTCTGACTTCCCCTGGCTGATACACTTGTCCGTTAGATTCACAGGGGCATTTCTCCTTTAAAACACATTTTCCTTTATCTCTAATATCATCCAAAAGGTAACCTAGAATACATTATATGAATTTAATCTCAAAGCCATATAAACATTAGTGAATTGCTCATCACAACTGTGGCCACTTCTAAACTAGCTCTAATATAAATGCAAACATGGGAGGAAGCAATTACTCTTCATTTAAACTGACAGAAACCTATCTGAAAATCTTCAGAGCCCAAGCTACTGCTCCATAGTGCCAAGACCTAGTGAGTACAGGAATAAGGGAGCCATGAGGCACGGAGGTTCATAATTTTCTCAGAGTCCCTAACATCCTCCATAGGTTGCTAGAAGGGGTGGTTAGGAATAGTGCATTTATTGGAATAACTTACTGAATAAGCTATTCAGTATTTCATCTCTGTTAGCTGGGTTAGGGTGTGTTACCTTCTGGGCAGGTGCAGCCACTCACACACTCGCTGTCTTGAAAAGGAGCTACATTAGAACAAGTTGGAGGATTTGAGGGTCCACATTCTTTGTAGACTTGTTTTCCTGAACATTTAGGCTTTTCTAGAGATAGATGGAAAAGCGTATAAATGTAAATTAGAAGAAAATTAATGAAGTAAATACGTAATTTCTAACAAGCCTTTCAAATGGGAATTTTTATTCTGATTTTCAACATACAAGTTCATTTCTAAAGATATCTATAGGACTAATGATATAATTTCTCATGCATTATTTCATCAAGTAGTATTTAATTTAGAAGAGATATAAATTATATAGAAATCAAATTAATCATATGTCAAATTTGATATGCTCTTGTACAAAGATTAACCTTAGCATAAGTACAAACTAGACTTATATTCAATGAAGATCATGTTTACACTAATCTTTTTTTTTTACATTTCACCAATCTTTCAAAATAAAATGATACTAAAGGGTATACTTTTTGATGAATCTTCAGTTTTTGCTAATGACTGCACAAAGTTTCTAATTAAGACCTTAACACTGAACAATGCAACAAGGCAAGACACATAACAAAATGAGCCTGAAGTTCCTCATAAACACATTAGAGATGAGATTTCTTGATCTCTATGTACCATTCCAGGACTTAGACTCTTCAAGAAAACTGTTTTGAAATGTTCATTAATGGAAGTGCTATAAGAATTCATTTATCATAACCAACAATAATTAAAAATAAACCTACCACAAACCACCTCCGAGTCCTCGCGCCAGTTTTCAAAGACGCCGGGACCATCAGAGGCACACAGGCGAGACAGCTCTGAGTAGGTGTCGCACGTTGACTTTTTGCCTTTGTTTCTACAGTACTCGTCAACACAGAGTGCTCTGTACCGTCTGGCCAGGGGGGCAACTTTCCCACATTTCTCAAAGTAGGTCGTAATCATTTTATCACAGGACTACAAAACAAAGCACAGTGTCTTATTAAAGCATAAAAACTTACAATAAGATGCATTTTCAGGAAAAAATAAAGACAGAACTTAGTTTTGTTCATTTTAACATTACATTTCTTTTTTTTTTTTTTCCTGAGGAAGGGGCTGTTGCATACTAACTGCAACTTAAAAGCTTTTAAGTAGTGTTGGTAAAGGGAATCCTAACAGAATGTGTTGCTGGGACCGTTTCAAATATTGCTGCAATATTATCCAAAATGAGTTACCAATGCTTGGATCCATTTCTTGTACTGAAGTAAATATTAGAACTTGAGAATATGGAAGGGCTATGAAGGGATTTGTCAGTGCCAGAGATTAGCATGGTAACTGTTTAAAATCATGATACACAGAAAAGATAATGTCCCTTCAACACTTAATCTGCTCATGTTTTATGAGTAGACAGGTGACCATAAAATACAGTGTTCTCTGTTGGTGGGAGCCACGTGTGCTTTCTCTCCAAACAACATATTTGTCTTCTGTGAATACAAAATAAAAACAGGATTGGGGCACTAAAATTTTAATTTTCAACCTATTTCAACTACCATATAGTATTTCCTATTTTAACAGTTTGCTTCTTTTCAGAAAAACACCAAAGCTCCTGTTTAACAAGTATGTAATTTGTACTAACTAGACCTAAGAAAGACTGAGACCTTCCTTCAGACAAGGTGTAAAATAAGGAAAATAGAAAGAGCAAGGTTTTTTTTCATGCAGTACCCTTTGGGAATTTTCACACAACTATTTCTCAATGCCGCAGAGGTCAGAAGAGGGCATCGGATTCCCCTGGAACTGGAGTTAAAGACAGTTCCTAGCCACCCTGTGGGTGCTGGGAATCGAACCCGGGTCCTCTGCAAGAGCAGTCGGTGCTCTTAACCACTGAATCGTCTCTCTGGCCCCAATGTAACTTTTCAAAAACAAGGTCAAGAATGGCATTTTAAACAGGACATCCAAGTCAAAAGTCAAGGAATGGCATGCAGATCGATCGTGTATGCCTAAACTGTGAGAGGAAAGCCAGGTAGAGCCTGTCCAGAGACAAGGCAGAGGTGGAACCTGTCAGATCCTGGGAAACCAAAGCTTCATGCAAACAAAAGTGGGATTGTACTAATACAGAATAAATACTGTGATGTTTTGGGAAAATCTTACCTAATCATTCACAAATGGACTAAATCTGAAAGCAAACTACAGGAACACTGAAGAGAAAGCGGTTGAAGAAATCTAAGAGTGAAGTGCGAGGGCTTGGAAGAGGGCACCATCTAGAAGGAAACTGAGGGCACCACAGCTATATTTATCAAAGCATCATGGTTGTGACATAGACCAGCAGACCAGAATGGTGGTCCCAGGATGAAATCCAAACATGGGTGGCCAACTAACATTTGACAAGAGCATCAAAAGAACACAATGGGGAAATATAGTCATTTCAATAAGCAATGTTTCAAAAATGGGATTTTCACATGTAAAAAGAATTAAACTGCACCCTGATCTCAAAATTCAAGTCAAATGGATAAAAGATCAAACTGTAAATATCCAATAATATAAGACCCTAGAAGCAAATAGAGCAAAGCTTCATTCATTGGCTTTTAGAATGACTTTTTGGATGGCACACTAAAAAGTTGTGCCACCAGAGCAAAAATAAATGTACTGAATCAACTAGAAGTTCTCAGCACAGCAAAGAAAACAACTCAAAATCCAATTTTTTTTGGTCTTTTCGAGACAGGGTCTCCCTGTAGCCCCAGCTGTCCTGGAAGTCTCTCTGTAGACCAGGCTGGCCTTGAACTCACAAAGATCCACCTGCCTCTGCCTTCTGAATGCTAGGATTAAAGGCATGCGCCACCATGCCAGGCTCCAATTTTAAAGTGAATCTTAAATGGTGGTTTGCAGGTTGGGAGAGTATTTGCAGACCGTGATCTGATAAAAGGTTTTCATTCCAAGTTTATTAAAAGCTCAGAGAACTCAATAACAGAGAAGCAAATAGCCAATTAAACCATGGGCAAAAGCTTGAATATACACTTGACCCCAAAATATAAAAATGGCCACATGTATATGAAAATTTGTTCAACATCATTATTTATTAGGTAAATTAAAGCAAAGCTACCTCATACACATTAGAATTTAGACTTTAGAGGCTGGAGAGATGTCTCCGTGATTAAGAGCACTGGCTGTCCTTGGAGAGGACCCAGGTTTGGTTCCCAACATGCACATGGTGACTAACAACCATTTATAACTCCAGTTCCAGGAGACCCATCACCCTCTATGTCCTCCATGGGAATTATACACACAGGTGTATTTATATACACGCAGGCAAAATACTAATACACATAAAAGAAAAATAAATTATTTTCATGAAATAATGTAGAATTTGGAATTCCAAATTTATTAACACAAAGTCAGAAAATAATAATTGTGAGCAAGAATATAATGCATCCTGTATAAGAATGTCGAATTGTACACCCATTGTGAAAATGAAACTAAGACCCAATAAAGTACAGAAAATGAAATCAGCCTTCATAAAGACACCTGCACTCCCATATTCAAACAAACCACTCACAACAGCTAGGATATGAAAATCACCTAAGTGCCCTTAGATATAAAAATGGGCAGAGAATCTGTAGCATATATGGTAGAACATTATTCAGCTCTAAAAGAGAGAACAAAAGCTTACCAATTATTATAGAACATATGAGCCTGAAAAAATTATGCTAAGGGAAATTATTTTTTAAATTGCATGATTTCATTTACATGCAAAATCGTAAACAGCAATCCAGTATGTGGAAAGAAGGGACAAGGTGGGTTTGAGTTAGGGGATAGGAAATAGAGAGATACATGTTTGAGGATATAATGTAAACATACATAGGATGAACAAATCCAGAGCTTATGTGTACATCACAAGGACTATACTATGTAAATGTACCGTGGAAAGCATCCATACATTTTAACTATTCTTGCCACAAGTACAAAAAAGCCCATATGACAGCTATGTTAGTTTCCTCACTGTACTAATCTCTTTATGTATCCCATAATGTCATGTTAAATACCCTAAAATAAACATTAAAATGTATTTTAAAAAACAATGAATGATATCACTCATTTGTGGATGCTAGTACCAATTACCTAATTGTCAATGTGATCTGAAAACAACTGTGCTCTTATATTGTGACTCCCTTAAAATATAATAAATAAAATTTTAAAAATGTATTTTAAAAATCAAGGGGTAATACTGCTAAAATTGCTGTAAGATGAAATATAGACTTCATACCTGGACTCCATCTTCGCAAACTTCATTGTTCTTTCTACGAGCACTGGGACAGTCACCAGGAATTTTACTATTGGCAATATGCTCATTAATATCTTGACCTGAAAGTAAAAGCATTATTGCCAGATGTTTATGAATATGTACTTCATTTTTAAGCTGTATATGGTCTTGACAACATAAATATATTTTGATAAATAGATAGATGATATGTAAATTAATCGATAGATCAATAGATCAATGGTTAGATCGACAAATACATAGATAGATGGATAGATAGATATAGCTAAACATATGGATGTATAGGTAACAATAATAATCAAAGAAGATGACTAGAAATTGAGAGGAAATGGAGTTGCCTGGGAAGAGGTGGTGGGAGAGTAGAAGGGATGGAAGTAATGCAAATACAATACTCATGTATGAACTTTCCAAAAGTTAAAATTGAAAAATTATCCAGATGTAAAAAATCTATATAATTAAGTAATTTTCTTAGGATTAATCCATCAAATCATACCTGGAGTGGTGTTGAAATTTCCACAAAGACCACAAGTTTCATATTGGGTATGAAGAGTAAGCTTTAAAAATAAAGCATATTTATAGTTTTATAAAACATTGAAAATAATACAAAACCTAATTTAACCAAACTGAAAGGCGGGGACTCTTCCTATGTCTTCCTGTGCAATCCGGTAACTTGGGAGTGTGATATGGAGAGCTTCATTGCTTTTACATTTCTTTAATAAGCTTCTGTAGTTTCATAGCACAGGTCTCAATCAAGTTTAGAACCCCTCCCCCATCTATAGCCCCAACTAGCCACCAGACCTCATGTATTCCGCTGTACATGGTAAGACCTATCAGGTCAAGCATTTGCACCCAGGTGTCCTTAAGTGAAAAATTCATCCACTGGAGTCTGCCCTTCTAGGGATCATAAGTAAGGCATAGTCTCCTTCACCCAGGAGCAGTTAGCCTTCACTATTTCTCCATCTAAGGCTGCTCCTCAACCCATTTTTCTCCTCCCCTCTGAACCCTTGTTTTATTGAGTTGGGTCCTGTGTTAGATGCCGCCATTGCTACAAGTTCACATGTGCGCAGTGGCCTGAAATCCTCTGCTCCCCTGTGTTCATGAACCAGCCCTGGCCCTTACAATCTTTCCGCCCCCTCCTCTGCAATGGTCCCTGAGCCATGGGTGGGCAAGGTTTAATACAGGAGTCCTACCCAGGGACACACCCTCTGCAGTTTCTTATTTTCTAAAACTTGGCCAGTTGTGGCCATCTGTGTGCATCGCACTCTGTCATATAAGAAAGCGTCTCTGAGACTTTCTGGAAAACCCGTGACTAGAACTTCGTAGAGGTCTGACTCCATGTCTTACTGTGCCCTTAGGTAGATTTCTTTAACTTTCCTTCACATGAATTTTCTGGCCCATCATCAGCCATCTAATAAATAATGTTATTTACTTCAAGCTACTTTGATGATGAGATGATGCTTTGGCTTAGTGTGGGCATGAGGTTGTCTCAACAAATCTTAGTTTATACTTCCCTTATAATGTGTTTATTTTTATAACTAAAACAAAAGAACAAAAATTTAAAAGAATATCATGGATAGACTTACTGAGAGCTTTTTTTTGCCCCACATTAAAGACAAGGTTCTTCTACGGCTGTTCAACATATAGTGCTCTCCTTGTTTCTTAATGTGAATCATCTTATTACTGTAAGGCATCTTTACCCTGAAAATATAAACAACAAGTATATGTAAACAGTGGAAACAGTATTGCTATAATAAAGACTTTTACAAGTTCTAGAAAAAGAAACAAGTTGCATTTTAGTTGAGTGTCAGAAAAGAATGATCCAATAGCTTGAAATGTTCATGATCATGCCTTAATTTCTTATTCTGGAAAGTATTCAAATGTTATCCCTTCCAAATATCCAAACTGCCACTTCTAAAAACTAATAGTCTGAGAATTTTTATCTTTCTTCAATTTCTAACTTCTAAAGCTCCAGATATGTATTTAACATTCAACAATGCAAACTGCACTGTTCTGGTAATGGCTCTATGCAATTCACGCTCAGACATCCTACAGTAGAGCTTGGTTATATTCCACCTTATCAAAGACAAGCATCCAAACTGGAAGAGGGCCATCTGTTTCCCATTTAACATGGCTTCTTGTTTGATTGGTTTTGGCTTAGGCTACTCCAAATTGTTCCATAACACTTAGACAACACCTGTATTTACCTTTCTTCATTAACTAAAATAGTATCACCCGAAGCAGAGATGTCAACATTGTGAATCAAAACTTTCATTTTTTCAATATCACTGTCATTGTTCCTTTTGATCTCAATAATGAAGTCTCCTCCAGAGTCAGCACAGTCACGGCAGAAAGTATATGTGCACGAAGACTCAAAGGAAAACATGTGGCCATTGAATGCTCTGTATATTCCGTTACCCCATGTCGAAGCTTCACCTACACAGTAGTCAGAGGAGAAATTCACAGACATTGAGAATAGTATATCTTCAAGTTGTTTCTCATATTTATGAATAATAATAATGATAATAATAATAATTCACCAAAAGGTTATATTTGCCGAGCTACCAAATGGCTTTTCTCATCACTGCGACACTTGAAGGTAGAAGATTCCCTTGGAATCCTCAAAAGTATCAATTCTGGGCAAAACAAAACACTAATCAAAACATGTCTGTTTCCCTGGGAGATAAGAAATTGTGTCTAATATGGGAGGGGAAGGAAGTTGTTTGCTTGCATATTTTGCTTTTTGTAGAGATAGGATTTCCAATGTATGAATGAGATACAAACGATTGTAAGAATTATATTACTATTTATATGTATAAGCATGCTTATATGTGTGTATCTGTAACATATCTGTGTTAATGCCTATGCCATGTTTGTGTGCACAAGGAAAAGTCTAAATATTATGTCATTCAAACATAGTGTTCAGACAGGTAATGGGAAAATATTTTATTTAGTTTCAAATTTCCCTTACTTCGTGACCTCATTCAGGTACTGGAATGGGTCTAAAAACACAAATGGGTATCAGAATCAAGCTCACTTACCAATAACTTCCTTTGTCTCTGAGTATGTTGGAGTTGCTTCTGGAATATGGGATCTTTTTTCTATTAGACACAAAGGATAGATAATACAGCTTTAAGACACACAATGATTTAAATGCATAAAAATATAAGGTGTGCTACGTGGGATTTTTTTGTATGTGTCTTTTTGAGACAGGGTCTCCCTATAGCCCCAGCTGTCCTGGAACTCACTCTGTAGACCAGGCTGGCCTTGAACTCATAAAGATCCACCTGCCTCTGTCTCCCAGGTGCTAAGATTAAAGGTGTGTGCCACCATGCCCGGCTGGGATTTCTTTTTTCATTATCCTGAATCCTAATTGGCCTTGAGAGCTGTGATTTGCCAAATTTACTTATATGTTTATCTCTCAAATACATCTTTCTGGGATCAATTAGTCATCACATGTTCAAAAATCATCAATAGCTTATTCATCTTGTATCATGCACCATGCTGATTACATTAAGAACTACCTTTTCTGCTTCAAAATTTTAATGCTGTAAGCCAATCTTTATCAGAAGCCACAAAACACATCTACCTAAGGTATGTTTTAGTCAGTAAGTTTATTATCTAATACTAATAATATAATTATATATGAGGAAAATGTCATTTTCCTGGATGAAAGGTGAAATCTGTATACCTTGAAACTTTAAGTCCCACATGTTGATTATTTCTAATGACTCTTTCATGTCACTAAGTTGATATGAAATTTCAGAATAAAACTCAAAAGTCAGGATGAAAACAATAAAAAAAAGCAGATATTTCAGTAGAAATTTAAATATTTTTCATGGTTCTCTTTATTTATTTATTTTTTTGGAAAAGCCATTTCTCTGGGACTGGACAGATTGCTCAGTGGTTAAGAGTGCCGACTGCTCTTGCAGAGGTCCCGGGTTCGATTCCCAGCACCCACATGGCGGCTAAGAACCATCTTTAACCCCAGTTCCAGGGGAATCCAATGCCCTCTTCTGACCATTGTGGCATTGCATGACACAGGTGCACCACCTACATGCAGTACACTCATACACATAAAAAAATAAAGAAAAGAAAAAACATTTCTCTTTATCTAAATTAACTTGTGGAAATCAATTCTATTCCTAATTTATTTACAATGTTCTTGCATTTCTAAATAAAGAAGTTGTACTCTGCTTTCTTAAAATATAATTTTCTCAGTCAGGCATGGTTGTGCATGCCTTTAATCCCAGTACTCGGGAGGCAGAAGCAGTCAGATCTCCTAGTTCAAGGCCAGCCTGGTCTACAGGGAGACCTTGTCTCAAATACACACACACACACACACACACACACACACACATACATAATTTTCTCCAATTCATTAAATTTCTACAAATATCCCATTGTTCATTTAAATTTTATACTAAGGAGTTCATTACAAACACAGAAATATCAAGTCCCAGTACATCAGTAATCAATGGAACATTTCAAACTTGCTGGTGTCTGTACATGTCCTTTTTTAAAAACCACTCAAAGTCATCAATCGAATTACCTGGATGTGGTCCAGATGTGCTGGATTCAGAAGAGCTTCTGTCACCTATTTTAACACAGAATGGTTAGGCTGCATTCTGTACACTATTACATGTGGTAAAAAGGACAATCAGACAGATAAATAGATACAAGCCCAGCAATATCCACGCTAACAGGCTTGGACCATGGGAAGCTGTAGAAGAAAAACTACACAGACTCAACTCAGCTTCTAGTGAAGCAACAAAAGTAAATGTCTGATACAGGTTTACTTATTCCAGATATATTATCTTAAAATGTTTCTACAGCAAGATAAAAGGATTGAGTAGAAAAGGCTGTCCATGTCTCATGTCAGCTTCGGTGAAATGTGCTTCCATTTTGAACTATTTTATATTTGAGATATAAACAAAGAATGCTTTCTTATTGAAACTAGAAATATAAAGTCACTAACTAGATGAAGAACTCATTTATTAATGATGTCAAGAAACCCAAGACCTACCTTGCCACTGGTATGCTTTTGGAAAAAGAACATTACTTATTAAAATTCTCCTTGATGCCTCAAAACCAAAGCAGCTGTTTCTTTACAGATAAATGGCAGAAAATTCTCAAATGGGTAACTTCTCCAATTAGGAATATCAGAGGTAATTCTTGTGACAGTGTCTTGACAAGCCTGGCCCTGGGTGCCGCTCCCCATCCTCTCTGTTCTTCCCTCCCCCTGTGCTTAAGTCTATGCTAGACTTTTTCTTAATAAACTTCAACTCTGCTTCATACTGACTCCTCCGAAAATTCTTCTCTGTCCCATTTAAGTCAAAAATATCACATTCCTCTGACTCATGAGAACTCCCAGGTTGCTATGGGAGGCACCGTAGGGCTCCCACTGTAGCAGACACACTCCCTTGTGGTCCCTACAGGGCATCCTCTGAAGCTTTGGTAGTGAATTTCTTGGCTGTCACTCAGCTTCTTAGCCCTGTTACTTAGGTTGATGTGTTACTTTCAGTTCTTTCCTTTTCTTGTGTTTTCTAGCCAGAGACTCACCTACAATTTACTGAGCACCACTGGCAGCAGGAAAAGGGATTCCCCAGAAAGTTTTTCTCTTCACTCCTGTGTCAGATGACTCCCCAGGTGTCCAGGAGGACATCATTGGATTCATGCAACAATGTCCTCCACCAGTCCTTTGCCCACTTCACAGCCAATTCAGACCCAGTCAGAGTGAATCAGCTCTGGGGTGACACCCAGAAGAACGAATCTCCTTAAGCTAGACCCCAACTATGCAGAACTTTCTCCGCTGTGTGGGTGCTCCCTCTTGATCCTGCCGCTTTCCAACCAGGACGCCCTGCCTTTCCTACTTCACCTGCTTCTGTGAAGCTAGCAGGCTCATGTGTGGGAATGCCACCAGCCTCCTCCCTGACAGGTTCTTCCTGATTGCTTTTACAGCCTCAAACTTTCTCCCATTGAGACTCTCATCTTTATTTCCGGATGCTTACTCAATGATCTTTGGGAAGCTTTGAAGCTTTTCCAAGGCCCACATGGACAAATTCAGACCCCATATGTTGTTCTTTCATAAGAGATTAAAAACCTAGCTTCTGTATCTAGTGATACCTTTTTAAAAAAATTTCAAAGAGAAGAAATGTAACTTGCATTCAGAGGGTAGGGAAATTTAACCTCAAAATGGCATTACAAGAGCAGGTTCCAGGGCTGGGGAGATGGGTCAATGGTTAAGAGCACTTGTAGCTCTTCAAAATGACCCAACTTCTATTTTCAACACCTAGGTGGCTCACAATTGCTTGTAATTCCAGCCCTAAGAGCTCCAAAACCCCGCTCTTCTGATAGCCACAGGCACCCACATATACAAGGCATACATACACAAACACACACACACACACACACACACACACACACACAAATAAATGCAGATAGAGAGAGAGGAGAGAAAGAGAGGGAGAGAGAGAGAGAGAGAGAGAGAGAGAGAGAGAGAGATTCTATTTGTTGGGGTGTGTTCTCCCTTGGGCTGGACTTTTAAGAAAAGATGTTGCCTTAAGTCTTCATTACAAGCTTCACCTTTTGACTATCTTGTTTTCCTGTCAAAACTTTGCCAATGATTGGCTAAGCTCCATATCTTAATATATAAATATTTTTCATTGCTTTTACTGAAAATAATACTTGTAGGAGTGCAGATTTAGGTTTAAGGATTATGCAGAGCTTTGGAGAGTAGTTGGATCAATAGCCTAACTTTTTAAATCCCAGCAAACAATAACTCTAAAGGAAAGCTACCAAGTCTTTAGATTTTATCTGTTTTCATGTATAGTTGGATGTGTGTTATCTATAAGTGTGCTTATATTTGTATATTCTGTGTATGGTATCAAATCAGCATAGACTTACTTCAAATTCTTCTTAATTCATAGATTTTAAAATGTCTGGCAATTCTTTTAAACTCACTGGGCTGAGGATGTAGCTAGGTTGTAGAGAAATTCTCTAGCAGATAGGAGGCCCTGGATTCAATTATCAACACTACTCTTTGCTCCATAAAAAAAAGGACAGAATATTTTAACAAAAGTAAGGTTATTAAAGACTGGTAGGGTGGCACACATTTATGGACTCAGCACTTGAGAGGCTCAGGAAGAAGGAACACCAAGAGTTTGGGGCCAGCCTGGGCTATGTAGCAAGTACCAGGACAGTTGTGGTTCTATACCAAGGTATGTCCTCAGTAAACCAAAAATAAATTGATTGATTTATGATTGATTGATTTAACATGTACTCTACCTACATTTATAACTGCTAGATATTTAAGATGCAATGTCCATGTTCGTCTGTGTTTTCTCTGTTTCAAATACAGCTTCTTGGGTTTCCATTAAAATTGAATTGTTTTACTTTTTTAGGATGGTTTTCAAAATTCAGAAAACTTTGTTAAGAGTAATAAGTCAGAAAAGAACCATTGAGTAAGAGAATGATATGAAAAGTTCTAGATATAGAAATACTTTTTGAAAAGAGTTCAGGAGAAAGTGTTTTTTGATGTTCAAGGATTTAAAATGGTGAAGGACTTTGTCTTAACAATATGAGATTATTCCAAAATGGAAATGGAAAGACGAGGAAAAACACAGAACATAGGTCATGAAAATGTATAGAGTATGAAATTTGCTTTTATTAATGAAAAATGACATATATGTTTAAGTTGGCTATAATTAAAGGTTAATTTTAAAATGTTTCCTAAAATCATCAAACATGTTAAGTACTTATTTTATTATTAATCTTCTCCAGACATTAAGAAGAAGCTGGAAAAAATTTTAAATTTGGCTTCCAGGGTTTTCAGCAATGAGGATAATCCAAGGGGCCAGGGAAATGACTCTAAACACAAGAGTCAGCTCGCCTTAACACCTGTTCTAACACATTTCCCCAGGTAATTAAACCTGCTTTCTCAGAGAAATTCCAGGGAGAAGAAAGAGAATCTGAAAGGGATCAATGCTTGCCACTGCCATAGGAATCCATGCACTGAAAACAAAATCAAGAAAAACAAACAAACAAACAAACAAACACTTGCCAGGCAGGGCTTTGCTCCTCAGGACAGGGAGCACCCTTCAGCTCCTGTGATGGACGGTCTTGAAGACTAAAGCTACCCAGGGCTTTTTGGTGAATCTCTTCTCACGCTGCTGTAGGCAACCAGGCAACCATTGCCATGCCTTGGGAAACTCTATATAGCAGGTGGAAACATTTTCTTTTTAATATGGGAACTATGTTTTCTTCTTTAACTGATAACCCAGGACCCATTTCTAAATGGGTTTATGTAGTAACTGGACTGGTGTTACCCTTAAAGGGAACACACACAAGATTTTTTTTAACTCATAACAACCAGGTATTCAGAAGCTAAGAGTTATTGTTATCTACCTCAGGATAGAGAATTCATGATTTATAAAAAGAAAACCTTTTGCTCTCTGTGTAGCAGGGGGACTGGTGTGGCTGGCATTCAGAGTCCTCACTCATAAGTCAAGAAATATTCCCAGACCATAGTTTTCTCTCTGAGTAAAAATGGCTGGTGTACCCAAGTGAAAGTATAGGATTCTGTGGCCCAAGCAGATCTCTGAAAATGATTAAAAGATCTCATGACTCAGGGAAGTGACTCTTCCGCTGGGAAGACTTCCGCTGGTCACTTGTTGAGAGGCCTGTCCATTCTGTGACAACTCAGGAGTTGTAAACAAGCCTTTACTTGACCCTGACAAAGAAATAGATTCTAGGTAAAAATCTGATAATTTAATTTTATTCAAACATTTCCCTTCCAAGTATATAAATATCTCTGGGTAGATAGCTTATCCCACTTGGAGTAAGTAATTCAGGAAGTTGTTCTCTAGAATAAAACCCACCCTGAGGCTCCAGAGTCCAAGAACATTCTGAGGATAAGACTGGTAAGGTTAGAAGACTTACAGTTTCTCATCAAACTACAGAAAAAGATGTCTGAGCTCCTTGAAAGATAAGACTCGTTTATAAATTTATCAGTAGTGTTATATAGCCTTACTTATGTTTTAAATTGCTTCAGTGTTCTCCTTTTGGAGACTGTTAGTATAAACATCTACCACCTATTTCTCTTCTATTCTGTTCCACCACTGGATTCTTTCCTGGAATTGTTCCTTTGTGTCTAGCTACGTTCTCAGTCTACAACTGTGATTATACTTTTAAAGATTTTAATATTGATTTTATTGATTCCAGTATACCTTGTTTACCCTGAAACTAACTGCTTTTTCAATTGGACATAATCATATTTTTTAAATTTTTATTTATTTATTATTTTTTATGTGTATGAATGTACTGTCTGCATGTAGGTTGGTGAACCTGTGTCGTGCAATGCTGCAGAGGTCAGAAGAGGGCATCAGATTCTCCTGGAACTGGAGTTAAAGATGGTCTTAGCTGCCACGTGGGTGCTGGGAATCAAACCTGGGTGCTCTGCAAGAGCAGTTGGTGCTCTTAACCACTGAGCCATCTCTCCAGCCCCATGGCATAATCATATTTTAAAGACATTAACAAAGAAGGTTGCTGGATTTGTGGATTTCTGCCTGTTTCTCCTATTTCTTGTCCACCTTAGGGGTTATGTCCTTTCTAAGATCAAGGCTGTAAACAGCTCCAATGACTCAGTGAGGACAAGAGTCTTCCATGATTCAAAGAGCTACACATTTTAATGTTTCCGCATGACTTAACTATTACTGCTCACCAAACCTGGCTCCTTTAGCATAGATTATTTGCCAAGTAGAATCTGTGGCTAAACCTCAATTAGATGCCTCTGGTATGCAGCACCCCAGACCTTTGACAGATGGCCATACATGTAGAGAACAATATCTTCTGGTAGGACCTGATGACCCATGGATCACCCCTGTGACAGGATGGCTCAGTCAGCTGGCTGTGCCTTGTGGGAAGCAATGAAATCTCTCACTTGATGAACATGGGAGATTTGCCCAACCATTATGATGGATCCCAGCCACAAACTGTAATTCAACAATAATTTAAAGGAAAATTGATTGGTCATGGAACAGTTGCTCCTATTCTCACTAAATGGATCTGTGGCAGCAATCTCTGGCTGGGATTACACCCGAGATGGACTGGAAATAGATGTAGGTTAGGATAGCTTGTGGGAGTATGGATACTGGATGGAACTTATAAACTGTTCTGTGAGTCTTCCCAATTTACAACATAGATGGACAAGAGCTGGTGTTCTCTGGTTGATCAACATTCAGCTTCCATTTTGAGTCCTCAGATGGAATTAGATGTTATGTAGCAAATAGCATCTCTAACTAAATAGAAACAAAAGGCCTCCATAATGCAACCCAAGGGAGCTCTTATCTAAACTCAGAAGTCAAAGTGTTGAGGACAGCCACCCTATAAAGAGATGACCCTTGATAATCTTACAGCAGCACAGCAGGAAGCCTAGCCCATTATTAAAGTAGAGTGTTATATGTGCACACCTGACAGTTTGGTGAATGTGTTCTCAGTCCTTCAAGATTTTCACATCCAAATTAAATCTGTTAGATGCTTCCTTAAGTTTTAATAATTTACTAGCAACATGGTTTGCTGGCAATTCATGGTAGATAAAGAGCTTCCTATTTTAGGTGCTAATATTAGGACTGGGGATTAGAAATCAATACACTTTATGCTTTGGTTGTTTCTATGGCTGCTGTCTGGAGTAATAACATCTTTTTCGAATGATGATTGACTGATGTCTGAGCTTGGACCTTCTCATTTCCCCTATTTTGGAAATTCTGGAAGTGTTGATCACTGGATAGACAGTGTATACAATAAGATTCTACTTGGGAAGCTTCAGAAAATTGAACTTCAGTCATCATTAACTCTTAAGATCAAGGGATCAAAGTCTCAGAGAAGAAAATTAAGACAGCATAGTTACAAGAAACATTAAAGGGGCCTGGGAAGGGAAAGGAGACTCTCACATCTGCAAACTGAAAATCAAGATAATCTCATAAACAAGATTACAAACTGTGTTTAGTCCCTACCTACAGTAAGGATTTTTTTTTGGCCATTTTGGCCCATGGTTTTTATCAAATCATCCAGTAAGCCTATGCAATGCACCTCCAAACCACTTTATCCTTCCTATTCAAAAGAAGAAGTTCCTTAGATAAAAATAAGCATACCAAGGCACTTTGAATAAACTTTAAAACACTTTGAACAAGGTAACTTCAAAAGCCACAAAAATCAGACAGACAGATAGATAGATAGATAGATAGACAGATAGATAGATTTAAATGCTCTCTTGAGAAGCCCACACTCTGCCCTTGAGTGACTCTCTCCTTTAATGGCCACATTTAAACTATGTTAAAACCTGTTCTTAATAAACCTTAACTTTATTTCAAAAATGGAGGTATTAATTCTGAATACATTTCTCAGTAACAAAAACTTAGCCTGAATGCCTAAACTGACACCAGAAAATGTGGGATTTAAAAATTCAGTGTCTTCTGACCAATTTCACCAGTGGCAGTCCAACAGAATCAGTGACAATGGATAATAAGTTCAATTTTATTAAGTGCTGACTTTAAAGTTTTATATCCAAAGATGAACAATCAAAATACAAACTTTTTATTGCTGTATAACAAAGCCTTTTATAAACAGATTCATTAATAGTTAAATCTGAGTCAAGTCAACCATCATTACACTCTGCCAAATGCCTTGCTTGATACACATTATCAGACATTAATTTTAATAACCATTTCTGAAGCTGAGTCCTAAATCTGTTTCTGAATATCTACTTCACAGGAGGAGTGTCCTAACCTGGCCATTTCCTCTACCAATTCCCAAATTGTTAACAGTATCAAAATGGGTCAACTATCAGTAACACAGATTAAGAATTAACAGTACAAAATGAGACCATTCATTCAATCTAATGCTTCCTTTAAGTGTAGATATTAAGTTTCATGAGATTTTCAAAAAAGATCCACTTGGTGACTCTTCTCAAAAATGAATCTGCAAAACCACATACCCATCAAGTCTACATCCAGGACATAAAGCTTAAGTCAAACATCAGCAATGACACTAAACTTCTACAATCAAATCCAAATCACTTCTGAATGAAGAGAAGAGGGTGAATTCACATAAAGTTCTGCATCCTAATGTGCCAACAATTGACAAAAGGCTTTGACCTAATATCTAAATACACCACATCAAAAACCTGACTTGATTCTAAATTATGATTAGCACTATTAATCACATTCATTATTACTAAATCAGAAATAGTCTCAATGTCTAAGCCACAGAAGCAGATCCATCAACAGCCGTTCTAGTGTGACAGGTACCTGCACCCCTACGGCCAGTGTCATCAGGTCCATTTAGTCCAGAAGAATCAACTCCAACTGCAACCTCATTTCCTCTACTACTTCCAGAACCAGAAGACAAAGAGTTGCCTGCTAATGGAAAATGAAATGTGATTAAAAGAAATAAGGAAGGAGGAAATTAATTGCAATATCTTGGGAATAGAATGCAGGTCGAGATACCTGAGACAGTGTTATCACTCCCAGCACCCAGGTGTCCAGACCCTGAAGGTGGACTGCTACTGCCCCTGACCCCTGCATTTCCTCCAACTCCAGATCCTTGTTGTTTAGGAGACCCCAGACTAGCTCCTGTTTCTCCAGAGACACCAACTGAGGAGTCAAGCTGGGTTTTTCCACCTGAGCCACCTGACAAATACAAAACCATAGTCACAGTATTACTTTCACTGCAAATGATTATCCCTAAGTACTTGATGAGAACCTTAGTGTTCTGTAGCTAGCTACACTATTGGAGATCCTGGAGTATCTTCAGCATTCCCAACCATCTCCTTCACTTCCATCAAAGTCTACAACGTCATGGCAATGACCCTCAAATTGATTTGGATCAGAAACACCTCCACTCCTTCCTTCATTTACAAAAAAGGAGAAAATCAAGTAACATTCTTTGTTGAAAAAATATTTAAGAAGTGATAGCAGTGACAAAACTATCCAAGTGAAGAGAGCGGATGAGCTGCCGGCATGCCCAGGGTTCTGCACCAAGTGCACCAAATCTGCTATGCGCACTGCATCAGGCCCCTACCTCCACATCCTTACTCATCAAATGTCCTGCACCAAATCCCAAGTGTCCGTGTCCACTCCACTTCCTGAGTGGACAGAATGACCACATTTTTTTACAGTCTGTTGCCAGACTATTCAGAAAACAAAACCAACTGTAGAGGAAATTAACAAGTACAAATCACAGCCCTGCATCTACATTCTCAGAGAATTTTTCTTCCATGTAATGACCATGTTTGGTGACAGTTAATGGTTCAGAATTATGACCAAGTGCAATTATCTCCACCCTAGATCCAGGTCCAATACTAGGTAAGCAAGAACTTAACATTGGAAGACAAGCAAACTGCCACTAAAACAATTGTTTGCAAATTTCACTTGAGCCCTTGACAAATATACACTCATCATCGAAAAGTTAATTTCACTGAAAATATTCTTAAGGCTCTTTGTGCAGGAATTGGTATTTGTCAGACAGATTATGGGATGTGCTGGAGTACTGAGAGCTACCTAATGCACTTCTGTCAAGCTCTATACAACTATAACAATTGCACAAAGATTATTTGAATCAGAATCACTAGAAACAAATCAACTATTTCCTCCTACATTTATAAAAATGAAGGAAACAAGATCTATCTTTTTGGTGTAAAATGAAAATACAAGATTAAGAAATGATGACAGGTTGAAATTTGTTTCAAATTCTCTAGGAGTCCAGGTTAGTGGAATGGGTGCCTTCTGGGCATCACAGTTGAGATGAACAGATGCAGGACTGTCATGGCCACTGTTTACTTCCTTCCCTCTAAATTCCTTATAACAAATCCCAGAAATCTAAGTCCTAAATTTCCAAAGTTTTCACCCTACTATTGTCATGATAATACTAGTAGATTATTAAAGTCTGTGATTATACCATCTCAACAAACTTTGTTTCAAAAACTATTAGGTTTCTTACTTTAACTACATGTGTGTGTTCTCAAGGATATTTTTTTTTCATTTGAGCATATGCTATTATCAGCAATACACCTCCATCAGAAATTCCAAGAAAAACTTTAGCTGTAAGCTTCCTCTCTCAGTGGCCAATAGCAAAGAACTCAGACTTCATCTCAGTAAAATGCATCAAAAGATCACATCCATTTGCATTTCACTGGCACACACTGTATAAGTTGACTGCATGAGCCACTGGTGTGAAATCCATTGTTTCTAAACTCCTGTCTACACTCATTCTGAAAATCAAAGTCCAATTCCCCAAACTCCTGTCTACACTCATTCTGAAAATCAAAGTCCAATTCCCCAAACTCCTGTCTACACTCATTTTGAAAATCAAAGTCCAATTCCCCTGGGATAGCCTTGCTGGCTCTGTTTGCACTGGTGGTACCAAGAGCAGAAGGCATCCATGTTTACTGTGAAGGTCACCAAACTCACTTTCAAAACTCCAGTATCTCTTTTAGCTGTGACTTCCCTTTCTCCATTGCATCCTGAACTAAAATATGAACTGTTGCCTCCCCAGGGCAAATCAAAATAGTCCACTGAAATACAAAGTGAGGAAGTTCATAGGGATGCCTAGAGCACAGGTCAAAATATCTGAGACATTGTTCTCATTCCCAGTACTCAGGTGTCCATTCCCTGCAGGTGCATCGCTACTGTCCCCATCCCCTCCAGGGCCTGCTTGATCAGGTGACCCCACGCTGGATACTGAATCTTCAGGGACACCAACTGAGGAGCTGAGCCCATTTGTGTTACTTGAGTCACCTGATAGATACAAAATCATAGTCACAGGCGTTACTCTCACTGAAAACCATGTTTCAGAACTGCCTGTGTGCAGATATTCAGAATTCAGGTCTCAGAGCATCCTACTCTACTTGGAATCAAATCCACACCTCCTCGGCCATTGCCACACAATTAATTGATCTCAATCAGGATCATTCAACACACATCAAGTTGTTCCTTCTCCATTTTGGAAAATGCAGAAAACAACATCTATCTTTTTGGTATAAAAATGAAAATGCATGTTGAAGACAAATGGGATTTTACAATATGTTTCCACCAGTCTGAGTAGACTAGTTAGTAGCATGTGTGAGTTGATTACCACTGGAAGACAAGAAAACTACAAGTAAAACAATTGTTTAGAAGTTCAAAACAGCTCAGATTTCCCTGCACATACTAGCAATTAGACTACCTGAGGCACTGGCTGTAGTTTTTCTGTGTCCAAGGGATTGTAATAAGTCCTTCAATCTATCTGCCAAGCTACTAAAGGAGCTGATACCACCTGCAAAAAATAAAATGATTGCCATCATAACATAGGTCAATAAGTTTAGTGGGCAGACTTTTTATTCAGAAAATCAAATGCCAACACACAAATACCTGAAACCACATACTCTAGTAACATTAGTCTATGCTAGAATGCTCACAATTCTCACAAACACCTGTTCCAAACAGAGCCACATGTCTAATTTAGATCCAACTTTCTTTCTTACCTCTACTTCCAAAACAGATCAATATGGCATCACAATGGAAAAATGAATGTGATTAAAAGAAATAAGGAAGGAGAAATGAATTGGGATATGTTGGGGATGCAATGGGATACCTGAGCCACCGATATTAATCCCAGCACTCTGGTGTCCAGACCCTGCAGGTGCATGGTTATTCTCCCCATCCCCTCCACTGCCAACACCTCCAGGTCCTGCTTGATCAGGTGACCCCACACTGACTGCCAAATCTTCAGTAGCAGCAACTGAGGAGCTGAGCCCATCTGTGTTACTTAAATCACCTGATAGATTAAAATGATAGTCACAGGCATTACTCTCACATCAAGCACTTATTCACACTGCTGTGTGCACTTGTTGCTAGATTACTGGACATCCTGGAGTGCACAGAGCTCATAAACCATATACTCCTCATCCCATCCAAGACCACATCTCTTTGACCATTGCTCCAAAACAGATTTGAATCTGAATCATTCATAGGACAGCAACTTCTTCCTTCTACATTTTGGAAAATGCAGAAAATGAGGCCTATCATTTGGTAGAAAATATGAAAATGAAAGTTTGAGAAATTGTGGCAATTTACAATCTGTTTCCATGTCTCAGAGATGATCTCTGTGAGCAGGATGTGTGAGTTATGAGAATGACGCCTGAGAATCTTGGGCCCAGATTGCCCAGATCTGCTCTTGTTCATTCCATTAACACCTGCTTCCAAATTCTTTAATCACTAAAAGTTTCTACCGCCCACCCCAAAGACTTTCCATGGTTCACTCTACTTCTTGCTCTGATAATACTACCAAACTATTGACAGTATGGTGTCAGAACATATTTAGAAAATTTTATGTTCAAAACTTATCTAACTAAGCCGGTTGTGGCAGCTCATGCCTTTAATCCAAGCACTCAGGAGGCAGAGGCAGGCAAATCTCCGTGAGTTCAAGGCCAGCCTGGTCAACAGAGCAAGTTCCAGTCCACCTGAGGCTACAGGGAGACCTTGTCTCAAAAAGACAAAAAAAACCCTTATACAACTAAAAAATTAATATCAATAACCACAACCTAGGTCTAGGTATAAAAGTCTGTTTTCTTCCATGTACCAAGATGATTACCAGATTCAGAACTTCCAAACCAACTTCATCTCTACATGTCTTCACACTCTAATAACACAGCTCAGACTTTGTTACTGGCACTAAACCAAAATTGTAAAAGACAGTGGTTTAAAGGTTCAAATATATTTTGCTCTCCCTCACTAACACTGCATCCATAGATTCTGAGTGACTGCCACTAACTGTCAAATTTCTAAATATTTACGTTTCATGATTATAAAATCAAAGGCCTGCTGTGCTAGTATTTCTCTATCCCAGTTTAGTTTAGTGGTTGCACTTATAGAATATGAAATGGTTGCCATCATAGCATAGTTCAATAAATTTAGTGTTATTCTTTTATTCAGATGAATTAGATATCTCCCCTGAACCACGGAAAATCAAGTCTCTACTCTCTCATACTCAAGAATAACTAAATCATCAACCTGATTTGACACAAGCCAACATAGAATTGAGTTCTAATCCTCAATTTTCTCTATATCTATGATCTAAGGAAAATGCAAAGTGATGAAAAGAATGAAGAAAGACACACTGCATTGAGCTATTTTGGGATAAGAAGGCAGGTGAAGATACCTGAGACACTGTTCTCAGTGCCAGCACCCAGGTCTCCAGACCCTGCAGGTGCACTGCTACTGTCCCCATCCCCTCCACTGCCAACACCTCCAGGGCCTTGATCAGGAGACCTCAGTCCAACGCTGGAATCTCCAGAGGCATCAACGGAGGTATTGAGGTCATTGGTTTCACTTGAGCCACCTGGCAAATATAAATCATCATCCCAAGAGTTAATGTCCTGAAAATATTCAGAAGACTCTCTGTGCAGACACTGGTATTTATTATCTAGATTATTGAAAATGCTGCAGTATTGACAGCTCACAGACCCACCTAATGCAATTCTGTCAACATCCGCACGAATAGAACCGTTGTGCAAAAACATATTTGAATCAGAATCATTCTAAAAAGATCAATTATTTGCTTCTACATTTATAAAAATTGAGGCAAAAAGATCTACCATGTGATGTAAAATGAAAATACCAAGTATCTTTCCTTCCATGTTCACCACAGAGATGTCCACTAAGTAGATCTGATACACGTATTCTAATACACCTTCATTTCTGAACATTTCCTCATTCCAATAACACAACTCAGACTATATCACTGGATCTACAATGAAATGCTCACACATAATGAGTTAAAGGTTCAATCAGTTTACCTCTCCCTTGCACACACTGCATACACACATTAACTGAATCACTGCTATAAACTCTCTGGTTGCTAAATATCTCCTGCTATCAGAACATAGGAGAGTAAGTCTGAAATTCACAGAAATTGAATCTCCACGCATGAGCCATGACAAGAATCTCCCCTACCTTTTACCGAAACAAAGTTCATTGATAATAAACTACTTGCACACTAATCTAAAAATAGAATTCAGTTCTAAACATCATTTATTCTCCACATCCAAAGATCCAACGTTGCCATCCATGAAAGTAGAACTGTTACTAATGGGAATAAGAAAGGAAGAAATGAACTGGGCTGTCTGGGAATGGAGCACAGATGGAGATACCTGGGCCACTGATCTCATTCCCAGCACTCTGCTGTCCAGACCCTGCATGTGCACCGCTACTGTCCCCATCCCCTGTGCCTGCTCCACCTGCAGGTCCTTGTTGCTCAGAAGACCCCACATTGGCTCCTAATTCTCCAGAGATAACAATCGATGTTTGGAGCTTACTTTGTCCGCTTGAGCCTCCTGACAAAATAAAACCATAGGTACAAAAAACTGTTACTTAGATGTGCCCAGTGGACAGATATTGCTCTTAGGTAGCTAGTATTCAGGAGATCTCAAGGTGCTGACAAATCTCACAGCACCCCGCTCCAACTCATTCTGAGTGTACACCTCTACAACCAGTGCTGAAAAAATTATTAGAATCAGAAATATTACAGCAGCAGCCTCTCCTGCCTTCTTCATTAGCAAAAGTGGAGAAAATCAAGTCCCTTCTTTTGGTAGAAAAATATGTACTGTTACAATACCGTGAATGTTTCAGAAATGTTTAAATCCCTCTGAAATATGCAAATGAACAGCTTGCCTGGGTTAGGAGTGTCCCTCTCAAGGACATGAGTCCATTTGCACCAAACCTGCTGCTGACCATTTCATCAACGTCATGCCTCCAAATTCCTGTACAACCAATGCTCTGCCCGGGTCCCCCTTGTCCCTGATGCTCTCTGCCTTCTTGCACAGATGGACTGCAGATGTTTTCAAAGCTTGTTTCCAGAACATATTCAGAAAACATCGCAATCAAAACCTTCTGCACATGAAATGATCTAACAGAAAAAATAATACTGCATCTAGATTCTTGGAAAACTTTCTTCCATTTTGACTAAGACTTTGTCAGTGAATGCTGTGGAACAAGAAGCAAGACCAGGACGAGCTTTCCCTTCCTCTTTCTGGGTATATCAGAGAGTTCCCAGACATTACCACTGGAGGACAAGCAAACTGTGAGTAAAACAGTTGTTTGAAAGTTCAAAACAGCTCAGATTTCCCTGCACATACTAGCAATTAGACTACCTGAGGCATTGGCTGTAGCTGTTCTGTATCGAATGGATTGTAATAAGTTCTTCAGTCTATCTGCCAAGCTACTAAAGGAGCTGATATCACCTGCAAAAAAATAAAATGATTGCCAATAAAGTTAATAAAGTTAGCGTGCAGAGTTTCTCTTCAGAAGATCAAATGCCAACTCACAAATACCTGAAACCACATTCTCTAGTAACTTAGTCTATGCTAGAATTCTCACAATTCTCACAAAAACCAATTCCAAACCAAGCCACATGTCTAATTTAGATCCAACTTTCTTTGTTACCTCCATTTCCAAACAGATCAATGTGGCTTCTCAATGGAAAATGAATGGCATTAAAGGAAATAAGGAAGGAGAAATGAATTGGGATAAGTTGTGAATACAATGCAGGTGAAGATACCTGAGCCACTGATATTAATCCCAGCACTCGGGTCTCCAGACCCTGCAGGTGCACTGCTACTGTCCCCATCCCCTCCACCGCCAACACCTCCAGGGCCTTGATCAGGAGACCTCAGACCAACGCTGGAATCTCCAGAGGCATCAACGGAGGTATTGAGGTCATTGGTTTCACTTGAGCCACCTGGCAAATATAAATCATCATCCCAAGAGTTAATGCCCTGAAAATATTCAGAAGACTCCCTGTGCAGACACTGGTATTTATTATCTAGATTATTGGACATGCTGGAGAATTGACAGCTCTCAGACCTATCTAATGCAATTCTGTCAACATTCACAGGGATACAACCATTGTGCAAAAATGTATTTGAATCACAATCATTCTGAAAATATCCACTATTTGCTTCTACATTTATAAAAAGTGAGGCAACAAGATCTACCATGTGATATAAAATGAAAAATACAAGGTTAAGAAATGACAGATTGAAATTTATTTCAAATTCTCCAGGAGTCCAGGTTGGTAAGACAGGAGAGTTCTGTGCATCATAGGTGAGAGACAAACAGATCCAGGATTCTGAGAGCCACTCTTGTAAAATCCTTTCCCTGCCTCTAAATTCCTTTTAACAAATCTCAAAGTCCAACTCCTAAATTTCCAAGGTTCTCCTCCATTTTTTCAATGATAGTACTATCAGATTATTAAATGTCTGTGATTAGAGCATCTCAATAAATTTTATGTTTCAAAAAGTACTAGATTTTGACTTTAAGTAACTACAAATCCAGCCTGCATGTAGGTTCAAAAGGAAATTTTCTTCATTTTATCATAGGTGACTGTCAGCAATGCACCTCCATCAGAAATTCTAAGAAAAACGATAGCTGTAAGCTTCCTCTCTCAGTGGCCAATAGCAAAGAACTCGGACTTCATCTCAGTGAAATGCATCAAAAGTTCACATCCAGGGCTGGAGAGATGGCCTAGCGGTTAAGAGCGCTGACCGCTCTTGCAGAGGACCCGGGTTCGATCCCCAGCACCCACATGGCGGCCTAGAACCGTCTGAAACTCCAATTCCAGGAGAGCTCCAGATCCAGGGGAATCCGACGCCCTCTTCTGACCTCCACGGCATTGCACGACACGGGTGCACAGACTTGCATGCAGACAGTACATTCATACACATACAGAAATAAATTAAAAAATTAAAAAAAAATTTTTTTAAAGTTCACATCCATTTGCATTTCACTGGCACACACTGTATAAGTCGACTGCATGAGCCACTGGCATGAAATCCATTGTTTCTAAACTCCTGTCTACACTCATTCTGAAAATCAATGTCCAATTCCCCTGGAATAGCCTTGCTGGCTCTGTTCACACTAGTGGTACCAAGAGTAGAAGGCATCCATGTTTACTGGAAAGGTCACCAAACTCACTTTCAAAACTCCAGTATCACTTTTAGCTGTGACTTCCCTTTCTCCATTGCATCCTTAACTAGAAAATGGGCTGTTGCCTCCCCAGGGCAAATCAAAATAATCCATTGAAATACAAAGTGAGGAAGTCCAGATGGATATCTTGGAAATGGAGCCTAGGTCAAGGTACCTGAGACATTATTCTCATTCCCAGCACTCAGCTGTCCAGTCCCTGCAGGTGCATCGCTACTGTCCCCATCCCCTTCAGGGCCTGCTTGATCAGGTGACCCCACGCCGAATACTGAATCTTCAGGGACACCAACTGAGGAGCTGAGCCCATTTGTGCTACTTGAGTCACCTGATAGATAATAATCAAAGTCACAGGAGTTACTCTCATTGAAAATCATATTTCAGAACGGCCCTATGTGCAGACATTCAGAATTCAGGAGATCCTGCAGTTTCTGCTGGTCTCAGAACTTCCTACTCTGCTTGGATCCCTATCCCTACCTCCTTGTACATTGCCAAACAATGGATTTCAATCAGGATCATTCAACACACATCAACTCATTCTTTCTCCATTTTGGAAAATGCAGAATACAAGGTCTATCTTTTTTGAGGAAAAAATGCATGTTTAAGAAGATGGGATTTTACGATCTGCTTCCATTCCTGTGAGTAATCTATCAGTAGGATATGTGAGTTGTGAGCATCTCAGCTAAGATGCAGCTCCACTGGCTCGCACAAGGAATCCTCTGCTCCAGACCCTTGTCACTAAATACCTCTGCAGTAAATCTGAGGTGAGTTCCCTGCTGTTCATTTTACTTCCTGCAATGATGTTCTGGCCAATTTTTAAAACCTTGTTGGAAAACCATATTCAGCAAAGGTTATGAGCAGAAACTTCTATAAGTGAAAATGATCAACAGCCATAACCTTGTATCTAGATACAAAAGTATCTTTCCTTCCATGTTCACCACAGAGATCTCCACTAAGTAGATCTGATCCACGTATTCTAATACAACTTCATCTCTGAACATTTCCTCATTCCAATAACACAACTCGGACTATATCACTGGGTCTATAATGAAATGCTCACATATAGTGTATTAAAAGTTCAATCAGTTTACCTCTCCCTTGCACACACTGCATACACACATTAACTGAATCACTGCTATCAACTCTCTAGTTGCTAAATACTTCCTGCCATCAAAACATAAGAGAGTAAGTCTGGAATTCACACTTTTATTCAGAGAAATTGAATCTCCATGCATGACCCATGACACGAATCTCCACTACCTTATACTGAAACCAAGTTCACTGATAATAAACTGCTTGCACAGTAATCTAAAAATAGAATTCAGTTGTAAACATCATTTATTCTCCACATCCAAAGATCCAACGCTGCCATCCATGAAAGTAGAACTGTTACTAATGGGAATAAGAAAGGAAGAAATGAACTGGGCTGTCTGGGAATGGAGCACAGATGGAGATACCTGGGCCACTGATCTCATTCCCAGCACTCTGCTGTCCAGACCCTGCATGTGCACCGCTACTGTCCCCGTCCCCTGTGCCTGCTCCACCTGCAGGTCCTTGTTGCTCAGAAGACCCCACATTGGCTCCTAATTCTCCAGAGATAGCAATCGATGTTTGGAGCTCACTTTGTCCACTTGAGCTTCCTGACAAAATAAAATCATAGGTACAAAAAACTGTTATTCAGATGTGCCCAGTGGACAGATATTGTTCTTAGATAGCTAGTATTCAGGAGATCTCAAGGTGTTGACAAATCTCACAGCACCCTACTCCAACTCATTCTGAGTGTACACCTCTACAACCAGTGCTGAAAAAATTATTAGAATCAGAAGTATTACAGTAACAGTCACTCCTGCCTTCTTCATTAGCAAAAGTGGAGAAAATCAAGTCCCTTCTTTTGGTAGAAAAATATGTACTGTTACAATATCGTGAATGTTTCAGAAATATTTAAATCCCTCTGAAATATGCAAATGAACAGCCTGCCTGGGTTAGGAGTGTCCCTCTCAGGGACATGAGTCCATTTGCACCAAACCTGCTGCTGACCATTTCATCAACGTCATACCTCCAAATTCCTGTACAACCAACACTCTGCCCAGGTCCTCCATGTCCCTGATGCTCTCTGCCTTCTTACACAGATGGACTGCAGATGTTTTCAAAGCTTGTTTCCAGAACATATTCAGAAAACATCACAATCAAAACCTTCTGCACATGAAATGATCTAACAGAAAAAGTAATCCTGCATCTACATTCTTGGAAAACTTTCTTCCATTTTGACTAAGACTTTGTCAGTGAATGCTGTGGAACAAGGAGCAAGACCAGGACGAGCTTTCCCTTCCTCTTTCTGGGTATATCAGAGAGTTCCCAGACATTACCACTGGAGGACAAGCAAACTGCGAGTAAAACAATTGTTTGAAAGTTCAAAACAGCTCAGATTTCCCTGCACATACTAGCAAATTGACTACCTGAGTTACTGGCTGTAGTTGCTGTGTATCCAAAGGATTGTAATATGTCCTTCAATCTATCTGCCATGCTACTAAAGGAGCTGATATCACCTGCAAAAAATAAAATGATTGCCATCATAACATAGGTCAATAAGATTAGTGTGCAGAGTTTTTCTTCAGAAGATCAAATGCCAACTCACAAATACCTGAAACCACATTCTCTAGTAACTTAGTCTATGCTAGAATTCTCACAATTCTCACAAAAACCAGTTCCAAGCCAAGCCACATGTCTAATTTAGATCCAGCTTTCTTTGTTACCTCCATTTCCAAACAGATCAATGTGGCTTCTCAATGGAAAATGAATGGCATTAAAGGAAATAAGGAAGGAGAAATGAATTGGGATAAGTTGTGAATACAATGCAGGTGAAGATACCTGAGCCACCGATGTTAATCCCAGCACTCGGGTCTCCAGACCCTGCAGGTGCACTGCTACTGTCCCCATCCCCTCCACTGCCAACACCTCCAGGGCCTTGATCAGGAGACCTCAGACCAACGTTGGAATCTCCAGAGGCATCAACGGAGGTATTGAGGTCATTGGTTTCACTCGAGCCACCTGGCAAATATAAATCATCATCCCAAGAGTTAATGTCCTGAAAATATTCAGAAGACTCTCTGTGCAGACACTGGTGTTTATTATCTAGATTATTGGACATGTTGGAGAATTGACAGCTCTCAGACCTATCTAATGCAATTCTGTCAACATTCACAGGGATACAATTGTGCAAAAACATATTTGAATCACAATCATTCTGAAAAGATCCACTATTTGCTTCTACATTTGTAAAAATTGAGGCAACAAGATCTACCATGTGCTATAAAATGAAAAATACAAGGTTAAGAAATGATAACAGGTTGAAATTTATTTCAAATTCTCCAGGAGTCCAGGTTGGTAAGACAGGTGAGTTTTGTGTATCCATAGCTGAGAGACAAACAGATCCAGGATTCTCAGATCTTCTTCTAAAATCCTTTTCCCTGCCTCTAAATTCCTTTTAACAAATCTCAAAAGTCCAACTCCTAAATTTCCAAGGTTCTCCCCCTACTTTTGCAATGATAGTACTATCAGATTATTAAATGTCTATGATTAGATCATCTCAATAAATTTTATGTTTCAAAAAGTACTAGATTTTGACTTTAACTACAAATCCAGCCTGCATGTAGGTTCAAAAGGAAATTTTCTTCATTTTATCATAGGTGATTGTCAGCAATACACCTCAATCAGAAATTCTAAGAAAAACTTCAGCCATAAACTTCCTCTCTCAGTGGCCAATAGCAAAGAACTTCATCTCAGTGAAATGCATCAAAAGTTCACATCCATTTGCATTTCACTGGCACACACTGTATAAGTTGACTGCATGAGCCACTGGCGTGAAATCCATTGTTTCTAAACTCCTGTCTACACTCATTCTGAAAATCAAAGTCCAATTCCCCTGGGATAGCCTTGCTGGCTCTGTTCGCACTGGTGGTACCAAGAGCAGAAGGCATCCATGTTTACTGGAAAGGTCACCAAACTCACTTTCAAAACTCCAGTATCGGGGCTGGAGAGATGGCCTAGCGGTTAAGAGCGCTGACCAGGGTTCGATCCCCAGCACCCACATGGCGGCCAAGAGCTGTCTGAAACTCCAATTCCAGGAGAACTCCAGTTCCAGGGGAATCCGAGACCCTCTTCTGACCTCCGCGGCATTGCACGACACGGGTGCACAGACTTGCATGCAGACAGTACATTCATACACATACGGAAATAAATAAAATTATTTAAAAAAAAGATTAAAAAAAATCAAAACTCCAGTATCGCTTTTAGCTCTGACTTCCCTTTCTCCATTGCATCCTGAACTAGAAGATGAGCTGTTGCCTCCCCAGGACAAATCAAAATAATCCATTGAAATACAAAGTGAGGAAGTCCAGATGGATATCTTGGAAATGGAGCCTAGGTCAAGATACCTGAGACATTGTTCTCATTCCCAGCACTCAGGTGTCCAGTCCCTGCAGGTGCATCACTACTGTCCCCATCCCCTCCAGGGCCTGCTTGATCACGTGACCCCACACTGGATACTGAATCTTCAGGGACACCAACTGAGGAGCTGAGCCCATTTGTGTTACTTGAGTCACCTGATAGATATAAAATCAAAGTCACATGCATTACTCCCTTTGAAAACCTTTCTTCAGAACTGCCCTGTGTGTAGACATTCAGAATTCAGGAGATCCTGCAGTTTCTGCTTCTCTCAGAACTTCCTACTCTGCTTGGATCCAGATCCATACCTCCTTGGTCATTTCCAAATAACGGATTTCAATCAGAATCATTCAACACGCATCAACTCATTCCTTCTCCATTTTGGAAAATGCAGAATACAAGGTCTATCTTTTTGGAGGAAAAAACGCATGTTTAAGAAGATGGGATTTTACAATCTTCTTCCATTCCTGTGAGTAATCTATCAGTAGGATGTGTGAGTTGTGAGCATCTAGCTAAGATGCAGCTCCACTGGCTCGCACAAGGAATCCTCTGCTCCAGACCCTTGTCACTAAATGCCTCTGCAGTAAATTTGAGGTGAGTTCTCTGATGTTCATTCTACTTCCTGCAATGATGTTCTGGCCAATTTTTAAAACCTTGTTGGCAAATCATATTCAGCAAATTTATGAGCAAAATCTCCTATGAGTAAAAATGATCAAGTATCTTTCTTTCCATGTTCACCACAGTGAACTCCATTAAGTACATTTGATCCACATATTCTAATCCAACTTCATCTCTGAACATTTCCTCATTCCAATGACACAACTCAGACTATATCACTGGCTCTATAATGAAATGCTCACATATGGTGTGTTAAAGGTTCAATCAGTTCACCTCTCCCTTGCACATACTGCATACACACATTAACTGAATCACTGCTATCAACCCTGCAGTCAGTAAATATTTCTTGCCATCAGAACATAGGAGAGTAAATCTGGAATTCACACTTTTATTCAGAGAAATTGAATCTCCATGTGTGAGCCATGACATGAATCTCCCCTACCTTTTACTGAAACTAAATAAGTTCCCTGATAATAAACTACTTGCACACTAATCTAAAAATAGAATTCAGGTCTAAACATCATTTATTCTCCACATCCAAAGATCCAACATTGCCATCCATGAAAGTAGAACTGTTACTAATGGGAATAAGAAAGGAAGATATGAACTGGGCTGTCTGGGAATGGAGCACAGATGGAGATACCTGGGCCACTGATCTCATTCCCAGCACTCTGCTGTCCAGACCCTGCAGGTGCACCGCTACTGTCCCCATTCCCTGTGCCTGCTCCACCTGCAGGTCCTTGTTGCTCAGAAGACCCCACATTGGCTCCTAATTCTCCAGAGATAGCAATCGATGTTTGGAGCTTATTTTTTCCATTTAAGTCACCTGACAAATATAAGATTATAGTCACAAGCAATACTTCCACTATAGACAGTTATTCAGAACTGCTCTCTATATAGACATTTGTATTCATTAAATAGATTGCTAAAGAGTCCTGAGCTGCACCACTATGGTTATCTTCATTTCCATCAATGTCTACATCTTTATGACCTTTGGCACAAAGCTGATTTGAAGCAGAATCTCTCCATTTACCCTTTCCTTCTCCATTTGCAAAAATGAAGACTTTTTCTCTTCCTTTGGAAGAAAAATAAAAATGCTACTTTAAGTGATGGTAAAAGTCGAAATGATTTAAATTTCTTTGAAAGAGTAAAAAGATCCTAGGCTTCCTGTGTCAACGGAGGGATACCTGGAAACCCTAGCTCCAGTTCCAGCCAAGGGACTACTGTTCATTCTGTCAATACCAATTGTGAAAATTTGTTTTCCTCCAATGTCCTACACCAATTCCAATTTTGCTTTATATTCACCACTCATCTTTCTTTCACTGACACTGTCACCAGAATATTAATTTTACCACCACATTATATTCAGTAAAGATTAAGGTTCAAGAAGATACTAGGTGACAACAATACCATCTGACCTCAGCCTGTATAGAGATTCTTCAAAGACCTTCATTTTAGCACAGGCTATTGTTAGAAGGTAGACTTTTAATCAGAAATTCCAATATCAACTTTCAGTCTAATCTTTCTCTTTCAATGGCTATTGTCTTATAACTCAGACTTTATCACCATCAAAGAATGAAATGCTCTAAAATATCAAATCAACTTAGATTTCACTGACTCACAAAACCTTAGCAGGTGGACTACCTGAGGCACTGGCAGCGGACCCACTGCCTGCAGCTCCCGCTTTACCGGGCTCCCTATCCACTGTGTTTCCACCCAGGATGCCACCTGAAAAACGTCAAATGATTGTTATCGAAGATATGTCAACAAACGTCAATTCAAATGGTTATTCTCCCCAAATAAGTAGAAGCACTCGACCACTAACATGTTTTATCCTGTTCACCAAACTCATTGCTGCCAAACTGATTTGAAACAGAAATCCCCAAATTGAACTTAATTCTACCTCCCTTCCTCAGCCACTTCTAGACTAAAATACCATGTCTTGCTTTCCAATGCAAAACCAAGAGTGATTTTAAAAACGAAGGAGTCTAGAATGAAAGACTCCAACCTTCTATTTCATAGAAAACCGAAAATGTTCTTCCCACATATAATTGATTGCTGAAGCTCTAGGATTCTCAGGAAATGAGACCAAATGGAATACCTAGTATACTGGGTATCAGTTGAGAACTGAGCAGGGTCAACTTAGGCAAGCTCACGCCTAGTCCAACACCACCAGAAAGACCTAAGGAAGTTTTCACACGTCCAGAGCTATCAGCAGCAACTCCATTCTCAGTCCTCGAAGTGCCACTGCCTGCAGGATATGAGGAGAGTGTCACAGAAGCTATGATAAACATTCCAAACAGAAAGCTTTAAAACCAGAAACCCAAAATTCAAGGCCAAATTTGCCTTCCCTTTCCTGAGCTACAAAGCAGAATTCCCAGTCACAAGTAATAGGAAAATCTAAATCTTATTAAAAATTGGTCTCCATTGATTTAGTCTTATTACACAGTATAAAAAGAACAGTATTTTCAAAAGTTAATTTAGTTGATTTTAAAAATCCAAGTATGACTCTTGGTTGCTAGAGTCCCAGGCATTCGGTCCAAAGCCTACAACATTACCTGCAGCAGGTGCACTGTGATGTCCACTCCCATCAACTCTCCTGGTTCCAGAGCCTTTTTGAACAGATGCCCCCAAACTAACTCCTAAGTTGGAAGTGCCACTGAAACCAAGTGGTGCTTTCCTAGCTGCTGGCAAGAAAACACAACATTGTCACCAGGAATTATTTAGATACATCTATGAATTTTCACTTTTGCTACTACAAAAAGCCTAACTAATAATGTTTAGATCATTGGAAATGTTTTTCCATTGACCAATATTTTTTAATACCATCAACATCAACTCTACAGCCAGAACACCTAGATACATCTCAATTAACCCTTCCGGTTTTCAGCTACCAATGAGCAAAATCAAAAATCAAATTGTGTCTTCCAAATGGAAAATTTAAAATATTTTGAGGCTTACTAAACAGTGAATGAATACAAACTACTTCTTATTAAGTCTTCACCAGAATCCCAGGCCCCCAGGGCTGCGAGCCTCATCGTGGACTGCCAACAAACTCTGGCTCTCAGCAACATGAGCATGTTTCAAGATGAGTAACTCTAATTCAGAAATACCCACAACAGCAATATTTTTCCTGAACTTCATGTCTTTCACTGGCTTTAATTTCTGAATGCAAGAAATCATATAGCTAGCCTTTTGCAAATTTATCTCCTTTTGGCCTTTTTTTTTCCTTTATCAAAAAGCATAGTTCAACAAGAGCAGTAGAAATCAGAACGTTAACATCGGAACTGGCACACAGCAACATGAGCTGGAAATTTTCTGTTGTAGATGACAAAATTCAGGATCAAGACAGCTTCTTTTCTGGAAGACCACAGCACATTAGAGTAAAAGACCAGGAATGGAAACAGGGTCTCTTCTTTAGATCCAAGCTCCTTTGGCTCAAGGAACTAGGAAATCTACATTGCTGCTTTTACTGGCAATAGCTTGGGTCCTTTACAAACTGAACATGTAAGGTGTGGTGGCACATGCCTTTAATCCTAGCACTTGGGAGGCAGAGGCAGGAGGATCTCTGTGAGTTCAAGGCCACCCTTGTCTACATAGTGAGTTCCAAGACAGCTGGAGCTACAGGGAGACCCTGTCTCAAAAAGACAAAAAAAAAAAAAAAAAAAACTAAACATGGCAGATTCTCCTTCCCCAGAATTCATCTAACACTAAATCTTCATTGGCCAAAGAAACAAACCCAATTTCCAATCTCTATTTTGATAATAAGTATAATTTTCCAAGCCAAAATTGATGACATTCTTTAAATAAAAATTCAAGGAACATAGACCAATACTAACTAAACTTTTGGAAATTGAAATCTACCCCAGACATGCATATATACACATAAACTAAGACAAAGCAAATAGTTAAAACATAAAAGGTTTTTCTGTGTGTTCTATGCACATGCAAATGCATGCAAGCATATTTAGCTAAAGCTAGGAAGAAATGGTTTACAGTTAACTCAAAGAGTATACAGATGTTTTTTAAGGAAAAGTGTCCAGAAATATCTTCTGTGTCATTTAAATACCTGGAATGTGTGAACAATCAGCAATATAGTTTGCAGTCAAGAATTGGTCCCCACATCCTCTTCAGGCATCTGGAGATGCCATAAAAGCACACTTGGGTTCTCGAATATTGACTTTGCTAGCGAGGTCAAAATCCTCAAAGCCTCATTTGGAATCCATGTTCTTCCCACACACACAAGCTTAATGAGTCTGGGTCAGCAGTGTTCTCATCTGAGTCATCTCAAAGCAGTGCCAATGGGAGGTGGGAACTGACAGCAAACACAACCCTATCAGGATGCCAAGCTGAGGTGAAGAGAGGGAAAGGCCAAGCCAAAGCAGACACGGAACTTCAGAAACCATCTCCAGAGAAGCAACACACTTGCTCAAGCCTAAAGTGAATCTGAACCAAACACCTGCTCTCTTGTAGACACTGTTCTCACCATGAGGAACACAAAGAGAAAGCTCAGAGTACGCCCGACTTGAAGAGTTTGCAATGGCGATAAATAAGCAGCTGCTTCAGCACAAAACAAAGAAAGCCATTTTCTGTTTCCAACTGCAGACTCTAAGGTCAACATTTTACCACGAAGGAAATACCAATTTCCGGAAAGTACTGACCTGGCCGGGGAACGAGGAGCAAGGCTCCCCCATCTATAAAAAAAATTAAAAAGGAGCAATAATATAATGACATATTTTAAGACAATGAAAATAATATTGTTATTTCAGTTCTTCCTTAAAACTCAGTATAAGCAATTCCCTTTTATATCTGATTAGGGATATTTCAATACTGATTCATTATTGGGAGATTTCTCATTAAATAAAATGCATCCATATGATCCAGGAAATACATTCACCTACAATACCTAACTAATACTTTTCAATACTTTTCAGTGGCCACTCAGTCTTGAAAATATACACAAACAAACAAAACTCACCAGTCAATATAGTCACTTTATGTATTTTTCATATGATTATAGCTATTGATCTGAAATGTATTTTTCCAAACAAGATGTATTTGATTTTATTTTTCCCAATATTTTCTCGTTAATATATTCATAAAAAAAGAAATGAAAAGAAGAGCTGATCAATTTTATGGATTTCATTTTAATCAGAATAGAAACTAGCCCAAGAAAAATGAGAAACACACACACACACACACACACACACACATACACACACACACACACACAGATGTATACACTCAATGCCAGATATACATGTCTTAAACTAAAGCTTTTCTACTTAGATTTTTTTCCCCTCTGGGGCTGGAGAGACGGCTCAGCAGTTAAGAGTACTGGATGCTCTTGCAGAGGGCCCAGGTTCAATTCCCAGCACCCATATGGCAGCTAACAATCATGCATAACTCCATTTCCAGGGGATCCAATGACTTCTGACCTGTGCAGGCACTCCAGGACACAAGTGCACTTACATACGTGAAGGCAATACACTCATACACATAAAATAGAAATAATAAATATTTTAAATGTTTTTCTTCTTTCTGTGTAGTCATGATTTGTTAAACATAGAATTTACTTTTGATTTGTTGAAACACTTCTGCCCCAATACTGCTTCACTCACATCTAGACTTCAAGACTGTGCTCACCTAGAGTCTACTGAAAATTAAAGGATGATTTTAGTAACAAAATTTCATCTCAGTTAAGGGACCTGAAATTTCTTCAAGTACCAAATTTCCAGGTGCAATCATGAATACATACCACAAGTTCACAAACAAGTACAAAAAGTCTTTGAGTTTTCTTGATAAATCACTAATCCATGGAAGGCTCATATTCAAAGTTCTTTTCCAGCCCTACCACAAAGAACTGAGAATTTTCTTCAGAAATTCTAGCCAATTGTATGATTCATTAAACATAGTTTAGCCAATACTTTAAATATTTTGCTGTGATATTATATTATTAATAAATGCTTTGAAAATAGTATGTTCTGTGTTCTATACTTAAGACATTGGAATCTTGGACTGGGGATGTAGCTCGGTGGTAATAAATTTGGCTGCCTAACATGTGTGAGACCCTGGGTTTGGTCTCAAGCAACACAAAAATATTATACAAATTAAAAATAGAAACATTTATATTTTACGTAATTTAATGTAAAAGAAAAATATATAGCCATATAACCTAAAGGTCATCATTTATAGAAATTATCATTTTCAAAGGTCCTATCAAACACAGTTAGGCTAAAGATAAAATATTTTCTTTTACAACCTCAAAGAATTTTAGTACTCTGCGTTTTGACCTCAGATAAGAGAGTTAAATGTGCGCTTTGGGTCCTATCTCAAAATTTAGAGAAACAAAAGGGGGTTTCTAGATTCAGAAAACATCTTTTCTTTCATAAGCTTTTTTTTTTTTTACAAAAACTATGATTGAGCAATGTTCTTTTGTTTTACCCTTTTCATAAACAGAATTAAAGCATGGTAAGCAATGCACTTGTTTGTAATCTATGTTTCATCAATTTCAAATTTTATTAGAATGCCTTTCAATCAGCCTCACAAGTTAACTGCTTTTAAATATCAAGGAAATTGCTGAGTTTACAAAATATTTTCCCTGCGAAATTTGGTTTTGTTGTTGGACCAACCCTCTAAAAGTAACACATTTTATGATTTGTAGATACTGAGTTTATCAGTGTCATATTTTAGATCAAATGGAAGGGTGGGTGCATGTTCAAAACAGCGATCAAAGCACAAATTGTGACAAGAAGAACACTAAAATAACATCATTACACGCACACTTGCAACTGACTTAGTAAATTTAAGTAATACCTATTACAATAAAAATTAGTATTCTTGCATATTATTCTACTCTGAAGTATAAGAAACATTTCCCAGAGAGAAGAATGAGTGAAGTAAGGAACACTAAATATTAAAGAAAACCCATATGGGCTTATCAAATGGAAAAGACTCCTTAAATATATTCTTTACCTTTGCAAAAGACAGAGAGTGCCACAACCAAGTTCAAAATGATCAGCTTCATGGTGGTGACTGGGGACCTAGAAGTGGAGAGTGGTCATCCCCAACTCAGGCCCGACAGGGAACCTGTTGCTTGGGTATTTATACTCTGTCCCCAGCAGCTCTGGTCACCAGCTGGGCTTAGCTCGCTTGGCAAAGACACCACAGGTAAATATTGTAGCAAGACACAGACGCAATTTACTGTGCATCATGCCAAACCCAGAGTGTGCCTTCTTGCCACCCTGTGCAAACAAAAAAGCCAGGAACTAAAAGCCTTGGGATTAAAACTCAAACATGCCAATGGCATGCCTTGATCTGTGCATGATGAACCATCACAGAAGTCTTAATACCTCAAGGAAGTCAAATATTATGATCAAATATTATAATTGTCTTTCTTTGGACAATGAGATATATTTTAAACATTGACCTACCTTGAAACAAAGAATTCTTTTCATTAATGTAGTAATAGTTATTTCCTTGGAGAAATACACAATTATCGTATAGGGACAGTTATGAACACCATAAGTATATGAAAGTATTATTGTCACAGTACTAGCTTTACTATTAAAAATGCAAAATGCTCTAATGGCATGCATCTACTTCACAATCAGACACACAAATGCTCTGATGGCATGCATCTACTTCACAGTCAGACACACAAATGAACAGAAAATATGTGAAATGGGGACATCAGAAAAATCTAGAACAAATATAAAATGAAATAGAAAATGACATTCAGGACGTATGTGCCTGTAGAAAGTCCATCTTAGGGTGCCAGGAAAAGCTGCTTTGTGCTCAGTAGGAGGAGAGAAAGAGAGAGAGAGAGAGAGAGAGAGAGAGGAGGAAGAAGAAGGAAGAGAAGGAGGAGGAGGAGGAGGAAGAGGAGGAGGAGGAAGAGGAGGAGGAGGAGGAAGAGGAGGAGGAGGAGGAAGAAGAGGAGGAGGAGGAGGAGGAAGAGGAGGAGGAGGAGGAGGAGGAGGAGGAGAGGAGCAGGAGGAGGAGGAGGAAGCTAGGCATCTCTAGGCTGTGGAATGGATATGGGCACTGGAAGTCTGGCTCCATAGCCTTGATGTTATCATTTGCTTTTCATCCACTCCCAGTTGCTACCAAGAAAACACTTAAGTCGTTAAAGAATAGAGCCTGCTTACTGTCTCAAGAAGAATAGCAAATTTTAGGTAAATGATAAAAACTTAGATCAATCTTCCTTTTCTTTCCATTTCAGTATGCATTTTTCAACTAACCAATCTAAAGGGCATGGATGATGATGCTTTCCTTCTCAGACAGCCTCGCTGACATGTATTAGATACTTCATACATTTGCTCCTGGTCAAGTCTGTTTAATTTATCCAGAGACCTTAAACTACTTTGAAACAGAACAGAATCCAAAAATTTTAAACACTTTAAATCTTCCTGCGGGTCAGAGATTTGGAAATTGGGCAAACACGGACACATTAGTGCCAGAGAAAAGGGAAGGGAAATAAGACTGACTTCCATCAATGTCTCTGCTTATTCATGATGGTCATTCTCAAAACATTGACCGCACTGGTCATGTGCAAACTGATTCGCATGCTTTTCTTTTCCTACTTAACAGTGTGCATGGCAGCCAGGCACAAGAGAACAAGCCTGTCATCCACCACTCATGAAGCAGAGACCAGAGAACTGTGCATTTGGGGCTTGCCTGGGATATACTCTGAGCCAGCTCAAAGTCAGCCTGGGCTATAGAGAGACTATTTCAAAAATCAAAGGCTGGAGATATTGCTCAGTGGTAGAGCAACTTACCTAGCATTCACGAGGCTCTGAGTTCTATCCCAAGTAGTACAAAAGCAAGCTAAGAGGTGAACTGGTACCTTTTACCCTTGTAATAAAAAACTAAAGGACTTGCTCTGAGGCCCAATTGCATCAGCCCAGCTCCAAACTCACATCCTACCTGCTCATTCCTTCTTCTCTCCAGTCTCAGAGACCTCCTTCAAGTTTCTGAAGCTTGCTGGGTACCACTCTCTTCAGAATTTCAGTCATAATCTACCTTGCCTTGATGTGGTCTGACCCTGAACTACTTCCTCCTCTGTTACCTACAGAATGAGACCCCTTGCCTCATTAAGACACAGGATTTAGTGATGTAGTTTGCAAATAGTATCCATTCTTATATGGCATAATTATGCTTTCCTCCAAAGTAACATTTGCAGAGCTGTAATTAGATTGTAACCTTAATGATTTAATCTTGCCTACATGTATTTAAACTCGGGATAATTTAAATATTTTGAATAGATATCCAAAGATGGGTCAGTAACTTAAATTTTGTCAAATCTTACAACAAATTCCAAAACAAAAGTACTTTAAATTTTATGCTTTCATATAATTTCTAATTCTCTAAAACACCAGTCCCTTACCACATTTCGAATTTTCCTCAAATACCACCTTCAGATGGAGATGTTACCCTATTTCAAATTGCAAACCTCAAGCCCACACACTTTCTCCCTAGACATATTTTCTGCTTATTTTTTCTTTGTATCATTTACTACTATGTGGCATATACAACTTAATTTAATCTACTTAAAATTTAATTACTGCCTGACTTTAGAAGTAGATCATAAGTTAAATTAGGGCAGAGATCTTTTTGTGTTTGGTTTACAGCTGCATTTCAGTACCTAGAAAAGATACTAGGTATCATATATTTTTCTTATTTTTGTAAAGACCCAATAACTACCTACCAATTTTTGTTTTACCTCCTTGGATTTCAAGGCGTCTTGATTAATATATTGTAAGAACAAAGTTATACACGCATATATGAGTTCAAACTCCCAAATTTTACCAAGTATTAAATAGCATTGCTCTTTTAAAACTTTTATTGGAAATCTACTCATTTCTTCTAGAGTTTCTCACTCAGTAGCTTGCTTTTACAAGGATGTTTAACCACTTAAATTGTTTTGCAATACTATGACAATAAAGTAAAACAGTCTTATAATATGAAACTATATATTGCATAACTATTGTACATATCTTAAAAGCATAGACATCAAAAAGAAGAGTTAGAAGTCTCTTGATTCGAAAGGATGTGGCTTAAGTGTCTATACACTTAGTGATGCTCCCCAGAGAAAGGTCAGCTGTCAAAAGTTAATAGCACTAATGTGAGCAAGACTGTTTATACAATGAGGCTTGTTCTATAAGGAAATAGAAAATGTGAAACATTATCTCTGGTCATGGAACCGGAAGCTCCATATTATTTGGACATTATCATTGAAAATGTGAAAGGTAAATTTTTGAAAATTAGTAATATTTTGTTAAATGAAATGTTTCATTCCAAGAAAAATAAGGATAAGATTACATTTTTGAAAAATTATTCATTAAATTGATGAAACTATTTAAAACCTGGATGTTTAATATTACATATAGAGAATACCATTTTGACAGTGATATATCACCTCAAATTTAACTTGGACATGTTCTTAGAATAATACTTAATAGACAGGAAAAACTGACAATGTCATAATGGACTTCATAAGAGGGTGATTTTAGGAGAATGAACGAGAAAGTTGCCTGGTTTCTGAGCAGGAGATTACAGTGCACCGATTCTTACAGCTCTTATGTCAATTTTCCTGAGTTACATGCTAAGAGAAATTTGAACAGTGGCCTTCTCATAAGTCAGTTACAGTAAGCAGCTTTCTGCTTTATGTAGTGTGCTCTCTTTGCTTCACTGAAGTAGATGTTTGTGTTCGCTCATCAGACATATTCAAGAGGTCCCTCCAGCATTTGTCTTGCACAGCTAGCTACTGACAGTGCTTCAGTTCTCTTTTCCAACTTTCTTCTATTTCTTGACAATCACTATTGTGTTTCCATTCTCCTCTACCCACCTCATTCAGTCTTTCATGCTTTTCTGTTCTAAAAGCTGTTCTACTGACAGTTTTCATATATAATTTCATCACTAAATTTATTTGCTTGACTTAACCCAGATAGATCATCAGTAAGTGTTTTCATTTTTAAAAAATTCACTGATCATCTTCTTTAACCTATCTCAAATCTTCTTTTCCCCTCTTCCTCCTCCTCTTCCTCCTCCTTCTTCCTCTTCTTCCCCTTCCTCTTCTTCCTTTTCCTTCTCCTCATCCTCTTCCTCCTCCTCCTCCTTCTCCTTCTTCTTCTTTGACAGGGTCTCCCTGTAGTCCCATCCTGCATAGAACTTGCTATGTAGACCCCCTCTCACCTCCATTTCACAGAGATCCACTTGCCTCTGCTTCCTGAGTGCTGGGATTAAAGGCATGCACCACCATGCCCAACTCTCTCTTCCGCTTAATAAGGCTCTGTTGGTGATTTCTCAATATATCCTGTACATTAGTCAGTTATTCTCAGCTTTCAATGATAATGGTGTCCCATGTTGAATTGTGCCCACCAAACAAAATTCATCTATCAAAATCATCCTCAGGATCTCAGAATATAACCCTATTGGAAACAGTACTATTAAGAGATAAATTAATTGAGCCTGAAGAGATGACTCAGTGGTTGAGAGCACCAGCTGCTCTTGCAAAGGACCTGGGTTTGGTTCCCAGCATTCACATGATGGCTAGCAACCATCTGTAATACCAGTTCCAGAGAATTCAACAACTTCTTCTGGCTTCCTTGGGCACCCACAGAGGTGCACCTATACATGAAGGCAAAACATTCATTAAACATACATTAAAAAATAGATAATTAAATCAAAATGAGGACATTAAGGTAGGCTTTTATGAAATATGCTGGCTCATTAGAATAAAAAGGTAGACAGAGGGAGAAGACAGCATGTACAACCCCAGGAGAGAAGATGGGAGCAACTGCTCCCTTGTAGACCTCAGAAGGGGTCAGCCCTGCCAGGTGCCTGCTCTCAGACCTCTAGCCTTCAGAACCCTGCAAAAGCAGATTTCTGTTGTTTAAGTCACACAATCTGTGGTGAGACAGTCTTAACAAATTAGTGTAGGTGGCCTCCCAAGAGATGACCAGTACAAACTCACCTACCACCCCACAATCTATTTTGCGTTCTGGATCAGCATTCAGAACTGTTAGGGAATATCCCCATTTGTACACTTCACAAAGGACTCAACGAAATATGGCAGGCATTAAACAGCTGCCCCTGCAGAGCTTCCTGCTTCTCACATTCAGAATGCAACATTCTGCTCTGAAAGCATAGTCTTAACGCATTGAATAGTTCTTAGGGCTTGTCTTAATGCTTAAAGCATAGTCTTAATGCTTGAATAGTCTTAATTAATTTGTAAAAACTGAATAAGCCATGGTATAATGATATCGATTTGAAATAAGTGGCTTATTTCATTATTTATGTACCAGTCATATCTAAACTAGATGTCCTGACAGACTAGGGGAAACCGAAGACTAAGGCTGTCAAGGACTACTTCCAGAACAATTTTACTTCAGTAGGAGTAAATGAGTATATTTTATTTTTAATTGAGAGCTGTGTGTGAATAAGTAAATCATGAATGTATAACTTGAAGAATTCTTTCCTTAAATGTGTTATTTACTATTTTTATTTTATGTGTATGGGGGTATTCCATGCGTAAGTGCGCCCATGCCACGCAATGCCTATGGAAGTCAGAAGAGGGCGCCAGATCCCCTGAAACAAGGGTTACTGTCCTTGTTAGTCACCATTTGGGTACTGATTTGAAGCAGGACCCTCTGCAAGCGCCGCCAGTGCTTTTAACCTCTGAGCCATCTCTCAGGCACTTTGAAGGGTACTCACATAGTAAATATCAATATAACTAGCTTGAGAAATAAAACCTTGGAAGCTTCCAGCTATCCCCAGTTTCTGTAGTGGAAGTGTCAGAACAGTGTGCAGCAGCCACTTTTCAAGATGGATGACCTTTGAAAGACACGAATAGAGAGTAAGAAAAGTGTCTCATCGGCACACCTATCACATAGGTGTCATAACAGCAGGTGGGAGGAGGAGGAAGATTAATAAAGTAGGAGAAACTCAGCACAATTTGCCTAGCCCCAGCACCATGCGGAACCATTCATTGTGTCAACAGAGGACCAAGGCACACCCCACTGGGACAGTCCTCTCTCTCTCCTTTCCAGCATATAACCAACCCAATAACATCCTGCTTAAGCTACTGTTTTGGAAGTCAATGGTCACTAAAATTTACAATTCTGTGTCTCCGGGAACCCTCCACAAAAGAGATCCGGTGAATGCTGACCTCCAGAACCAGTCTGGCTAGGACAGAACCAAAAGTGCTGAGAGCGCCCCCTGGTGGGGAGCCAGGCTGAAACACAGAATTCTCAGTTGGGGAAGCTCCATGCTGAAGTAATACTTGCTGATAGAAGTAGATCCACCCTACTCTTCTGAGCGCATATCTGTGCATAGATTTTCCAACACCAACACCTTCTCCGGAAATCACCAAAAGGCACCAGGGCTCCAGATTTCCAGCAAAATGACCTGCCTCAGCAACCTATCGCAGGAAACAGAGAGAAAACCAAGCCAGAGTTATGGCTTCTGAGGCCAGAGCAAGTACCTGGCCCTGCGCACAAAGCATGCCTTCCGGTTGTCAATCCTGCTACACAAAGAAAAACAGAAAAACGTAGATAACACGGAGCCTAAGTTCTACCCAGGGGTGCACAGCCACAGAGGAAGTGGTTCTAGACTGACGGATTTCGCTTCAGAGAGCAATTGACTGTACTAGCAGAAAGAAGCCCGTGCATTTTTTTATTTGAATGAGCTTTTTAAAAGACTGTTTTGGTCATATCTGCTTCATTTAAATACATACTTATAGGTACTTTTCCTTTTTCATTATCTTTTATGCTTCCTTTCATTTCTTTTAATACTTAATTTTTAAATTTCTTTCTTTCCCTGCCCTTCCCTTTTAAAATACTTTGATTGGATCATTTTCTCCTCTTGTTATCATCTTCTATCTCCTTTAAATCTTTTCCCTTCTTTTCTTTTTTTCTTTTCTATGTTCTCACCTTTTTTCTTTTTTCTTTTATTTTTTAATATTTTTATATTATTCCAAAATATGCTTATATACACCCCACACATAAATCAAAATTAAAAATTCTGAAAATAAACTATAGGTTGATTCCTAAAGACATTTAGAGATTCACATTTTAACAGTAAATTTGCATGCAGGGATAAAGTCGTATAACTTTACATTCTTTTTTTTAGAATGTGACTACATATCCTTCATCTATATATGGTTATTACAATGTGTGAATATAAGTGGTAGGACAATTCTAGAGCCCATTTATAGATTCACATTGTAATAGCACAGTTGCTTTCAAGTACAATGAAATATAATAATAAAGCTGCTCAGTTTGCCTGCCAACTGGGGATTTGGTGTTAGCATCCACAAATGAGGGAAACCATTCGCCTTTTTTTTTCTGGGACTGTGTTACTTCACTTAGTATAATTGCTTTGAGTTCCATCCATTTACCAGCAAAGCTCATGATATCATCTTTCTTTACTGCTGCATAGAACTCCATTGTGTAAATATACCACATTTTTGTTAACCAGTCATCAGTTGAGGGGCAATTGGGTTGGTTCCAGCTTTTTGCTATTGTGAAGAGAGCTGCACTAAACATAGCTGCGCATGTATCTTTGCGGTAGGATGGGTCTTGTGGGTATATACCCAGGAGTGGTATGGCCAGGTCAGGTGGTAGGCTCATTTTGAGTCTTTTAAGGGTTCTCCACACTGCTTTCCATAGTGGCTGTACAAGTTTACATTTCCACCAGCAATGGATGAGTGTTCCCCTTTCCCCACAACCTCTCCAGCATTTGGTGTCTTTTGTTTTCTTAAATTTGGCTAGTATTATTGGAGTGAGATGATACCTTAGTGTGGGTTTAATTTGCATTTCCTTAATTATTAATGATGTTGAACATATTTTAAGATTTTTCTCAGCCATCTTTACTTCCTTACTGGTGAAGTCTCTGTTCAGCTCTTTACTCCATCTTTTGAGTAGATCATTTGTTTTCTTACTTCTTTGTTTTTTAAGTACTTTATATATTCTGGATGTTAATGTTTTGTCTGATGTATCAGTGGTGAAGGTTTCCTCCCACTCTCTGGGTTTTCTCTTCACTTCCTTGATTGTTTCTTTTGCTTCCTTGATTGTTTCAAAAGCTTTTGAGTTTGATGAGGTCCCACTTGTCAGCTGTTGTCCTTATTTCCTGTGCAGCTGCTTTTTGATTTAGAAAGTCTTTTCCTACACCTATGTCTTATAGGTTGCTGCCAACTTTTTCTTCTATCACCTTCAGGGTTTCAGGTTTTAGGTTGAGATCTTTGATCTACTTGGAGTTGATTTTTGTACAGGGTGAGAGGTAGGGGTTTAATTTTGTTCTTCTACAAATGGTGATCCAGTTTTGCCAACACCATTTGCTGAAGATGCTATCTTTCCTCCATTGAGCTTTTTTGGCCCCTTTGTCAAATATGAGGTGGCTGAAGTTATATGAGCTCAAGTTTAGATCTTCAATTTTGTTCCATTTGTCAGTGGTTCTGTGTTTTGCCAGTACCAGGCTGTCTTTATGACTATAGCCCTGTAATATAGCTTGAAGTCTGGTAATGTAATCCCCCCAGTATTGCACTTTTCACTCAGGGTCGTTTTAGCTATTCGGGGTCTTTTGTTTTTCCATATGAATTTAAGGATTTTTTTTCTAAGTCTGTGAAGAAGCTCATGGGGATTTTGATTGGGATTGCATTGAATCTGTATATTAATTTGGGTAGAATGGACATTTTTACTATATTAATTTTTCCAATCAATGAGCATGGGAGGTCTTTCCATATTTTGATGTCATTTTCAATCTCCTTCTTCAGGGTTTTAAATTTTTGTTGTAGAGGGCTTTGGTGTCTTTGGTTAGGTTTATTCCTAGGTATTTTTTTGGAGACTATTGTTATTGGGAAGGTCTCCTTATATTCCTTCTCCAGTTGCTTATTGTCGGTGTAAAGGAAGGCTACTGATTTTTCTAGGTTTATTTTGTATCCCACCATTTTACTGAAACTTTTGATTGTTTCTAAGAGTTTTCTGGTGGAGTTTTTAGCATCCCTTATGTAAACTATCATATCATCTGCAAAAAGGGATAGTTTTACTTCCTCTTTTCCAATTAGTACTCCTTTAATTTAGCTTTCTTGCCTTATTGCCCTAGCAAGCATTTCAAGCCCTATATTGAAGAGGAGTAGCAATAGTGGACAGCCTTGTCATGTTCCTGCCTTTAAGGGGAATGCTTCCAACTTTTCTCCATACAGGATGATGTTGGCTGTGGGTTTCTTGTATATGGCTTTGATAACATTGAGGAATGATCCCTCCAGTCCAATTCCCTCAACGACTTTAAGCATGAAGGGATGCTGGATTTTGTCAAAAGCTTTTTTCTGCATCAGCTGAGATGATTGTGTGGTTTTTATCTTTAAGTGTTTTATGATATTTATTGATTTATGTATGTTGAACCATCCCTGCATCTCTGGTATGACTCCAACCTGGTCATGATGGATGATATTTTGATGTGGGTCTGTATGCAATTTGCAAGTATTTTGTTGAGAATTTTTGCATCTGTGTTCATCATTGATATGGGTCTATAGTTTTCTTTCTTGTTTGTGTCTTTACCTGGTTTTGGTATTAGAGTGATGCTGGCTTCATAGAAGGAATTTGGGATATTTCCCTCTGTCTGTATCCTTCTGAAAAGTTTGAGTAGTAATGGTTGTAAGACCTCTTTACATGTTTTATATAATTCTGCTGTGAAACCATCTGGGCCTGGCCTTTTTTTAGTTGGGAAGATTTTTATTACATCTTCAATTTCCTCAAGTGTTATGGGTCTATTTAAGCTGTCAATCTCTTCTTGGTTAAGCTTTGGTGAATCCCAGGATTTCAGATATTCATCCATTTCTCTTAGGTTTTCAAATTTAGTAGAGTATAGGTTTTTGAAGTATTCTCATATGATTGTCTGGATCTTCTCTTTATCTGTTGTGATGTTTCCCCTTTAATCACAAATGCTATTGATTTGGAGTTGCTCTTTCTTTCTTTTGGTTAACTGGGCTAGAGGTCTGTCTATTTTGTTTATCTTTTCAAAGAACCAGCTTTTGGATTCATTGATTTTTTTGTTTGTTTGTTTGTTTCTATTTCATTGATTTCTGTTCTGATTTTTGTTATTTCTTCCTGTCTGCTGGGTTTAGGGTTCATTTGTTATTATCTTTCAAGTGTTTTTAGCTGCAGTGCTAGATAGTTTACTTGTTCTCTTTCTGTTTTTTTAATGTGGGCACTTAAGGCTGTAAATTTCCCTCTTAGGACTGACTTTAATATATCCCACAAGTTTTGTTGTGTATTGTCATTTTCATTTAGTTCCAGGAATGCTTTTATTTCATTATTTCTTCTCTGACCCACCCATTGTTCAGGATTGTGTTGTTTAGTCTCCATGTGTTCTTATAGTTAGTAGGGTTTACCCTGGTGTCAATACTGAGCTTTATTGGACTGTGGTCTGATAGAATGCATGGAATAATTTCAATCCTTTTGTATTTGTTGAGATTTCTTTCGTGTCCCAGTATGTGGTCAATTTTGGAGAATGTTCCATGGGGCGCTGAGTATATTTAGACCATTAATATTTAAGGTTATTATCGAGAGATGTGTGTTGTTTACTTTCAATTTATTTTTCATTTGCATTCTTAGTCTAGGTATTTATTTATTTTGTTATGCTTTTGGTAATTTCTCTCTTGGGTTGCTTAAGGATAGTTGCTCCTTTCCTCTGTTCTTTGAATTGCTTCAAGTATTTTCTGAAGTGTTGGTTTTTTTGACATGTGTTCTTTCATTTTGTTTATGTCCTGAAAGATTTTTCTTTCTCCTTCAACTATGATTGATATTTTTGCTGGGTATAGTAATCTGGGTTGGCATCTAAAGTCATTTAGTTCTGGGAATACTTTGGTCCATGTTCTTCTGGCTTACATGGTTTGCACTGAGAAGTCAGGTGTGATTCTGATGGGTTTCACCTTATATGTAACTTGTTGTTTTTCTCTTGTGGCTTTCAGTATTTTGTCCTTGTTTTGAGCATCTAGTGTTTTAACTATGATATGATGTGGGGAATTTCTTTTCTGGTCTTGTCTATTTGGTGTTCTATGTGCTTCTTGTATTTCTATGGCTTTGTCTTTTTTCAGTTTGGGGAAGATTTCTTCTATTTTTCTGTTGAAGATCTGATCAATATCATTCTCTTGGGATTCTTCTCCTTTCTCTATCCCTATGATGCGGAGGTTTGGTCTTTTCATGGTGTCCCACTTTTCCTGGTTGTTCTACTCTTGTGTTTTTTTAAATTTTTCATAATCTTCACTTGAGATTTCTAGCTGTGCTGTGTTATCTCCTTGGTCTGATATTCTTTTCTCTGCTTGTTCCATTCTGCTTCTAAGGGTTTTTCTCATCCTTTCCTGCTGATTGAATGAATGTTCAATTTCCTTTTGTATTTAATCCTACAATTTCTTCAGTATTTCCACTTCCTTTTGGAGCTTTTCATTCTTTTCTTGTAGTTTCTAGCTTTGCTGTTGTTTATTTTTTCCTTTCAGCCTGAGATCTTTTCAATGTTTCCACTTCCTTCCAGAGTTTGTCATTCTCTCACTCTAGTTCTTTTCAGAGTTTGTATTTCTCTTCCTCTAGTTCTTTTCTGAGTTTATCAATCTCTCCTTTCAGTTCTTTCCAGAGTTTATCATTCTTTCCTTCTAGCTCCTTAATGAGTTTTTTGTTCTCTCCCTTTAGTTCTCTGATTTGTTCTTTATAGTCTTTGAATATGTCTACAATTATTCTTCTAAGGTCGGGATCTTGGTTCCCTTCCAGGGAGATCTCATTGCTGGGATCTTCTACAGGAGTGGTTGAGTTCGGTGGGGATTTATTTTGAGGTTTTCTCATATTGTTGCTTTCCTGTTGTGCTTTTGGCATGTGTATTTTGTTGTTGTTATTGTTGTTGTTTTTCCCCCTTTGTTTATTTTTTTGCCTTCTGTTGCTAATCTCAAATGTTAATATGGGGGTTTGGTTGGTCACTCAGTTTGCTTCCTGTTGGTTTCTTCCTCAGTTTTGGCTATGCAGCCTCCAATCACTGACACTGCTGTATTCTCCCAACAGCTTTAAACCGCAACACCAGCAGTTTACACTTTCCACCTCAGTATCAGTAGCTTGAGCTGGGCGGAGGGGGGTGTTGGAGGTTTGAATCCTTTGGCCTGGGCATTGGTCCCCCCTGGGCAGCTGGGCACAGATAGTGTGTGCCCTTGACTGACCTTCTATGCACACATGCAGTTCCTTTCTATGGTCCTAGCATTGGATGGCACCTGCAGAGGTGGGCTGCCAGTTGACCACCTGCACAGCACAGACCAGCCTTGGATAGAATAATACAAACGGAGGGAGTTCTCCCAGATTCCTTCTATGAAACCACCCTCACGCTATTACCAAACACAGGTAAAGATACAACCAAAAAGGAGAACTATAGACCCATCTCCCTAATTGAACACAGATGCCAAAATTCTAAACAGGATACAGGCAAATCGCATACAGACCCACATCAAGAAGATCATCCATCATGACCAACTTCTAATTGAAAAAGAGGAAGCCAAGCTATCCCTTTTTGCTGATATGATTGTCTACATAAGGGATGCTAAGAACTCCACCAGAAAATTCCTAGAAACGATTAAGAGCTTTAGTAAAGTGTCAGAATAAAAAATAAATCTAGAAAAATCAGTAGCCTTTCTTTACACCAACAACAAGCAACTGAAGAAGGACTACAAGGATACATTCCCACTCACAATAGCCTCAAAAACAATAAAATACCTAGGAACAAACCTAACCAAAGACACCAAGGATCTCTAAAACAAAATTTTTAAACCCCTGAAAAAGGAAATTGAGGAAGACATCAGAAGATGGACAAACCTCCCATGCTCATAGATTGGGAAAATAAATATAGTAAAAATGTCCATTCTACCCCAAATCGTGTACAGATTTAATGCAATCCCAATCAAAATCCCCAAGAGCTTCTTCACAGGCTTGGAAAAAGAATCCTCAATTTCATTTGGAAAAACAAAAGACCCCAAATAGCCAAAGCAGCCCTGAGCGAAAAGAGCAATACAGGGAAGATCGCTATACCAGTCGTCAAACTATACTACAGGGCTATAGTCATAAAAACAACCTGGTACTGGCACAAAAACAGACCAGTTGACCAATGGAATAAAACTGAAGATCCAAACCTGAGCACAAACAATTTCAGCCACCTCATATTTGACAAGGGGGCCAAGAAGACACAATGGAGGAAAGACAGCATCTTCAGTAAGTGGTGTTGGCAAAACTGGATCACCACTTGTAGAAGAATGAAATTAAACCCCTACCTCTCACCCTGTACAAAAGTCAACTCCAGATGGATCAAAGACCTCAACGTGAAACCCCAAACTCTGGAGGTGATAGAAGAGAAACTTGGCAGCAGACTACAAGACATAGGTGTAGGAAAAGACTTCCTAAATCAGACAGCAGCTGCACAAGAAATAAGATCAACAATTGACAAATGGGACCTCATTAAACTCAAAAGCTTCTGTACATCAAAGGAAGCAATAAAGGAAGTGAGGAGAAGACCCACAGAGTGGGAGGAAACCTTCACAGCAGATACATCTGACAAAGCATTAATTTCCAGAGTATACAAGCTACTCAAAAAACAAAGAAGAAAGAAAACAAATGAATCACTCAAAAGATGGAGCAAAGATCTGAATAGAGACTTCACAGAGGAGGAATTAGAGATGGCCGAGAAACATCTTAAGAAGTGTTCAACATCTCTGATAATTAAGGAAATGCAAATTAAAACCACTTTGAGATATCACCTTACTCCAATAAGACTGGCTAGGATCAGGAACACGAATGATACCAAGTGCTGGAGAGGTTGTGGGGAAAGGGGAACACTCATCCATTGCTGGTGGGAATGTAAACTTGTACAGCCACTGTGGAAAGCAGTGTGGAGAACCCTTAGAAGACTCAAAATGAGCCTTCCATTTGACCCAGTCATACCACTCCTGGGTATATACCCACAATACTCATCTTACTGCAGAAATACATGCACAGCTATATTTATTGCAGCTCCGTTCACAATAGCAAAAAGCTGGAACCAACCCAAATGCGCCTCAACTGATGAGTGGATAGAGAAAATGTGTTACATGTACCACAGGTCAAAATGTCACCAATTTAATGGCTGAAGAAGAAAAATACACAGCTTTGAGTTGTGTAGTATGTTCCAGGAAGTGCCAGCAGAAAGTAATAATTTATGAGTACAAGCATCCTTCATGTAAAACCAATTTTCAAGCAGTCGTGCCCAAACCCACACAGCCCAAGGGTCCCACCATACAAATGGGGGGCTTGTATGTTCAATCAAGTTGATCAAATAAGTGTCCAGTCTATATTTCTGTAGTTTCACCATTCACTCCAAAGTCAGCCCTTACATTCTACCATGCCGCCTCTTCCGCAGATTGTTCCCTGGGTTTAGAAAAGGGGCATGGGTGGACGAGAAGCGAAACAGTCTACTTTCTCTGGAGCTGTCATTTTGGACTCTGGTCAATTCTGGATGTTTCCTTTCATGGGCTGACAGTTTGTCCAGGAATAACCTTTCAGTCCTACTAATGAAGCACAGGCAATTAGATATATAGCTATTTAAACAGTACTAATTGTTATGGTAGGTTACTTTGGTATAGACACAGATATTTGGATGATATATTAATCTATGAATTACATTTTTCTCTGTAAAATATGACAGGGTCTTACTGTGGCTTATAACATCTCCCAACCACTAGATATGTAAGCTTGTGGAACAGCCATGGGTTATTCCTCCAAGGAGAGAGCTAATAGCCAATTAGATTTGGGATATATGGGCATATGGCTACAACTGCTGCAAAGTATTTCCAGGCAGGTGCGGTGTAGCTGGTGCTGATGGAGGAGTCTTGCTTGACTCAAGGAGACCTATATTTGCTTTATTGGTTTAGTGGCCTTTGGTAACACTCCCTGGTATTCCAGAGACCAACTGCACACTTGCAAGTGCAGTCTCAACACATCTTTCCCATGCTTACATCAGGTCTTCGACAGCAGGGCCTTATCACCTCTCTTCTTGCAGGTATCCCAGTTTACAGGCAAGAAGCCTTTACCTTTGGGGGGCACTTGGATCCCCTGGCCAGCATCTCCTTGGTAGAATACTCCATTGCTGATATCAGAACTCTCCTGTATTAATATATTTTGCTTAAGTGCATAGCTTAAGGAGACTTTAGTATTATATTTGGATCTGAATAGAGAACAATCCTTTTTCACAGTTCCTATGTCTATTAGTCAATTAAAGAAGGTGGTTTTACCAGTTTTATAAGAGATTACCTCTATGACAGTTGGCTCCAATTTACAGTTAGAGAATGACCTCATCATCATCATATTCCTCCTTGTTCTATGAAGAAGAGTAAGAAAATCTCTCATATTAAAACTTTGTGGCACCTAGAAGGTAATTTTCATTAGGACTCATTATAAATAGTTGTTACAAGTAGGATCCACAGAGGAGTTTGATGCCTGTAGCAGTCTGATGTTTTTCTTCCTTTCAATGTTCAGACAGGCCAACCTTTCTGCTGCCACTTCCTGGTACATGCTACACAATGCAAAGCTGTGTCTTTTCTTTCTCAGCTGTTAAGTTGGTGATGTTTTGACCTGTGGGAACATACAAATCTTTTCCTGTAGTTAGTTTTAAGATTTGAATTGCAAAGTTTATGACAAAAAGGTTCCATGTATATCTGTATTCTCCCTTTTTATTTTAGATTTTTGTTTTTTGACCCATGAGTCTCAAAAAGGCAGTTGTAGTACACATACCTATAGGCAGGAATCAAGGTGCAGATTTCATCAAATTCACCCAAGCTATTTTGGGTGACTGTATGTCGTTAACTTGGGAAGAAAACTTAATTTCTTAAGTTAAATCATCCTACCGGTAAAAGAGAATGCAACAAGATGATACTGTACAACAGAAAAACTATAGAGAATATTTGTATGTGCCAATCCCAAAGTTATTGTTATACAGATTTTAAGTAAAACAAATGTGGACAACAACAATTAATATTTCCAGTTAATGAAGGTGCATTACAGTTTTTATCAGAACCTTTAAACCTTTGTTGTTTAATATACACATATTTACTTTTACTAAGTCCTAAAACACCATGTAACCTGTAGACAGAGTCTGGGAAAAATTGGATACTTATTGAACTCACGTCAATTAAATACATTAATGGAATATAGAAACATGTCCCTCTCCCGCCCCTCCCATCCCACCCGATTCACCATTTCAGTCAGTTTTGTGATGCAGTCTTTCTGTTGTTGTTCTTTTAATATGCATCCCTCTCTACAAGAAATATTTACAACTGGGTTATTGGTGCTAGCATCAGCAGATGAGGGATACCATTCATCGTTTGTTTTTCTGGGACTGTGTTACTTCACTTAATATATCTTCTAGCTCCATCCATTTCCCTGCAAAGTTCATGATGTTGTCTTTCTTTACCGCTGCATAGAACTCCATTGTGTACATGTACCACATTTTCTCTACCCACTCTTCAGTTGACAGGCATTTGGGTTGGTTCCAGTTTTTTGCTATTGTGAACAGAGCTGTAATAAATATATCTGTGCATGTATTTCTACAGTAAGATGAGTCTTATGGGTATATACCCAGGAGTGGTATGACTGGGTCAAATGGCAAGCTCATTTTGAGTCTTCCAAGGGTTCTCCACACTGCTTTCCATAATGGCTGTACAAGTTTACATTCCCACCAGCAATGGATGAGTGTTCCCCTTTCCCCACAACCTCTCCAGCACTTTATATCATTTGATTTCTTGATCCTGGCCAGTCTTATTGGAGTGAGATGATATCTTAGAGTGGTCTTAATTTGCATTTCCCTAATTATTAGTGACATTGAACAGTTTTTAAGATGTTTCTCAGCCATCTCATAACCTTTAAAGTATAAAGTTGTTTGAAATAATTGATAGATCCATATATATGGGGACATGTAGACAAACAAATACGCATGGAAAATCCATTCTTGGAATGGGAAAGTCAATAACCACAGTGAGAATAAAACAATGAAAATGCCCAGCAGTGTGCAGCAGTGGACAACTAGGAATTTCCCTGAAATTGACCTCATATTTGATTCATCTTTACTGGAAACAGCTAACGTGCTATACAGTAATTTGAGAGCAGTAGTGAAAGGTGACTGAGTTGGCTAAAATGCTTAACATAATAATTCACTTACAATATTACCACTTACGTTTACCTTTGAAATAAATACACATCAATGGAGGCATTTACTGTTCTTGGTTAAAAGTTTTTAATCTGTCTTTGACATAGATCCTTTTTTGGCCCTAAAAACAGCTAATTAATGTCAATAGAGATTTCTAGCTTTACTCAGGTTTACAAGGACATATCAAGACTGAAATGAGGTCTCATCTTTTTTTTTTGTAATTTCCTACTATTAGAACTGTCATGAAATTTATACAAAGCTTTTCATGTAAAAATTCTCATATTCAGTAGTTTCATGTGTATGGAGGATAGTTCTCAGACATTATAGATGTGGAATAGGTAAAAGTAAAGTTGCATACTGGGTTCCACAATTTCTATGTGTATGAGTGTTCTTGCATGCATGTTGTGTTCCATGCAACATGCTGCCAGGGAGAATGGATAGGAATAGGGTTGTGGGTTGGTTGGTGGCAAGGAGTGTGAGTGCTGGGAAACTGAACCAAGGTCCTGGCAAGACCAAGCCAGTGTTCTGAAAACACCTATCCATCTCTCCAGTGCCCCCAAAATTACAGAATGGAACAGATAAAGACTAATAATCGTATTATGTCGTGATTTTTAAAACTTATAGAAAAAAAAAAGCCATTCTTTTTTTCTTAAAGCAATTTTCCTCCAGTGCTGCTAAGTCTCCAACTTTCTGGCTCTGCTACATGAAGTATTATCCTACTCAGAACAGAGCATACAGGCTGGGGATGTAGCATAGTTTGTTGAATAATTGCCTAGCATTCTTAAGATCCTGGGTTCAATACATAAAACCAGTGTGTTGGTACATATCTGTAACAGCACACAGATGGTTGAGGCAGGGGGAATCATAAGTTCAAGGTCATCCTTCAGGTATACATGTGTGAGCTTAATCAAGACCAGACCTGCGGGTAATTTAGTGAGACCCTGTCTAAATATAATGGGGGATGAGAAAAATGGCTCAGGGACTAAAAGTGTTTACTGCACAAACATAAAGGCCTAAGTTCAGATCCCAAACACTGAGATAAAAACTATTGACATGAGTCTGTAACCCCATCGATGGAAGGTGGAGACAGGTAGATCCAAGGAGTTTGCTGGCCAGTGTGTCTATCCAAAATACCAAGCTCCAGATTCAGTGGCAGATCCTACCAGCGCCCACATGGCGTGCTAAGAACCGTCGTAACTCCAATTCCAGGAGGAACTTCCAGTTCCAGGGGCAATCTGGACCCTCTTTCGACCTCCGCGGCATGCACGACACGGCGTGCACAGACCTGGCATGCAGACAATACATTCTACACATACAAACATATAAATATTTAAAAAAAAAATAAGGGCAGAAAATTGAATTGAAGGAAGAAATGACAGTTGGTCAACCTCCTCGTCCTCCAACGTAGTATTCCAATGGCTGTGTGATATCTATTGCACCACATAATGCATTGTTAGAGCACACAAACATACAACCACAGAAGAAAGATAAGGGAAAATTCACAAATGTATCCATTGCACTGATCTTAATCATAGCAAACCAAATATATGTGTATTGTCTGAAGTTCATATTAGGATAGAGTTACACTTTTTTACTGTGTTTTACTTACTTGGAGCAACTTGAGATGAAAAAAAAAAGACAAGTGTATGGCAACAGGAAACCTCTTCCCTCTATAAAGAACAGAGGAATTCTTGGGACATGGAGGGTTAGACTCCAGCCAAGGGGGAAGACACAATACTCTATGCATTGAGATAAAGGGGGGACCTACCAAGCTTTCCTGGTTCCACATTGGGCTTGGTTCGGATCTGACTGAACTCTCAGATTTTATTTCCTCTCAGAGTTTAGGGAATTGGATTTGTTCATGCCCCATTAAGTTGCATTGAGGTCCAAAATTGAAAAAGAGAATGTAAGTTCTTATTAGAGTTCCCCATGGTATAGCAGACCAGTTCTTTTTTTTTTTTTTTTTTTTAAGGGCATTCACAATATAGCAGCACAGTTGTTTTCAGATAAACATAAATATAACAATGATGTTTTTCAGTTTGCCGTACATTTAGGTAATTGGTGACTAGCATCACAAGATGAGGAAGATACCACATTTGCATTGTTTTATGGGGATTGTTCTTCATTTCAGATGATATCTTCTAGCTCATCCATTTCCTGCAAAAACTCATAAGATGTCATTTTTCTTTTAAGGGCAGGAACCAGGTTCTAGGAACCTCCGCTTACAACCTGGGAAAAAGAAAATTAATGTCCACTGGAAACATTCTGGGTTCTTGGCAGAGAAGGGAGGGTGTTGAACAGGAAGACTGCATTGATTATTTGGAAAAAACATCCAGCAAGAGGTGAACAGGGGTGTCAGAACCAGAGGTTAAATTCCCCAACCAGTATCCCACATGGAAGAACAGAAATAACGTCATGGGGAAAGGATGCAGGAGTGGGGAGAGCTGACCAAAAGGGGTGAAAGAGCTGGCTCCTCTGTCCCTGATATCAGTAAGGCTTGTCCAACAAGGAAAGGGTGAATGTTCAGCTGAATTCTTACTGTCACAGGCTAAAGAGAAAATATTCTGGATTAAACCCGGAGGGTTCCCTTGAGTAGGATGGAAATGGGTATTTCAAAATTACAATTTTTGTGACCAACAGTTGGTTAAATCTTCATAAAAAGTCACAAAAGATAAAAAATGGAACTGGGTGGCTGGGTAAGGTTAGGTCTGACATGATATTAGATCACATGGACCCTAGGCAGTGACTTTTCTAAATGGGTAGAACCTCCTCCATACAAGCCTGCTAAAGTTGATAAATCAAGATTGCTACTGCTTCAATGAATCGTTTTCTTTGGGGGGGGAGTGGTCTTTTCGAGAAAACTTGGGTCTCTCTTTGTAGCCCCAGCTGTTTGGAAACTTACTACAGGACCAGCGCTGGCCTTGGAACTCACAAATATCCGCCCTGCCTCTGCCTCCCGAGTGCTAGGATTAAAGGTGTGTGTGCACCATGACCCAGCTGATTGAATTGTTTTCTAAATTTTTGACTTCAGTCAACAGGCATCCCGCCAGATCTTGTCTGATCTCAGCCTATGACATGTTTGGGTAAAACAAAATGGAGTTAAGGTCACATTCAGGGGCACAACTCCCCATCTTTACAACTTCCTTCATGATTCCTTTCCCAGCTACAGTTTATATGTAGGACTGAGTATTAGGAGCCAGGAAAAGGTATGGGGAATTGAGGGAAGGTGCACCTGACAACGTGGAGAGGAGATCCAGAGGACATTGCTGGGCATTCACCATTACAGTTGATGGTAGGAAACATGGACTGCCCCACTTGGTTTAAGACGATGATTTTCTTCATTATAATTTCCCTATTTGTAGCCTACATATCTGAGGGGAGTTTCTCTAAATTGACCGGATGCTTTGTTTGGTATGTTTGTGTTGGGTTAAAAAAAAGAGGGGGGCAGCCAGACAATCACACTTAATCTGAGAGATATGTGAATCCCATGTGGCTTGTATCCTGGTAGGAGATGGGCTCATTTTATCGTAGAGCTGATTCACCAAGGTAACAATGTGACTTTGTTGTCATCTTGACTGATAAACTCATCAAGATGGAGGCAACCACATGATCTGATAGCCATCTTGCATGGCGACATCATCAACTTGGAGACAGACAAGTGACCTGGCTGCCATTTTGGTTAATGGAATCTTCAAAGTGGTAGTAATCACAGGAGTGATAATAGCTCAGTGGTTAAGAGCACCTGGCTGCTCTTTTAACTTTAGGTTTCGTTCCTAGTATCAACATGGCAGCTAAACATCACTGTAATTTTTAGTTTCCCAGGTGCATCTGATTCCTTTCTTCCTGCCTCTACAGATATTGCACGACAGGGGTATGCTTACATACATGCATGCAATACACTCGATTCACATTAAAATCAACAAAAAATAAAATGTTTTTTTTTAATTGGAGTAATCTTGTGACCTTGCTGCCATCTTGACCCATCCCATGTTGTAAGTAAACCTATCAGTAGTACTGAGCCTTAGGGGAACATACTATCCTGGGAATTCCCCACACAATAGTCATGTGTGCCAGTCTTGTCACAATTCCTTTTTCTGCTTTGGTTTTCACCTTGTATTCTTGACGGGATCGTAAAACTAGGAAAACTGGAGATTCCAATTCAGTCTCTATTGCCATATGATAAGACCAGTGAATATTTTGGTCAAGACTAGAAAGGTACTACTAGACTTCTGGGGTGGGATTTGGAATTTGGACATTTTTTAGCCTGTTCCTAAAGGGGTATTATGGAATTTTGACTTTTTGTATTGTATATCTACTGATTTCTAAAGGTGACAATTTAATTTTTTATATTATTTATTTATTTTTTTTTGCTTTTTTGAGACAGGTTCTGTGTTTTATGAGCTTTTTGCACTGTTTGTAGGGTGCATATTTTTAATCTTACCACATTTTTCATTCACCAAATCATTTTGGATTTTCATAAGATTTTTATTTTAATAATACATATATGCAATAATTAATTTATATACTACAACTTGGAAAAGAATACACCTCTGTCTTTCAAATTTTCAACACTTTTCTTTGCCATTTTATGAACCATGAGATCAATTCATAAGGGCATATGACAATAGTCCTTAGATTTTCTAGGGAAATTATCATTTCTTTTTATTGAGGTTTGATGCATTTCATTGTACAGGATTTTCTTAACCAAATTTAATTCCCACCCCCTCCCCTGCTCCCCACCCCACCAAGACCCATTGCATTCTGCCATACATGTTCTTCATCTGTTACTCTGGTCTTTTTTTCAAAATTTTGGTGCCCAGAAGTTGTACTGTTTTTCAGGCCCAAGAATTTACTGTTTCAGTCAGTACCTTGACCCAGTCTTTTGTGCTGTTGTTTTTTTGTTCCTTCCAATTTGTAAACACTCCAAAAATATGCTTACACTACATATGGCAACAATATACCACAAACTTTGACATCTGAAATAAACCTATTCTAGGGTCATTCTAAAAACATGTTCAAAGGGTTCACATCTTTGACCAGTAGATTTGTTTCGGTAAAGAAAAAAAATATTTGTTTAAATTCCTACGCTTACATAGCAAGTTTGATGAGTAACATCAGGTGTACATGCTACTAAAAAAAAAAGGAATTATTCAATTTGCCGGGGGGGTCAGGTAAATATTACCTGTCTGGAGTGAAGTCCAGGCTCCTGTGTTTCAGGTGGTCTTAGCAAGACCCCAGCCTGAGCCCCCTGCACACTGACTCACAATGGCACTGGGTGCCGGCTGCAAGGACAGCTGAGCCCAGACAGCCACACCCTACAAGGGTTTCGGGTTTGGACCCAAGAAGGCCAGCTCAAGGCTCCCCTGCTACGAACCGGCAAATCAACTGTCCAGCAGCCCAAGAAATATTCTACCCTAAGTTCTACCTGTCTGGAGCGAGGTCCGGGCTCCTGTGCTTCAGGTGGTCTTAGCAAGTCCCCAGCCTGAGCCCCCTGCACACAGACTCACAATGGCGCCAGGTGCCAGCTGCCATGATGAAGTTGGTTTCATCCCAGGGTTGCAAAAAGGGATCAACATTTACATGTCCAAGGGGACTTAAAAAGAAAAAAGAAAGTGGTGCATAAATAAAATCAAGGACAAAACCATATCATCATCATAACTGACACAAAAAGCATTTAACAAATCCCAGCATCCCTTCAGGATAAGAGGCTGAAGAAACTCATAAGAAGGATCAGATCTCAAAATAACCAAGGCTGACTGTGTATGTCAAACATGTAGCCAATATTATACTGAAAGCATCTCCCTGGAAATCAGGAAACAAAGGTATTCATTTTCACCACTGTTCTTCAATACAGTTCTTGAAATCTTAGAGAAATAAGGGAAGGAAATAAATGGATACACGCATGAAAGTAGTCAAATTATCACTATTTATAGAAGACATGATCTATTCATAAGAGAACTCTGAGATCAGATAAACTAATTTTAGCAATGTAGTTAGATACAAAGCAGCAACAAGGTGTGTGTCCAGGACACTATTTCCAACCCTCACGGGAGGGAGAAGATGATATGGAGTCTTAAGGCAACTTAGGTTACACAGAGAGTCTGAAGTCAGAGTATGCAATGTGGTGAGATACTGACTCAAACAAGCAAGATGAGGATCTTTTCTATACACCAATAATGAATTTGCTGAGAAAGAAATTAATATCCTATTCACAATAGTCTTTAAAAAATCAAATGCTTGGAGCTGGAGAAATGATTCCGCAGTTAAGAGTGCCAACTGCTCTTGCAGAGGACCCTGGTTCAATTCCCAACACCCACATTGCGGCCAAGAACCATCTTTAACTCCAGTTCCAGAGGAATCCGACACCCTCTTCTGACCTCCGCACATTGCACAACATGGGCACCAACCTTACATGCAGACAGTACACTCATACACATAAAAATAATAAAAAAATTTAAAAAATCAAATGCTTAGCAATAAATCGGCTGAAAAGGTAAATGGATTGCATAATTAAAATTCAAAAGAAGAAATTTAATAAAACACAAGAAATTTTTTTTCATGTTTATGGATTGGCTGAATTAATAGTGTGAAAATGACAGTATTTAAAAAGTGCTTTATATGTTCACTATATTCAAATGACACTCTTCAAAGAAAGCAGGTGGAAATCCCTGAAATGTATAAAAGACCCTAAATAGCCAAGTCAGTCCTGAGCTAACAGCAGAGTTGACCCCACACAGTCACCCTGGGCTGCAGACTGTGCAGCTGCCTGTCACAGATGTCTCTGATTTGTAATTCGGGGACCTGAATTATCTATCTATTAGAGTGAATTATATATCACTCCAATAATTCAACGGAATTCTCCCTCCACAAGTGAGCATCAAGTTTCCAGACTCTCTTTCCTCTTATCAGCAAATATGAAGCACCAAAAGTCACTTGGGGACTAAGGACAAGGAGAGTCTGAACAAATGTCCCTCACCACTACCCTTTTAAATCTACCTCCTACATGTGAGGAAGCAGACAAGGCGGTCTTTAGCAGGAGACGCTCAGGGCATGGAAGTCCAGAGCCTTGCTTCCAACTTCTTTTTTTCAGACATGTAAAAGGGAGAAAAAGAAAGATTCTTTTGCCAATGTAGACTTACAAGAAATATTTATCTTTACTTTTCATTTACGTTTACATCCTTGTGGGCATGAAGGTGTGTGAGTGCCTGTGAAAGCCAGAAAAGGGTGTTGGATCCCCTAGAATTGGAGTTACAGGTGTTTGTGAGCCACCAAAAGTGAGAGCTGGGAGTTGAACTCAGGTCCTCTGGAAGAGCAACAAATGTTCTTAACCACTGAGCCATTTCTCCAGCCACTCTCCCAATGTATTTTGACATGTAGGCTTCTAACTAGCAATTAAAAATGAAAATTGTTAAGCCAGGTGTGGAGGTGCATGCCTTTAATCCTAGCACTGGGGAGGCAGAGGCAGGCGAATATTTGTGGGTTCAAGGCCAGCCTGATCTACAGAGCAAGTTCCAGGACAGCAGCTGAGGCTATAGAGAGACCATGTCTAAAAAAGATTAAAAAAAAAAACCTAAAATTGTTTACTTACACTTTTCCTTCCTTAATGTATAGTTGTGTCATAAAATACTAGCATTTTAAATGTCATTTTTCTATTTACATAACCTTTAAAGTATAAAGTTGTTTGAAATAATTGATAGATCCATATATATGGGGACATTTAGAAACAAATACCTGGAAATCCATTCTTGAATGGAAAGTCAATAACCCACAAGTGAGATAAAACATGAAATGCCAGCAGTGTGCAGGTGGACAACTGATTTCCCTGAAATTGACTCATATTGATCATCTTTATGGAACAGCTACGTGTATACAGTAATTGAGAGCAGCTAGTGAAAGGTGACTGAGTTGGCTAAAATGCTTAACATAATAATTCACTTACAATATTACCACTTACGTTTACCTTTGAAATAAATACACATCAATGGAGGCATTCTACTGTCTCTGGTTAAAGTTTGTATTTGTCTTTGACATAAGATCCTTTTTGCTAAACAAACAGCTAATTAAATGTCAAAGAGAATTCTAGCTTTACTCAGGTACAAGGACACATAAGACTGAAATGGTCTCATTTTTTTTTGTAATTTCCTACTATTAGAACTGTCATGAAATTTATACAAAGCTTTTCATGTAAAAATTCTCATATTCAGTAGTTTCATGTGTATGGAGGATAGTTCTCAGACATTATAGATGTGGAATAGGTAAAAGTAAAGTTGCATACTGGGTTCCACGATTTTATGTGTATGAGTGTTCTGCCTGCATGTGTGTCCAATGCACATGGCTGCCAGAGAATGGCATAGGAACTAGAGTTGTGGGTGGTTGGTGGCAAGGATGTGAGTGCTGGGAACTGAATCCAGGTCCCCTGCAAGACCAGCCAGTGTTCTGAACCACTGAGCCATCTCTCCAGTGCCCCCAAAATTACAGAATGGAACAGATAAAGACTAATAATCGTATGTGTGATTTTTGAAACTTATAGAAAAAAAGCCATTCTTTTATGCTTAAGCAATTTTCCTCCAGTGCTGCTAAGTCTCCAACTTTCTGGCTCTGCTACATGAAGTATTATCCTACTCAGAACAGAGCATACAGGCTGGGGATGTAGCATAGTTTGTTGAATAATTGCCTAGCATTCTTAAGATCCTGGGTTCAATACATAAAACCAGTGTGTTGGTACATATCTGTAACAGCACACAGGATGTGGAGGCAGGAGTATCAGAAGTTCAAGGTCATCCTCAGATACATGGTGAGTTCAAGACCAGCCTGGGGTACATGAGACCCTGTCTAAATATAATGGGGGATGAGAAAAATGGCTCAGGGACTAAAAGTGTTTACTGCACAAACATAAAGGCCTAAGTTCAGATCCCAAACACTGAGATAAAAACTATTGACATGAGTCTGTAACCCCATCGATGGAAGGTGGAGACAGGTAGATCCAAGGAGTTTGCTGGCCAGTGTGTCTATCCAAAATACCAAGCTCCAGATTCAGTGGCAGATCCTACCAGCGCCCACATGGCGGCTAAGAACCGTCTGTAACTCCAATTCCAGGAGAACTCCAGTTCCAGGGGAATCCGAGACCCTCTTCTGACCTCCGCGGCATTGCACGACACGGGTGCACAGACCTGCATGCAGACAATACATTCATACACATACAAAAATAAATAATAAAAAAAAAAATTAAGTAGAAAGTGGATATTTAACACAAGTAGTTTGTATGGACCCTTTACAGTCTCAGTATTTAAAGATGAGTTTATCTTAACTCTCTAGAATTTTAAAAGGTAGAGGTATATTTAGGATCATTTTCAATAATTCACTGTATAGAGTATTAGATTTTAAAAGACATCTATTGTCCCATTTACCTGTGAATGGGCTGAATGAGTGAGGGAGGGAGCACATGTGACCACCTTTTTCTAGGTAGCTCCCTGGAGCTGGGGCCATGCACTGTGGCCAGCTAATGCACTTGAGCAATGGGACCTTTGGTTTATCTGAATATTTATCTTTTGACAACGTAGGGGCAAGCTGGCCTATGTTTGCTTTGGAACTTTCTACTATAAATAGATAATCTGAATTTTATATTCAATTCCTTTGTGTTAAAATTTGGTTCAGAATCATAGTGTGATCTTTGGGACCCACACCATGTTNCCAAAATTGAAAAAGAGAATGTAAGTTCTTATTAGAGTTCCCCATGGTATAGCAGACCAGTTCTTTTTTTTTTTTTTTTTAAGGGATTCACAATATAAGAGCACAGTTGTTTTCAAATCACATTGACATTACTCAGTTTGCCATACAATTAGGTAATTGGTACTAGCATCCACAGATGAGGGATACCATTTGTCGTTTGTTTTTCTGGGACTGTGTTACTTCACTCAGCATGATATCCTCTAGCTCCAGCCATTTACCTGCAAAACTCATGATGTCATCTTTCTTTAGCAGACCAGTTCTTAGGGCCTCAGCTTTACACCTGAATGAATTAATGTCACTGGAACATTCTGTTCTTGGGAGAAGGGAGGGTGTTGAACAGGAAGACTGCATTGATTATTTGGAAAAAACATCCAGCAAGAGGTGAACAGGGGTGTCAGAACCAGAGGTTAAATTCCCCAACCAGTATCCCACATGGAAGAACAGAAATAACGTCATGGGGAAAGGATGCAGGAGTGGGGAGAGCTGACCAAAAGGGGTGAAAGAGCTGGCTCCTCTGTCCCTGATATCAGTAAGGCTTGTCCAACAAGGAAAGGGTGAATGTTCAGCTGAATTCTTACTGTCACAGGCTAAAGAGAAAATATTCTGGATTAAACCCGGAGGGTTCCCTTGAGTAGGAAATGTTTAAAATTACATTTTGTGACCAACAGTTGGTTAAATCTTCATAAAAAGTCACAAAAGATAAAAAATGGAACTGGGTGGCTGGGTAAGGTTAGGTCTGACATGATATTAGATCACATGGACCCTAGGCAGTGACTTTTCTAAATGGGTAGAACCTCCTCCATACAAGCCTGCTAAAGTTGTAAATCAAGATTGACTACTGTTAATGAATTGTTTTCTTTTGGGGGGGGAGTGGTCTTTTCGAGACTGGGTCTCTCTGTAGCCCCAGCTGTTCTGGAACTTACTCTACAGACCAGGCTGGCCTTGAACTCACAAATATCCGCCTGCCTCTGCCTCCCGAGTGCTAGGATTAAAGGTGTGTGCCACCATGCCCAGCTATGAATTGTTTTCTAAATGTGTTGACTTCCAGTCAACAAGGCATCCCAGAGCTCTTGTCTGACCTAAGCCTATGACATGTGAGGGTAAAACAAAATGGAGTTAAGGTCACATTCAGGGGCACAACTCCCCATCTTTACAACTTCCTTCATGATTCCTTTCCCAGCTACAGTTTATATGTAGGACTGAGTATTAGGAGCCAGGAAAAGGTATGGGGAATTGAGGGAAGGTGCACCTGACAACGTGGAGAGGAGATCCAGAGGACATTGCTGGGCATTCACCATTACAGTTGATGGTAGGAAACATGGACTGCCCCACTTGGTTTAAGACGATGATTTTCTTCATTTATTTTCCTATTTGTAGCCTACATATCTGAGGGGAGTTTCTCTAAATTGACCGGATGCTTTGTTTGGTTTGTTTGTTTGTAAAAAAAGAGGGGGGCAGCCAGACAATCACACTTAATCTGAGAGATATGTGAATCCCATGTGGCTTGTATCCTGGTAGGAGATGGGCTCATTTTATCGTAGAGCTGATTCACCAAGGTAACAATGTGACTTTGTTGTCATCTTGACTGATAAACTCATCAAGATGGAGGCAACCACATGATCTGATAGCCATCTTGCATGGCGACATCATCAACTTGGAGACAGACAAGTGACCTGGCTGCCATTTTGGTTAATGGAATCTTCAAAGTGGTAGTAATCACAGGGCTGGAGACATAGCTCAGTGGTTAAGAGCACTGGCTGCTCTTAACTTTAGGTTTCGTTCCTAGTATCAACATGGCAGCTAAAAATCATCTGTAATTCTAGTTCCAGGTGATCTGATTCCTTCTTCTGACCTCCACAGATATTGCACGACAGGGGTATGCTTACATACATGCAGGCAATACACTCATTCACATAAAATAACAAAAATAAAATGTTTTTTTTTAATGGTAGTAATCTTGTGACCTTGCTGCCATCTTGACCCATCCCATGTTGTAAGTAAACCTATCAGTAGTACTGAGCCTTAGGGGAACATACTATCCTGGGAATTCCCCACACAATAGTCATGTGTGCCAGTCTTGTCACAATTCCTTTTTCTGCTTTGGTTTTCACCTTGTATTCTTGACGGGATCGTAAAACTAGGAAAACTGGAGATTCCAATTCAGTCTCTATTGCCATATGATAAGACCAGTGAATATTTTGGTCAAGACTAGAAAGGTACTACTAGACTTCTGGGGTGGAATTTGGAATTTGGACATTTTTTAGCCTGTTCCTAAAGGGGTATTATGGAATTTTGACTTTTTGTATTGTATATCTACTGATTTCTAAAGGTGACAATTTTAATTTTTTTAATAGTTTTATTTATTTATTTTTTTTTTTGTCTTTTTGAGACAGGGTCTGTGTTTATTGAGCTTTTGCACTGTTTTTGTAGGGAATGCATATTTTTATTCTTACACATTTTCGTTCACCAAATTCATTTTGGATTTCAAAGATATTTTAATAATACATATACGCAATATTAATTTATACTAAACTGAAAAGAATAACTCTGTCTTTCAAATATTTCAACACATTTTCTTTGCATTTTATGAACCATGAGATAATTCATAAGGGCTATGACAATGTCTTAGTTTTCTTAGGAAATTATCATTTTCTTTTTTTATTGAGGTTTTGTGCATTTCATACAGGATTTCTTAACCAAATTTAATCCCATCCCCCTCCCTGCTCCCCACCCCACCAGACCCCATGCATTCTGCCATACATGTCTTTCATCTGTTTCTGTCTTTTTTTAAATTTTTGGTGCAGAAGTTTACTGTTTTCAGCAGAAATTTACTGTTTCAGTCAGCTCCTTGACCCAGTCTTTTTTGCTGTTGTTTTTGTTCCTTCCAATTTGTAACACTCCAAAATATGCTTACATACATGGCAACATATACCAAAATTATGACATCTGAAAATGAACTATAGGTCAATTCTAAAACATGTTCAAGGGTTCACATTTTGACAGTAGAGTTGTATTCAGGTAAAGAAAAAATATTAGTTTAAATTCCTACGTTACATAGCAAGTTGATGAGTAACATCAGGTGTTACATGTACTAAAAAAAAAAAAGGAATTATTCAATTTGCCTTACAAATAGAGATTTGGTGCTAGCATCCACAAATGAGGAGCACCATACACTATTTGTTTTTCTAGGACTATGTTACTTCACTTAGCATAATGGCTTCTAGTTCCATCCATTTACCTGCAAAGTTCACGATGTCATCTTTCTGTACCACTGCATAGAACTCCATTGTGTAGATGTATCACATTTTCTTTATCCACTCATCCATTGAGGGACATTTTGATCGCTTCCAGCTCTTCACTATTGTGAAGAGAGCTTCAATAAACATATATGTGCATGTATCTCTGTGATAGAATGAGTCTTATGGGTATATTTCCAGGAGTGGTATGACTGGGTCAGGTGCTAGGCTCATTTTGAGTCTTTTAAGGGTTTTCCACACTGCTTTCCATAGTGGCTGTACAAGTTTACATTCCCACCAGCAATGGATGAGTGTTCCCCTTTCTCCACACCCTCTGCAGCATTTGGTGTCTTTTGTTTTCTTGATCTTGGCCAGTCTTATTGGAGTGAAATGATACCTTAGTGTGGGTTTAATTTGCATTTCCTTAATTATTAATGATGTTGAACACTTTTAAAATGTTTCTTAGCCATCTTTACTTCCTTACTGGTGAAGTCTCTGTTCATCTCTTTACTCCATCTTTTGAGTGGGTCATTTGTTTTCTTATTTCTTTGTTTTTTGAGCACTTCAGATACTCTGGATGTTAATTCTCTAACAGATGTATCACTGGTGAAAGTTTCCTCCTACTCTGTGAGTTTTCTTTTCACTTCTTTGATTGTTTCTTTTGCTATACAGAGGCTCTTGAGTCTAATAAGCTCCTACCTCTCAATTGTTGACCTTACTTCTTATGCAGCTGCTGTCTGATTTACAAAGTCTTTTCCTATGCCTATGTCTTGTAGGCTACTGAAAAAGTTTTCTTCTATCATTTTCAGAGTTTTGAGTTTCACATTGAGGTTTTTAGTCCATTTGGAGTTGACTTTTGTACAGGGTGAGAGGTAGGGGGTTAGTTTTATTCTTCTACAAGTGGTGATCCAGTTTTGCCAGCACCATTTGCTGAAGATGCTCTTTCCTCCATTGAGTCCTCTTGGCACCTTTGTCAAATGTGAGGTAGATGAAATTTTATGTGCTCAAGTTTGAGTCTTCAATTTTGTTCTATTGATTTACAGGTCTCTTTTTGTGCCAATGCCAGGCTGTTTTATGACTATAGCCCTGTAATATAGTTTGAAGTCTGGTATGGTAATCCCCCCTACATTGCTCTTTTTGTTCAGGGTTGCTTTGGCTACCTGGGGTCTTTTGTTTTTCCATATGGACTTTAGGATATTTTTTCTAGGTCTGTGAATAAGCTCATGGGGATTTTAATTGGGATTGCATTGAATCTGTATATTACTTTTGGCAGGATGGTCAATTTACTATATTAATTCTTCCAATCCATGAGCATGGGAGGTCCTTCCATCTTCTGGTGTCTTCTTCAATCTCCTTCATCAGGGATTTAAAATTTTCATTATAGAGATTTTTAGTGTCTTTGGTCATGTTTGTACCTAGATATTTTATTTTTTGGAGGCTATTGTGAATGGGAAAGTCTCCTTGTATTCCTTCTCCAGTTGCTTCTTATTGGTATAAAGATTTTTCTAGATTAATTTTGTATCCTGCCACTTTACTAAAATTGTTTATCATTTCTAGAAGTTTTCTGGTGTGGATTTTCTGGCAACTGTTAGGTAAACTATCATGTCATCTACCAAAAAGGGATATTTTGACTACTTTTCCAACTGTTAATCATTTCTAGGAGTTTTATGTGGAGTTTCTGGCATCCCTTAGACAAACAATCATGTCATCTGCAAAAAGAGATAGTTTGACTTCCTCTTTTCCAGTTAGTACTCCTTTAATTTCCTTTTCTTGTCTTATTGCTCTCATGAGTATTTCAAACACTATATTGAAAATGAGTGGTGATGGGGGCATCCTTGCTGGGTTCCTGACTTTAAGGGGAATGCTTCTAAATTTTCCCCTTTTAGGATAATGTTGGCTGTGGGTTTGTTGTATATGGCATGAATTAAGTTAGGGAATGGTCCCTCCAGTACAATTCCCTCTAGGACTTTAAACATGAAGCCATGTTGAATTTTGTTTAAGATCTTTTCTGCATCAATTGAGATGACCATGTGGTTTTTGTCTTTCTGTCCATTTATGACATTTATTGATTTATATGCATTGAACCATTCCTGCATCTCTGGTATGAATCCAACTTGGTCATGATAGATGATCTTTTTGATGTGTGCATGCAGTTTGCAAGTATTTTGTTGAGAATTTTTGCATCTATGTTCATTAATGAAATGGGTCTGTGTTTTTTTTTTCCTTTTTTTTGCTTATATCTTTGCCTGTTTGGGGGAGATTTCCCTCTGTATCCTCTTGACTAACTTAAGTAGTAATGACTGTAGGTCTTCTTAAATGTCTTATAGAATTCTACCCTGAATCCATCTGGGCCTGGGCTTTTTTAAGTTGGGAGGTTTTGGTTGTTTTTTTTTTTAAATCTTGGTTTTAATTTCCTCATTTATTATGGGTCTGTTTAAGTTGTTGATCTCTTCCTGGTTAAGTTTTGGTGAATTCCATGATTTCAGAAATTCATCCATTTCTCTTAGGTTTTCAAATTTGGTAGAGTATGGGTTTTTGAAGTATTTCCATATAACTGTCTGGATCTTTTCACTATCTATTGTGATGCTTCCCTTTCATCTCTAATTTTGTTGATTTGGAGTTGCTCTTTCCTTCTTTTGGTCAACTGGGCTAAAGGTCTAACTATCTTGTTTATCCTTTCAAAGAACCAACTCTTGGATTCATAGTTGTTGTTGTTTTTTGTATTGTTTTCTTTGTTTCTGTTTCACTGATTTCTGCTCTGATTTTTGTTATTTCTTCTTATTTGTCATGTTTAGGATTCATTTGTTGTTGCTGCTCAAGTGTTTTTAGTTGCAGTGTCAGGTCATTTATTCGTTTTCTGTTTTCTTAATGTAGGCACTTAGTGCTATAAATTTCCCTATTAGGACTGCTTTTAAGGTGTCCCATAGGTTTTGTTGTGTTGTGTCATCCCTTTCATTTAGTGCCAGGAATGCTTTTATTTCTTTATTTATTTCTCCTTTGACCTGTGACCTGTTCCTTATTCAGTTGTTTGTAGTTTAGTCTTCATTAGGGCTCTTTCTCATGTTGATTTTAAGCTTTGTTGCACTGTGTTCTGATGGGATACATAGAATTATTTTAATTTTTGTTTGTATTTGTTGAGGTTTGCTCTGTGTCCCAGTATGTGGTCAATTTTGGAAAATGTTCCATGGGGTGCCAAGTAGAAAGTATATTCTTTGGTGCTTGGGTGGAATATTCTGTAGATGTCTATTGGGTCTATTTGATGTATCATATTGTTTAGTTCAGATGTCTCTCTGTTTATTCTTTTTCCAGTAGGCCTGTCCAAATGGGCTCAGTTGGGTATTGAAGTCTCCCACTATTAGAGTGCTGGGATTAATCTGTTCCTTGAAGTCCTGCAAGATTGTGTTTATGAAGTTCGGTGCAACAGAGTTTGGTACATAAATATTTATGAGTGTGAAATCGTTATGGTTGATTGATCCTTTGATAAGGATGTAGTAATCCTCTTCATCTCTTCTAATTAGTTTTACTTTGAAGTCTATTTTGTCTGATATTAAAATAGCAACTCCTGCTTGTTTTTTGCTACTGTTTGCTTGAAATACTTTTTCCATCCTTTCACCTTAAGATGGTGCCTGTCCTTTAGGGTGAGATGTGTTTCTTGTAGACAAAAAAACAGATGGATCCGGTTTCTTAATCCATTCTCCCAGTCTGTGTCTCTTGATTAGGGAGTTCAATTTAAGGTTAAGATTGAAAGATGCATATTGCTTCCCTTCAGATTATTTTCTGCTTGCATTTGGCATAATGCCTTCATTAGTTACTCCCTCTTGCTGCTTGGGGATAGCTGCTCCTTTCCTCTGTTCTCTGAATTGCTTTGAGGATTTTCTGGAGGGTTGGTTTTCTAGACTTGTATTCTTTCATCTTCTTTATGTCATGGAAGGTTTTCCTTTCTCTTTTGATTATAATTGACATTTTTGCTGGGTAGAGTAACCTGGGTTGGCATCTATAGTCATTTAGTACTGGGAATACTTTGGTCCAAACTCATCTGGCTTTCATCATTTGTGTTGAAAAGTCAGCTGTAATTCTGATGGGTATCCTTTATATGTAACTTAATTGTTTTTCTCTTATTGCTTTCAGTATTCTGTCTTTGTTTTGAGCATCTACCATTTTAATTTTTATATGGTGTGGGGAATTTCTTTTCTGATCTTGTTTATTTGTGTTCTATGTGCTTCTTGTATTTGTATGGATATGTCTTTTTTCAATTTGGGGAAATTTTCTTCTATAATTCTGTTGAAGATCTGGTCCATACCATTATCCTGGGATTCTTCTCCTTCCTCTATCCCTATGATGTGGAGGTTTTGTCTCTTCATGGTGTCCCACACTTCCTGATTATTCCACTCTTGTGGTTTTTAAATTTTTTCATAATCTTTTCTTGAGCTATGTAGTTCTTCCATGTTATATTCTAGTCTTGATATTCTATTTTCTGCTTCATCCATTCTGTTATTGAGGCTTTCTCCCATCCTTCCCTGTTGACTGGATGCATGTTCGATTTCCTTTTTTATTTCAGCCTGAGATTTCTTTAGTATTTCTACTTCTGGAGTATGTCATTCTCTTCTAGATCTTTGATTTGCTTGTCTGCATGGTGGGTTTCCTTTTTCCTTTCAGTGTGGGATTTCTTCCACATTTCCATTTCCTTCCAGAGTTGGTTGTTCTCTCCCTTTAGTTCTTTGAATTGTTCTTTATATTCCTTGATTTCTTTGAGTATGTCTATGATTATTCTTTTTAAGATCTGTGTCCTGGGTTACCTCCCGGGAGATCTCATTGTTGGAGTCTTCTATAAGACTGATAGAGTTTGGGGGGAATTTGTTATTTGTTTTTCCCATGTTATTGATTTTTCGTTGTGTTTTTGGCATGTGGATTTGATTTGTTGTTTGCAATCTGATGTGAAATTCAAGTGTTTCTTCCCTGTGTTGAAGGCCTGTTCCTCTAGGTTGGCTGCGGAGTGGCATATTTGCTGTTCTTCTGTTACGATGTACTATGGAATCACTACTGCTGTTCCCACCGAGATGCCCACACCACCAATTGCAAGGGGAAGGGTGGTCAGAGCACGCACAACCAGGGTGCAGCCTCTGTGTTCCTGATAAGGGTCTCCACCAAGAGGCACAGACTCTCACCTGGTCTGCACTGGAAGCTCAAGCTTTTGTACTTTTCATACAACAGTTCTTGATCAAATTTAAACTCCTTCCTCCCATCCATGTCCCCACACCCACTGGACTTCATGTATTCCACCATACATGTTAAATCCTATCCAGTCAAGCATTTGTACTTAGTTGTCCTTCAGTGTAAGTTCATCCACTGGAGTCTGGTCAGCCTATGTAGACTATGTAAACTAAGGTCTACTCTTCCTCACCCAGCAGTTATGAGTCTCCAATGGTTCTCAGGCTAGGGCAGGCCATCTGATGAGTTGGCATGGGACTTACCATAGCTGCAAGTGCACATGAGCATGCTTCTAGCAGCCTGAAAGCCTCTGTTTCCCTATGCTCCTGGTCCAACCCCAGCTCTTACAGTCCTTATACTCCCTCTTCCTCACTGGTCTCTGACCTGTGGGTGGGTAAGGTTTAACACGGGAGTCCTATACAGGGGCATATATTTTGCAGTCACTTATTCTCTAAACCTGAGCCAGTTGTGGTCTTCTGTGTGTATCACACTCTGTTATATAAGAAAGCTTTCCTGATGAGAGTTAAGGAATGTACTAGCATTCCTTCCACCCCCTGTCCCACTATGTTCCATGATCATTAAGAATAAACATTCCACTGTAGATATGTCCCCATAGGCCTGGGCATCTCTTGGATGCATGTTCTCTGTGTGTGACCAGATGTGGAACTCTGCAGTAGCCTCCATCTGTTGAAAAAGAAGCTTCTTTAATTAGTGGTATATGGTATACTTGTCCATATTTAGCATATGGTAAGAAATTTCATTTGTCTAGAGATAGGGTTTTCTCTAGGATCTATGACCTCCTCAACTATGTATATTTGGCTATAATTATAGTGCCAGCCATGAGTGTGTTCCCACTGAGAGAGCTCGAAGTCCAATTAGATAGCTGTTGATTTACCCCTCCCACAGAGATAACAGTTCCACTACTGCACCAATAGAGGTAGTTTGCTGTGCCAGTTTTTATAGTAATTAAGCTTTAGAATTGGGTTGGACCATTGATTTCCCTTAGCAGCTTGCATAGTATCCTTTAGAACTATGAGAGCTAGTCTTTGGGAAAGAGGATCTCAGGTCAGTTCCTGCTCCATTTCTCCAAGTCCTGTGTCCAAATTATGTCCTATCTTCAGCAGTAGAGTACTGCCTTTGAGTTCTGGGAGACAACCAAGGGCTCTGGCAATAGCCTGCATTATTTTGAGTATCTTGGACTATTCTGGCCAATCACTCAAAGGAAGATTTCTCTCACCTGCCACTGTGCTCATTGTTCTACATGATATTTACTGGTTTTGAAAGGGAATTATTTTGCCACCTGACCCAGCCATACCACTCCTGGGTATATACCCACAAGACTCATCCTACCACAGAGATACATGCACAGCCATGTTTTTTGCAGCTCTCTTCACAATAGTGAAGAGCTGGAACCAGCCCAAGTGCCCCTGAACTGATGAGTGGATAGAGAAAATGTGGTACCTCTACACAATGGAGTTCTATGCAGCAGTAAAGAAAGATGACATCATGAAATTTGCGGGTAAATGGATGGAACTAGAAGATATCATGTTGAGTGAAGTATCATAGTTCCAGAAAAATAAACGAATGGCATTCCTCATGTGTGGGTGTGAGCACCAAGTACCCAGTTTTAAGGCAAACTAAGCAATGTTAATGTTATGTTCCTAGTGATCTGAAAACAACTGTGTTCTTTTATTATGACTCCCTTAACAGGTTCTAGAATTAAACTACCATTTATTTTCAGACTTAGGCAGTTCTGGTATATTGGTGGAGGGTATGTATGCACAAAATCAAAAGAATGAGGGGGGAAAACTAGTTTGTCATGACATTGTGTCTAACCACAGTATCTATCTTATGGGAGTGTTTCTTAGTATTTCTTATACAAGGCTGCTTGAGCTTTCATCTAAGCCTTTTCTAAAATATTATATAGTAGCTAAAAGTATCAGACTGTTGTAACTTAGCCTTTCTGGATGCTTGACAACCATACTTAAGGCCCATACCAATTTGGCTGAGGGTCTTAAGGGATAACTTTGTTCCTTGCCCTCAGAGGTCAACCAAGACCCAGAGGACTATGCTTGGAGACATCTCTTGAAATGTCCTGCAAATGTGAGTCACCAGTCCTCCTGTGCAGGGTGGTCTTGGAGATTCACTAATGGGACTTCAGCCAGTGTCCAGTCTATAAAGAGAGTCTGCTCATGCTTCAAAAATGGAAGCCTGGTCTAGCAGGACCTCACTTTGTCCTCAAGTGGATGGAACTGGTAAATAAAAAGCCAAAAGGAGCCAGGGGCTCCCCCCACCCTAAAACCTGAGGCAAAAATGTTTTTTTAAAAAAAAGGACAGTTGTTTTGCCTGTCTTACTGGCATTTGGAACTACCCTGTGGCTGCCACTGCTTTTTCCATCCTTCAAAGACATAAGACACAGCTTTTCAACCTTCCAATATGGACTGAAGACTCATGTCTCCCTCAGAATCCTCCAAACCTTCAGTGCCAGAATGGGACTGCTGAGACATCCAGCTTGTGAGCTGAGCTACTACTGGGGTTTCAGCCTCTTCAGAGCATAGACTGCCATTGTTGGACTACCCAGGCTGTATCATGGAGACCAGTACAGGAAGATCAAGACAGGACATGGTGCTTACTGGACCTCATTTGGTGACCATGGGAAGGGAAAACCCTACTGTGGAGCACAAGAGCAGGATTGATGGTTGTTTGGGCTTGCCAAGGAGGAGCCTTCAAACATGACATCTTTCAGCCTAATAAAAAAAAGAAAAAAAAAAAAGAAATCATAAGCTTAAGATGCTAAAAGATATATGTGGCCTACATATATGCATATATTGGAGTGATGCAGATTAGAAGGAAACAGCAACAACAGACTGGATCAAAGAACTGGCTGAAACAGGGAACTTCTGCTCAAAACAGTAAACTTCTGCATCAAAAATTTTAAAAGAGACTGAGAAAAAATGAAAAACATGTTTGGCAGAATGCGTGAGCTCTGGTGGGGTGGGGGTGGGGGCAAGGAAGGGGGAGTGGGTCTAGACTTGATTGGAAATTTTGTATGAAATCCACAAAGCTTCAATAAAAATTGGCTTAAAAAAGAAAGATTTTGGATTTTGATGTCTTTTATATGATACTTACTGATTCCTAAACATGATTATTTCAGATTTTTGCATTGTTTTGCGTATGTTAGTTTCTAACGGGAACTTGGTTTTTTTAGCCATATGCCTCTAAGACTAGCCAAGTACCAAGGAAGCTGCCACTTTGTGAAGGCTTGTCCTGGGAAGCTCATGTGCATTTGGAGGATCCCAGGGCCAAATCTTACAAATACAAACTGCTAACAGCAGGGAATTACAACACTGGGAGGAAGGAGGCTTAAAATGTAAGCTCCCAGGGTCTGACTTCCTGCCTTTTCTAAGCCTGGTTTTCTCATGCAGAGCCTCAGCCTGGTTTTCTCATGCAGAGCCTCAGCCTGGTTTTCTCACACATAGAGTATTTCTTTATCTGAGACTCAGTTGCTCTATGTTTACTTTTGTTCCTGCTCCATCATGCCCTGGGCACCTCTGCTTTTCACTTTCTAGTTCCAATATCATGAACACACTAAAGAGAAAGAACATTCTACTTGTCTCTTTCCAAGTTCTTTTAGGTACCATTGCTTCTGTGTTCCTTATTCTCCAAGATATGGGTACTTAATCCAAGATTATGTATGGTAAATAATAATTTTTTTTCTGACCCAGACAGACTGATGGGTCACTCTAAAATAATTCACCATGAGAGCAATCAGGCTTGTCTCTTATTTAATTAGAAAATTTAAATATGGACTGGCAAATTATAAATTAAAAAAAGAATCAGAATGAACATTAAAGGGATTTAAGATTTAGTTTATGAGAGAACCAGATTAGGAAACGTTCCCTAACTGCCACAATCATTACAAGGTGGTTGTAACTTCCCTGTTACATGGGGGCCACTATTTGCTCCAGAGGTTTTTATGGATGGTGGGTCCTGCACAGGAAGGATAAGATTTCCCAAGCAACAAACAGAAAGAATCACTTAAGGTCACAGGGCATTAGAGAGTAATATTTGTACAGTAATTAATTGGAACAGGCACCCCCTCCTTTAGGGTCATTACTAAAGGAGGAGAGGATACAGGTACCCAAGCCCATGTCAGTGAAGATAGGAGGTAGTGACTAATCAAATAGGTGCCACCTTTTCTCATGATTTCTTATGGGAAAGGCCTAAGAGGGTCTCTGGAGGATGCTCTGGAGAAGTTGACAAAAAGATGTTCTAAAATATCTTCTTTTATTAAGTCTTTCAGGTTGTCTACCTCCATTAATAGACATGAGCTAGCTAAGTGTGGGTATAACCGAGGGATGATCTCAGCTTTGACACTAGTAAAAGCAGATACTTCTGTCAGCCTGCTTGATCATGGGTGCTCACTGCCACATGACCATGGCTTCATAAAGTGACCTTGTATAATCAAATATTCTGTCTCTTGTCGATCTCCATTTTTAATGCAAGGCCCAGCAGATGAAAAGACTCACATGGACAAATGTATAAGAAATATTTCCAATAGAGGTTATTTAACATGTGATAAAGATGTCTATAACAAAACAGCTTATTGGATGCTCTATTCTGTCATAGCAATGAAAAAAATAACTAACACAGAGTAATGGAAATGTATAATAAATACCAAGATTTATTTAACTATATAAAATAATGAACCAGCAGGATAGAGAAAAGCCTGATTACAGTCTATTGAGAGGCTGAAGAGGACCCTCTCCAAAAAAAAAATAAAATAAAGTCCCAAGTCATTAAGTTCAGCTTTAAGAGGGTTTCCTTGGTTGATTTCTGCTGAATGTTGCAAACATCAATTTGATAATATTTTGTTTGTCCCTGCTGCTTCTCTCTATAGTAATCATTCAAAACATATCATTCAAATCATTCTAAACTACTAAAAATATAAATATTTTTTATCCTTTCATGTTTTCTATAAGGTTTACTTGGGAACTTATAAAGCCCCAATGAGTATGTAGGTAATATTAATTACATTAATACATAATATTAATTACAGTAATATGTAATATTAATTACATTATCATTGGATTCTCACCTAGAATCCAGACACTCTCCCCAGCCAGTTGCATGCAATTCTGCCATAAGGCCATGGGGAAGCCAACATCCATACTGGATAATGACTTTCCAGTCCAACTGCTCTCAAATCAAACATGCATCTGTCAATCACCTTTAATCCATGCTCTGTGAGTAAGCTCAATAAATTGATTGGTTCCCAAGTGTCGTTGTTCAATGTCTTTGAGTCACGTGTTACTGCATTCCACCCGTTGTTCTTCCCTTCTTGGCCCAGCTCTAGAACTGTCCCCTGCCTGCAGGCTGACAGTCTCTAGGCTTCTCTCTCAAAAGAAGGGGGGAGGGAAAACCACAGGAGATCACCCATGGGAAAGTAACAGACTCACACACATGGAGAGCCAAGAGGATAGTAACTCCTTTTATTTTCTGTCAGTGAGGTCTAGTCTATATATTAAAGGCTACTGTGCTCTGGGCAAGGAAGTGGGGGGTAGGTGGAAGGGAAAGACGAGCCACCTTGGCTATAATCAGGGGGCTGCAGAGCTCTGGTTTGTGCAACAAGTAACTAGAGGTGGGGCATTATGCTCAATGCCTCAAGGGAAGGGGCCATCTGGTTCTGGAACTTTGCAGAGATTAGGTGAAGCAAGAAACATTGTAATATCCTGAACCTTCCTGCTATAGATAACTCACAGAGGCAACTGAATGCATACAGAGATATCAGATAACTGGAGATCTTCTTTCCTCAAGCCACACACAAAGTTTCATTCCCACAACCCCTCCTTTTTTATTATTATTAAAATGGAGCAGTAATGTCAAAGTCCTCCAGGGGGAACCCTGGGATGGCCTGGTATTGGACTAAAACAGTCTTGGCCGTGACCTCAGTGAGTGTATTGATTCGGTTTTTGATGAACCAGAGGACACAGGGTGCGATAGTCAGGAGGACTCTTAGGGTGAAAATGGGTGAGGGAAGTGACCAGGTAGTCAGGTGAACCAGAGGACACAGGGTGCGATAGTCAGAAGGACTCTTAGGGTGAAAATGGGTCCCAGTAAGGGAAGTGACCAGGTAGTCAGGGAAAACCATGGGACAAAAATTTATGGGGAGTACTTTGTGTGGAGTTCTTTTCTGAGGTCCTTTAGGGTTTTAACATTTTGCTCAACAATACCAGACTCATTTATGTAAAAGCAGCATTCCTCCACCAGGAATGCTGTTTTTACGCAGGTTCCCCCATTTTCTGCAGTTAACAAGTCCAGAGCTCGCCGGTTTTGCATCACCATCTCGGCCAGAGAAGTTATCTGTCTCTGGAGCGATTCAAGGCTATTCACTGTGGACGCCATTGCCTCATCAAGCTTATTTTGGAAGTCCGCTTCCATGCTATAAACCCTTCCTAGGGCTCTGCCCACAGTTCCCATCGCTGCTGTAGAGAGAACGATGCCTAGGCTGACCAGAAGCGGGATGAATATGTCTCTCTTTTGATGGTCCAGGTCTGGTCACAGAATCCAAGCAACTTCCTCCTTCTCATAAAGGAAAAGCTGGGGAGTGATAATTATGGGCAAACAAATTCCAGAACCAGTAGCATTTGCACAGAGGGATATGGTGCCATCACACCAGAGAAAGAATGGGGATTTGACACACAGGGTCCTGTCTAGAGGAGCACTTCAGAGGCACGTGGGGTCTGGGGCTGCTGCAGCTGTCACTAAACAAATAGGAAGTGTAGTGAGTTGGTTGAAGAGAGAAATGCCATGAAACACCAGCTCTGTCTCCATGGGGGCAGATTCCTGTAAAGAGGCATTAGAAGGAATAGCAGTGAACAGAGGGCATGTAATGGATGCACAGAAAAAACATTGGGAGGCATTAGGGTGGGTGGTGTAGTTGAGGAGATCTCTGGCATTTTCAATGTACTAGGGCCATGTTACAGTGGACTGCAGCTTTCCTTCCATTTTGGATTCCTGTAACAGAATGTGGGATTGAGTGAGGATGGGCTGACGAACTAGAACAAGCTGGCGAGAGAGATGCTGATATCTGCCACAAGATACCAGGCATTGCTATAAGAGTAGAGTTTTCCCTGCACTTCAGTTCCCCAGCAGTCACTCCAGGGGTCCTGTATATTAATTTTAAACTGGTTATTTTTGGATTTGGAACAGGCTTCTTGGGCTGTGAACACTCTCCAACCTGCAAGACCAGAATCTGCCATAGCCGTAAGTATCAGCTTCCTGTAAACACTGTCCTTTGTTAAGATGGGCAAAGCAGATAAAGGGTGCCTGAGAGGTAGTGGTGGAATTGGGAAACACAGTGATCATTATTGCCTTTCTGCAGCCTTGCAAAGGACAGTTGCTGGTTTCAATTACCTGATTTCTTCCTTCCCAAGTTTCTCTGACAAATAACTGCTGGACATAGATCCAAGTCAGAGGTCTGCCCGCAGGCTGGGCAGAGGCAGTGTTAGCGTGAACTATTATCAGAGCAGATAAAAGGATGGCAGACAGAGTGCAGAGGGGGGAACATATGGATTTTGCAGAAGTGAGGAGTTGGTCAAGTTTCTTCCATGTTATGTTAGTTGGGTTCTGGGAGTGCTTCTTCCTCTTTCTCCTCTTCTTTCCACCCACAAGTGACAAGCATGCCATGTTTTTGGTCAGTGGGGATGAACTTGACATTTCTGGCTGAAATTCAAATGGGTCTTGGACAATCCTGTGGGAAGATGCAAGCAAAGCCTCTCCCAGTTGTTAACAGTGGATAAGGTCCTTTCCAACGACTGTCTAGGGGGTCTTTCCATCTGACAAGTATTTGAGGAACAGTGCTTGGTGTCTGCCAATGTTTGACTATGGCTGGACATTTTGAATCTCTGTAAATATTAAAGAGGTTTAGAGTTGCTGATGCCATGGCCAGCTGGATGTTAGGAGGGTATTTCCCCGCCTTTTGTTTTAATAACTAATTTTTTAGGACCTGATGGGTCTGTTATATGATGCCTTGTCCCTATGGGTTATGAGAGATACCTGTATGATGTGCAATATTCCATAATTGACAAAATGATTTAAAGCAAGAGCTAGCAAATGCTGGCCCGTTGTCCATTTTAATCTGCTTGGGAATGCCCATGGTAGCAAAAGTAGAAAGGAGGTGGACAGTGAGGCCCTTGACTCTCTCTCCTGTGTGGGCAGTAGCCCAAATAAATTTGGAATAAGTGTCCATGGTGACAAAGACATACTTTTGTTTTCCAAAGGAAGCTATGCGTATAATGTCAGTTTGTCAGAGAGCATTGGCTTTCAATCCCCTGGGGCTAATCACCAAAACTTGTAGCAAAGGTGTTTTCATTAGAGCAGAACAGGAGGAACAAATTCTAAGGATTCACTGAAGATGGGTGGAGGGACTATAAGGAAAGCGAGCTTGAAGGCCCTTTAAGTTAACATGGGTGATGGAGTGGATTTTTTCTGCTTCAGAGAGGGACAGGACATAGATCCCTGTAGAGGAGACTCTTCAAGAGAGTTGCCTTCAGAGAATGGCCCTGGTAGGAGGCTGTGGGCACAGATGTGCTGTATGAAGAGAGGGTGGCTCCTATTCTGTAAGAGGGATGAAACAGCAGTGAGAAGGGGGGAGAGGGGATTTTTGTCTAATCAGACGAAGGATTTGGATAGCCAGGGCAGCAGATTGATCACATAGATACTGTCTGAGAAGAGATTAAGAGGCCTGTTGGTTTATTTGAGAGCTAAATAAACAGCATAGAGTTCTCTGTCCTGTGAGGAATGTTCAGGGAGTGGGTGAAACAGGATCTGAGGGGCTTGGTCCAGGTTGTCATAAATGATGGCTGCAGCCCCTTGCTTCCCTCCATCTGGGAAAACAGATGCAGCCTGCCTTATAGGCACATCTTGGAAAAGATGGAGAGGAAGCCAATTTAACAATGGGGGAGCAGAGACCCACCTGTCATTAGGGTAGTGATTTTCTATCCTGGAAATCTCATGAAGCTTACAGCTATATGAACATGATTTCGCATCAGCCACTGGATATCCATGAGGGAGAAGGGTGTCACTACGACAGCAGGTTCCTTCCCCAGTGTTTGCAGGGAATGTTCCCTCACATTTCTTATCATAGTGGCTAAAGAATCCATTTCAGTTAACAGTCAGGGAGTTCCCCCTATGGGTGTGTGCAGCCACTCTAGTACTCCTGTGGATTGGTAAAGGGCCCCTATGAGCGAGCGTGGAGGTGGTGTTAAAAATAAGCAATTGTACAGGAAGGGAGGGTGTAAAACATGCTAAAGCCATGCTCTGGAAAGCTCGGTTGACTTCAGCTAGAGCTTCTGAGGCTTCTGCTGTGAGCTTTTGCTTGGAAGCTGGGTTCCTGTCACCTCGCAGAAGATCAAAGAGCGGCTGTAGCATTGTTGTGGGGATCAACAGCCATAGGCGGAGCCAGTTAAGATTTCCTAGGAAGGACTGAAGGGATGATAGTGTGAGTGTGGGAGGAAGGGAGAGTACAGGTTTGAGTGGCCTCACTGCTGTGAGAGAAATTTCAGTGCCTAGGAAATGAATTGGGGGAATCTTTGAACCTTAGCAAGGGCTATTTTAAATCCAAAAGCTTCTAAGGATGGTACAAGCCTATCCTTTAAAGTTGCAGTGTCAGTTGATAATTTGTCCCAAACTAAAACATCGTCCATATAATGGAAGACTTGCAGACCTTGTTCCATGTGGGGCTTAAGAGCTGCTGCTACTGCCTCTTGGAAGAGCATTGGGCTGCTGACCATGCCTTGTGGCAGGACAGTCCACTCGTAACGAGTTGCTGGATCTGAGTTGTTAATTGCAGGGACTGAGAAAGCAAACTTCTTGTCATCTTCAGCATGGAGGGGAATTGAAAAGAAACAGTCTTTGATATCTAAGGCTAGCAGAGGGGTGTTAGCTGAGACCCCTTTGCGGAGACCCCCATACATGCATAGTTCTGTTAATGGCTCACAGGTCTTGTAAGAGACACCAACCTCCTGTTGCCTTTTTTCATGATAAACACAGGGGTGGTCCAGGGACTGTGAGATGGATGAATGTGTCCCAATGAAAACTGCTCCTTGACTAAGTCTTGGAGAGCTTGTAACTTCTCCCCTGGTAAGGGCCACTGCTCAATCCAGATTGGATCATCTGACTTCTAGTCCAGATGAGGAGGAACATATTCTGCAGTGACCCTCAGGATTGGGAGTGCTTCTTGCTGAGACAATGGAGGCATTTTTCCCCTAGTTAAATGGCCTGTATGGGCATAGTTGGTCATATTCAGAGTGGCAATAACCACATCCAAAGCCTCCAAAATATCTCACCCTAGTAGATTGATATTAGTGGGTGCTATTAATGGGCGAATTTGACCATGTTTCCATCAGGGTCCTCATAAGTATAAACATTTTTAGTTATGTAGGACTGTAAGGGCCCTTCTATTCCTAGAAGTTTAGGTCCTGAGCAAGGCCCAGTCAGGGTGTATTTCTTGCTGTTTATAATGGTTCTGTCTGCCCCTGTATCTATCAAACATTTAAAAGCCCTCCCCCAAATTTTAATTATCAATGCAGGATATGAGCCTTCTGAAATAGGTGCTGCCAGAGGGTGTGCACTGACTCATTTTCCCCTGGGCTAGGGGCTGTCCGCCTAGGAGTTTAAAGGTGGCAATTTTTTGCCATCTTTTATTATAGTTTGAGTGACAATCTTTCCTCCAATGATATCCTTTTTTACACTGGGGGCAGAGAATGCATGGGGGTGTTCAGAAGGCCCTCTGGGAGAGACTGGTGCTTTCAAGCACTGTCTTTTCCAATGACCTCTGCCTCCACAGTTAAAACATTTCTCATTTTTGGTGAGAGCAGCTGCAAAGGCTTGAGCTAGATAATTAGCTTTGTGGGAGGCTGTGCCCACGTCCTGAGCTGCCACTATCCATCTGTCATAATGGTCATCTTATAAGCCCTGGCATGCCTGCTTGCATTCCAAATTCATTCCTTCCCAAACAATATCTCTCTGGATACAGAGTTGGGGATCTTTCTCTCTAGGCTGCTTTTGGTTCTTAAGATAAAGTCAGAGGGGCTGGAGAGATGGTCTAGTGGTTAACAGCAGTTAAAAGCACCGAATGCTCTTGCAGAAGACCCAGATTAGATCACAGGCAGCTACATGGTGGCTGAGAACTGTCTTTGACTCCAATTCTAGGGGAATCTGACACCCTCTTCTGCCTCCACAGCATTGCATGACATAGGTGCACAGACCTACATGCAGACAGTACATTCATATGCATAAAAAAATAAATTAAAAAATTCAAAAAAGATAAAGTCAAACAGGGGTTCCTCAGGTTTTTGCCTGGAAATAATAAGGAGGAACTGGCCTGGGATTCAGTGGGTGGGGTAATTCAATACCAAGCCTGTAGGGTGCAAAAGCAGACCTAGTCAAAGTACCCTGGGGCCAGTCCAGCCTGCTGCATCCCTGTGCTGAAATCTCCTTCTCCAAAGAGCTGCTCATAATCCCAGTCTATTTTAGGCTGCCCTTGACTTCTCTGAACCTGTTGGAGACATTTGTCTCTGTACAGTGCTTCGCATTGTAAGAATAGCAGACCTGGAAGTGAAGATCTACAGATATCTCTCCAATCCTGGGGAGTGTTAAGAGAAGCACAAAAGCTGTGGAGAATGGACTTTGTCCATGGTGCCTGGACACCATCCTCTCTGACTGCTTGCCTGAGTTCTTTCAACTCACTTGCCTGGTATGGGTACCAGTTTAGAGGACAACCCCAAGTTGGAGCTATATTAATGGGGAACACCTGTAATTGAAGATCTAGGTTGTCCCAAATCTGGCAGAGTTTTTCTGTAGCAGAGAGGAAAGAAGTTGAAAATGAAGGTGCTCCTAGCCCCTTGAGAGGAAGTAGCTGATAATTAGGGGAAAAGTTAAGGTTAGCTACTTGGATATTTTGATTATCCTGTTCTATTTTTACTGGGTCTGGAGCTTGGGGGCTTTCAGAGGGAATTTTATTGGGGCTCTCGAGGGGAGTCTTAGCAGGTTCTTGGGAGGAGGGGGTCTGCAATTTAATTTTGTTGTTTTCTTTTCCTGGTGTGGTTTGGTGAGAAGGCCCTAAGCATTGTCTCACTGTGGCTAACAGTGGCAAGAATGTGAGAGATGCTAGAGCATTTTCTCACTGTCTAGCATTCTGTGCCACACGTGTCCAGGATTCTGAATTCCATAAGTCTTCAGGGGATATCCACAGGGCGATATTAAGAGTCTCACTCCAAAAGGAGGCAGCTTCCCACATGGAAATTTTAACTCCTCAACTCCTGAGGATCGTTTTTATTTTTGTAGTCTGTAGGTCTTTTTGGTGTGTCTGTTTGTTACCCATGATGAAGAGGGATAGGAAATGCTAGTGGTTAGGTAAAGAGACAGTTCAAAAGACTAATCTTACAGGAAGAGAGAATTCCATGGAGATGTACCAAGCTGGCCATGTAGAGGACAGAGACTTATAAAGAGAGATAGGAAATGCTAGTGGTTAGGGAAAGGGACAGTTCAAAAGACTGATCACATGGGAAGAGAGAATTTCACTGAGATGTGCCAAGCTGGCCGTAACCTCCTTAATTAGGTGGGGGGGGAGTATCTCCCTGTCTCTACGATAAAACCCTCTGAGACTTTCCCTCACATGGGAGAAAACAAGGGCTAAGAGAGAGTCTGAGGAATACCTTGTTTCCTTCTTCCTTTGGTGGAAAGTTGAGCCCCATATTGTCGGTGCCAGTTGTCATTGTTCAATGTCTTTGAACAATGTGTGACCGCATTCCACACGTTGTTCTTCCCTTCTTGGCCCAGCTCCAGGACTGTCCCCTGCCTGCAGGCTAACAGTCTCTAGGCTTTGCTCTTGAAAGAAGCGGGGCGGGGGGGACCACAGGAGATCACCCATGAGAAAGGAACAGACTCACACACGTGGAGAGCCAGGAGGATAGTAACTCCATTTATTTTCTGTCAGTGAGTTCTATATATTGGAGGCTACTGTGCTCTGGGCAAGGAAGTGGGGAGCAGAAGGAAGGGAGGGGCAAGCCACCTTGGCTCTAATCAGGGTGCTACAGAGCTACGGTTTGTGCAACAGGTAACTAGAGGTGCGACATTATGCTCAATGCCTCAAGGGAAGGGGCCATCCAGTTCTGGAACTTTGCAGAGATTAGGTGAACCTTCCTGCTATAGATAACTCACAGAGGCAACTGAATGCATACAGAGATATCAGATAACCGAGATCTTCTGGGACAGGTCTTACAAGTTCTTGCCTCAAGCCACACACAAAGTTTCATTCCCACACCCAAAGATGAATTTTAGTGTAATCAAACATTGGTTTGACACTAGAACCTTAGGAAGGGGATAAACATTGCTTAGTACTCCCAAAAGAAAATTCTCAGACAGCAAAATTAATTGTTAATGTTATTATGTCTCATGGCAGTAATAAAGTAAATGAGAAGGTGAAAGAAGATGTTAAAAGGGTATAAAAATGGAGATGCTAAGATTAAGATGGCTGGATGGTTGCAGAATAGAAAAAAATGAGAAAGTCTGTGCAAATGATAAAGGTCTTAGTAGGCTTCTGCAGATATATGGAAGATAAGACTTAGAGATAATCTATAGATAACATAATATATAATAAGAAGGTTGGGAGATAGACGGCTCACCTGTTAAGAGCACTGGATGTTCTTACAGAAGACCTGGGTTCAAATCCCAGCATCTACATGGCATCTAATAACTATCCATAACTCCAGTCCAAGGAATCCAATGCCTGTTTCTGTCCTCCATGGGCATTGCACAACACAGGTGCATTTATATTCATGTAGCCATAATAGTCATACACATCAAATAAAAATTAAAAATTTAAAAATATATCTAAGGTCAAATTTCAGTCAACAAAATATATGTCTAGTCAAGGTTTATTTAAGAGTGGTTTTTTTGGCTCAAGTTTTATGTATCATACAGTAATTAAAAGTACTAGCTTGATATAAATAACCTTCTTGGGTTTTTAATAACTGAACTTGAAGGCTAAACTAATACAGTCAGAGAAACTTAAGGGTTTTTTTTTTCCCTTGCTCTCCAAGGTCAACCAAGTCCCAGGGGACTGTGGGGTGTCTCTTGAAATGCTCTGTAACTGTGGTGAGTCGCCTATTTTCTTCTTCAGGGAGGGCACAGAGATCCCAGCAGATGGACTTGAACCACTGTCCAGTCTACAAAGGGGAGTCGAGACAAAGAAAAGTTCCTCTATGCTTCTGAATGAGGCCATGGTGACCTATCCTCACATGGGATGGAACAACTGATGTAAGGAAAACTTAAGGAGCCTAAGGCTCCTCCCAAGCCCAAGTGACCCCTGAGATCCTCAACTGAATTTGAAAAAAGAGAGAGAAGTGGTTAATTTGGGCCAACTGTATACACCAAAAAGAAAAGTATAACCAAAAATTAAAGGGATCAGTATGATTGGGGCTGGAGAGATGACCTAGTGGCTGAGAGCACCGACCGCCTTGCAGAGGACCCGGTTTCGATCCCCAGCACCCACATGGTGGCCGAGAACCGTCTGAAACTCCAATTCCAGGAGAACTCCAGTTTCAGGGGAATCCGACACCCTCTTCTGACCTCCGCAGCGTTGCACAACACGGGTGCACAGACCTGCATGCAGACAGTATATTCATACACATACAGAAAAAAATTTAAAAAAAAACATTCATACACATAAAAATAATAAATAAAAAAATTAAAAAAAAAAAAGAGTCAAGGATTCCAGGATCTCCCAAGACCACCTGAAGCACAGGGAAGAGCTGGGTGCTTCAGCCAGGCAGATTGTTTGATTGGATTTCCTTGTCTTTGTTGATCTTTGGCCCAATTGGCTGGTGTGGCTGTGGGGGTGGAGTTATCCTCCCATCTGGTATTAAAGGTGGGTTTGTGTGAGTCTTAAAATCCGGGATCTCCCAAGACCACCTGAAGAAAAGGTACCTCAGGCTAAAGAGCACCCCACTCACCAACTGGGATTACCAAAGGAATGATTGTCCAAGTGGATTCTTGGAGAACCTTCAGAAAGAAAGAAGAGTGAGTTAGACTTCCAATACAAATCCTAGAGCTTAGAGAAAGTCAACACTCCATAAGCAATGTGTAAGAAGAAAAACAAAATCAATCAAACAACGAAGGCAACAAAGGCAGGCCTTCACCAGTGAAGAGCAGTTGAGAGTCACAGTGGAATACAGGCAGGGAGAAGCCCATGCCAGGGAAACAAAGAAGAGACAACATGGAAAGGTGCAGGGACAATTACACACCAAGCTCTGCCAACCTGGTGGAAGATTCCTACAGTGGGGATCCCCATGGGGATGGCCCCAGGACCAAAGATATTAGAAATACAATCATGAACATACTTAAAGATTACAAGATTATAAAGAGCAAGATCAAAGAATTAAGAAAAGAGAATGAAGAACTCAGGAAGGACCTAGAGAAAGATGACAAACTTCAGAAAAAAGTGGAAACACTGAAAGACCCCAAGTTGAAAAATATTAATGGAAACCAACCAGTGAAGCAAGAGCTACAGGAAGAGATTGAGAAAGCGCCAAAAGGAAGTGGAAATACTAAAGAAATCAGAACCAAAATGAAAAAAGGAAATGA
>VZQC01009175.1:2477472-2498402 GCA_009823505.1 Rhizomys pruinosus | reverse complement strand
AGTTTAGGCTGTGCCCTCCTAATCCTGACCTCTGAGTTGAGGCTGTACCCTCCCAATCCTGACCTGTGAGTTGAGGCTGTGCCCTCCCAATCCTGACCTCTGAGTTGAGGCTGTACCCTCCCAATCCTGACCTCTGAGTTTAGGCTGTGCCCTCCTAATCCTGACCTCTGAGTTGAGGCTGTACCCTCCCAATCCTGACCTGTGAGTTGAGGCTGTGCCCTCCCAATCCTGACCTCTGAGTTAAGGCTGTACCCTCCCAATCCTGACCTGTGAGTCGAGGCTGTGCCCTCCCAATCCTGACCTCGGAGTCGAGGCTGTACCCTCCTAATCCTGACCTCTTAGTTGAGGCTGTGCCCTCCCAATCCTGACCTCTGAGTCGAGGCTGTGCCCTCCCAATCCTGACCTCTGAGTCAAGGCTGTGCCCTCCTAATCCTGACCTCTGAGTTGAGGCTGTACCCTCCCAATCCTGACCTCTGAGTCGAGGCTGCGCCCTCCTAATCCTGACCTAGGGTGCAATCCTGGCCACTCCAAATTAAAAAGCCAATTCAGCTAATTGGGATTTAAAAAAGAAAAGAGAAGAAAGGGTAATTTGTAAAGTAATTTGTCTTTTTTTCATGATGTGGATATGTATATTCAATTTTCTGCATAAAAAGTAGGAGGGGTTATTTCTGTATTCCATTAGAGTCCCATAAGTGTTGTCTCTTTGGGGCAGTGATTGTGAGAGTTGAGCTTCCTTCTTAATCCCATTAATCAAGAGTGCAGTGGGAACTGAAGGCGGCATGACACTGATGTTGGATACACTGAATGAGGTAGTACCATTACCAGCAAAAGAACAATGATAGACCTGAGCTTATTAGGCACGGCACTCAGGCAGAAGCAGGTGGATAGCTATGAGTCTGAGACAGGCCTGATCAACATGGCAAGTTCCAGGCTAGCCAGGCCTACATACTGGGACACTGTTTCAAAAGATAATGATAGAAAATGTTTTAAAATTAATTTTGGTGGGTTCTCTTTGTAATGAAGTGGGGAAATCCTTTGTTATATACACAAAGTTGTATATTCCTTTTATTTTATATTTCTTGGTATTTGAAGCTTTTCTCCTTCCTTCCTAATATCCACTCTAAAAGAGTCCATGTGCGGGCTGGAGAGATGGCCTAGCGGTTAAGAGCGCCGACCACTCTTACAGAGGACCCGGGTTCAATCCCCAGCACCCACATGGCGGCCGAGAACCGTCTGAAACTCCAATTCCAGGAGAACTCCAGTTCCAGGGGAATCCGACACCCTCTTCTGACCTCCGCGGCATTGCACGACACGGGTGCACAGACCTGCATGCAGACAGTACATTCATACACATACAGAAATAAATAAAAAAAAATTTGGAAAAAAAAAAAAAAGAGTCCATGTGCTTTATAATTTATTTCATATAAGATGGTTTATCCATCAATAAATATACATTTTTCTTGCAAGTTCACTCACTCAAGTGTTTACCATATACTAGAATCAAGTTGTCAAGGAATGGGAAATTGTTAAAGATGGCACACATGGGCCCCCTCTGCAGGGATTTGTCTTACTGTAGAGATTGTGGCCTGTTCATCCCTGTTTCTATTTGAACACTAATTAGTTCTAAATTAGGCAGAAGCCCTGGATTAGAGGGCTCTGTTACAATCACTTTCACTTTCATCCAAGATTTCCAGGTTCTGGTCCAAGGTTGGCCCTTTGGCCAGCTTCCCCCATGCGTGGGGGCTCCTCTTATGGCAATTTCAAATTTCCTACCAAGCAGGTTCCAGCTTTCATATGAGTGAACCAATCAACCAGATGCATCCTGCCCTGTCCAACCCTAAGGGAGAAGGGGACCAGTCCTGTCCTACCTCCTGCCCTACAGAATATAAAAGCCCCGAGTCTCCAGGGAGAGAGATGGCGCTCCAGCTCTGGATCCGCTCCCCTTACAGGTAGTCTGTCTCTCTGCCATGTGGAATGTTGCTTATGCTTTAATAAGCTTTGTATTATGATTGCAAACTTCTCTCTGTAATTCCTTCCCTGGAGAAGAAAAGGACCCAAGAACCTAGGCGACATTACTTTGATTTTTAAATCTTCTCAGAATCTCCTCTTCCTTCATCACATTGTGTTCTGTTTTCATATATAAACGGTAACAGCCCTGACTTTATGATATACAAACGCGTAAACACAATGAAGCGCTGGTCAAAGCATAAAGAAGAGTTCCTAACGGGGTCCCGCCAAAGCGAAGCTGCCCCCAGTTACAGATACCGATGCCCATTCCCACTCCCTGTGCTTCCTGAGACTCTGGCACCCAGGTCTCCAGGTGTGGGAGTAACCGACCGCCTCGCCTTGCCCCTGTCCTCCTCAGGACCCATTGTGTTCAGAAAGCGAACCTTTGATTCTGCTGCCCCCTGCCACCTCTTGAAAGCCAAAGAGCTAGTGCCAGGCATAGGCCTTAGAAAGAACAGACTGTGGCCGCTGAACCTCCAGCATTCTGGGTTGTTCCTTCTGAGTAGGAAATTTTCATATTTTACTGTACTGCTTCTGTCAGCAGGGAAAGCATTTGTAGGTTACTGAATTTATGAACTGTATATGCTGAGGCAGGATAGAGCACTGTTAACAATAGCTCCAGGCCTTTTCCCCTTCCGAGCCCTGAACCTGCAGTTTTCTAGGAATCTCACAGAAAACCCACCTACAGAAGGAAGACACACTAAACCCTCCGTTCTGCCCTAGTGGCTCCTGGTTTAAGTTTCAGATTATAATTCCTTCCCAAACATCTCTGGAACCACCTCACAGATCACTCTTATCAAAACAAAGGGAACAAGAAGTTTCTTGGGCTGGGCATGGTGGTGCACACCTTTAATCCCAGCACTCCCCAAACAGAGATCAGATTGAAGTCAGCCTGGTCTACATAAAGAATTCCAGGCCAGCTGAGGCTACAAGGAGACCTTATCTCAAAAAGACCAAAAGAAAACAAAAAGGTTTTTAAACAACATTTTGAGATATAAGTTGAGAGCCACCAAAATTGTATACAATGTTAAGAGAATCAGTTGCTTACTTTTTGTTTGAGGAGTCTGTCCTCACACTTGGGTATATTTTTCCTTCCCCTCTTATTCCCTTGGGAAACACACACACACACACACACACACACACACACACACACAGGCTTGGATATGTCTTGTTTCTTCTGCGTGTGAAGGCCCCAGGCAGGGTCATTCAGCAGCCTGGAACTCACCAAGTAGGCTAGACTGGCTGGCCACGGGGCTCCGGGATTCCACCTGCCTGGGCCTAACCAGTGCTGGGATCATAAGTGTGTGCCACTACACTCAGCATTTTTATGCCAGTTTGGGGAATCCTGAGGAGCTCAAATATTTGTATTGCAAAGAAAGCACTCTCTCTCCCCTCTCCTGGCCTTTCTGCCTTAAGAAGATTATACACAGTCTGCACAGTGCTAGCCAGAACAAGATTACATTTTGTTGGGTTTTTTAATTGAAACTTCTGTGTCAATTTTTTTTCTGTTAAAATATGTTGCTGTTCATGTTTTGATAATGATTAGTGGTTTTCCTTAAGTTCCACATCAGTTCTTTGAAAATCTTATTTTCGTTTCAGTACTCAAGCAACTATTTGTATTACAGAAAACAGAATTCAAATATCCCATAAATCCTCAAGAAAAATCTGCTGCTTGTACCTTCCTCCACAGACTAACCCACACGAAGATTAAGGATTAATTAATACAAAGCCGCACATGGGATGGATGAAGACTCACCTCTGAAAAATGAACCACATCACAAAATTTTAAAACTCATAAACAGATTTTAAAATGGCTATTATTCCATTCAAATGCAATGTTCATTTACATATTTTTCTATAACCATTTTTGGTAAATAAAAATCACATATACATACAGAGAAGTAATGGGAACAATTGCCACAGGAATAAAGTCCCACGATGAATGAAGTTTCATTGTTAATCATGTAGAAAAGTTAATGTGCCACTAGAAAAAGTGGAAATTCTTTCAAGGTTAAGAATTTGATTAACCTTAACAGAATTTTAAAGCCTTCAGACATTACAATCCTAGTCAATTCTGGAACTAATAACAGGCCTGTAATCCTATTGCAGGGCATTGTTTGAAAGAATTTACCAGAAGTGAGGTAGGAGCTGGGTGCTTCAGCAAGGCAGATTGTTGTTTGACTTAATCTAGTTCCTCTAGCTGTCTTTGGCTTAATTGGCTTTTGTGGCTGTGGGGGCCGAGTTATCCTCCCAGCTGGTATAAAAGGTGGGGTTGTGTGAGTCTTGAGATCGGAGATCTCCCAAGACCACCTGAACCACAGGTACAGAGCCCCCCACACACACCCCCAGCTGGGATTACAAATGCATCTGAAGGAGGCAAGCCTCTTCAACACAGTGAAGAGGCATTTGAGACTCACATTGGAATACAGGCAAGGAGAAGCCCATATGCCAGGAACATGAAGAAGAGACAACATGGGAAAGGGGCAGGATAATCCTGCATCAAGCTCTACCAACCCTGTGGAAGATTCCTACAGTGGGATCCCCATGGGGATGGCCCAGGACACATATCAGAAGCACAATTGTGAACATACTTAAAGAAGTACAAGATTATGAAGAGCAAATCAAAGAATTAAGAGAATGAAGAACTCAAGAAGGACCTAGAGAGAGAAAATGAAAAACTCCAGAAGGAAGTGGAAAAACTGAAAAGATCTGATGCTGAAAAAGATAAGGAAACCAACCAGCAAAGCAAAGAGCCACAGGAAGAGATTGAGAAGCTCCAAAAGGAAGTGGAAATACTAAAGAAATCAGAAGAGGAAATGAAAAAAGAAATCAATCAATTACCCATCCAATCAAGAGGAAAGGAATGGAAAAAGCCTCAGAAGCAGAATGGAGGAAATAGAATAATGAATATCAGACCTGGAAGATAACACAGAACAACTAAAAACCTCAAGTAAAGATTATGAAAATTTTAAAAATACACAAAAGTGGAACACCAGTAACTGTGGGACACCATGAAAAGATCAAACCTCCACATCATTGGAATAGAGGAAGGAGAAGAATCCCAAGAGAAGGGTATTGTTCAGACCTTCAACAGAATAATAGAAGAAAATTTCCCCAAACTAAAAAAAGACAAACCAATAAAAACACAAGAAGCACATAAAACTGCAAATAGACAAGATCAGAAAAGAAACTCTCCACGCCACATCATGGTTAAAATGCTAGACATCCAAAACAAAGACAAAATCCTTAAAGCCACAAGAGAAAAACAACAAGTGACCTATAAGGGGAAACCTATCAGAATTACAACTGACTTCTCAGTGAAAATTATGAAAGCAAGAAGAACGTGGAACAAAGCATTTCCAGTGTTAAAGGACAATAGATGCCAACCCAGGTTACTATACCCAGCAAAAATGTCGATTATAGTTGAAGGAGAGAGAAAAACCTTCCATGACATAAACAAGTTGAAAGAATACATGTCTGGAAAACCAACCCTTCAGAGAATACTTGAAGCAATTCAAAGGACAGAAGAAAGGAGCAACCATCCCCAGGCACCTAGAAAGAGAAATCAATAAAAGCATAACTGCAGAAGTAGAAACCTAAACCCAAACCGCAAATGGATAATAAGGCAAAAGGAAGCAACACAAACCTATCAGTCATAACCTTAAATATTAATGGACTAAATTCCCCAATCAAAAGACATAGACTGGGAGATTGGATTAGGAAACAGAATCCATCGATATGCTGTCTACAAGAAACACATCTTACCTTCAAGGACAGGCACCACCTTAAAGTGAAAGGATGGAAAAAAATATTCCAAGCAAATGGTACCAAAAAGAAAGCAGGTGTTGCTATTTTAATATCAGACAAAATAGACTTCAAAGTAAAAGAAATCAGAAGAGACAAAGAAGGCCATTACATTTTTATCAAAGGAACAATTCACCAAGAAGATTTCAAAATTATGAATGTATATGCCCCAAACTCTGGTGCACCAAAATTTATAAAGACAATTCTCCAGGACCACAAGTCACAGACTAACCCCAGTACACTCATACTAGGGGACCTCAATACCCTACCGAGCCCTTTGGACAGGTCAACAGGACAAAGAATAAACAGAGAGACATCTGAACTGAATGATATGATACACCAAATGGACCTCATAGATCTCTACCAAATATTCCACCCTAATACCAGAGAATACACTTTCTACTCAGCACCCCACGGAACATTCTCCAAAATCAACCACATACTGGGACACAGAAGAAACCTCCACAAATACAAAAGATTGAAATAATTTCATACATTCTATCAGACCACAGTGCAATAAAGCTCAACATCAACAGCAAGATAAGCCCTTCTGCCTACAAGAACACATGGAGACTAAACAACACACTCTTGAATAATGAATGGGTCAAGGAAGAAATAAAGAAAGAAATAAAAGCATTGCTGGAACTGAATGACAATGACAATACAATACAACAAAACCTTAAAAGTAGTACTAAGAGGGAAGTTTATAACCCTGCGGGTCTACATTAGAAAAACAGAAAGAGCACAAGTAAATGATCTAACACTGCAGCTAAAAGCACTTGAGAGGCAACAACAGATGAACCCTAAATGCAACAGACAGGAAGAAATAACAAAAATCAAAGCAGAAATCAATGAAATATAAACAAAGAAAACAATACAAAAAATCAATGAATCCAAAAGTTGGTTCTTTGAAAGAATAAACAAGATAGACAGACCTCTACCCCAGTTAACGAAAGGAAAGAAGGAACAACTACAAATCAATACAATCCATGATGAAAAGAGAAATATCACAAAAGGCAAGGAAAGGATCCAGAAAGTCATATGGGAATACTTCAAAAACCTATACTCTACCAATTTTGAAAACCTAGCTTAAACAGACCCATAACTTATGAAGAAATTGAAAATGTAATAAGAAAACTCCCAACTAAAAAAAGCCCAGGCCCAGACGGTTTCATGGCAGAAGTCTATGAAACATTTCAAAAAGACCTACAACCATTATTACTGAAATTGTTTAGAAGGATACAGAGGGAATTCTCCCAAATTCCTTCTATGAAAGCCAGCATCACTGTTTTACCAAAACAAGGCAGAGATACAACTAAAAAGGAGAACTATAGCCACATCTCCCTAATGAACACAGATGCCAAAATTCTAAACAGGATACTGGCAAATCACATACAGACTCACGTCAAGAAGATCATCCATCATGACCAAGTTGGATTCATACCAGAGATGCAGGGATGGTTCAACATATGAAAATCAATAAACATCACTAAGCACATAAATGGAATGAAAGACAAAAACCACACCATCATCTCAATTGATGCTGAAAAAGCCTTTGACAAAAATCCAGCATCCCTTCATGCATAAAGTCCTAGAGGGAATTGTGTTGGAGGGATCATTCCTCAATGTAATCAAAGCCATATACAGGAAACCCACAGCCAATATCATCCTAAATGGGGAAATGACAGAAACATTCCCTTTAAAGGTAGGAACTCGGCAAGGCTGCCCCCTGTCACCACTCCTCTTCAATATAGTGCTTGAAACACTTGCTAGAGCAATAAGGCAAGAAAAGGAAATTAAAGGAGTACTAATTGGAAAAGAGGAAGTCAAGCTATCCCTATTTGCTGATGATATGATTGTTTACTTAAGGGATGCTAAAAACTCCACCAGAAAACTCCTAGAAACGATTAACAGCTTCAGCAAAGTGGCAGGATACAAAATTAACCTTAAAAAATCAATGGCCTTTCTTTACACCAAGAACAAGCAACTGGAGAAAGAATTCAAAGAGACCTTCCCACTCACAATAGCCTCAAAAACAATAANATCGGGCTAATGGAGACAGTGGAGTATGAAGTCCCCTATAACAAGTGTGTTGTGATTAATCTGTGTCTTAAAGTCCTGTAGTATTGTGTTTATAAAGTTCGGTGCACCATAGTTTGGTTTTTATATATATATATTCATGATTGTAATATCTTCTTGATTAATTGTTCCTTTGATAAGTGACCCTTTTTATCTTTTCTGATTAGTTTTAGTTAGAAGTCTACTTTGATATTAAAATTGCAACTCCTGCTTGCTTCTTAGTGCCATTCGCTAGGAATATTTTTCCACCCTTTCACCTTAAGATACTATGGGTCCTTAATGGTGAGTGAATTTCTTGCAGACAACAAAAAGATGGGTTTTGTTTCTTAATCCATTCAACTAGCCTGTGTCTCTTGATTGAGGAGTACAGTTCATTGCTACTTAAAGTTATTATTGAAAGATGTATATTGGTTCCCATCATTTTAGTTTCTGTTTGCACTCTTGTTTAACTCTGCGTTTTGCAGGCATACCTTCATTTCTCTTATTTCTGTTGATGCTTAGGGGATAGTTGTTCACTTCTTCCACTCTTTGTATTGCTTCATGTATTCTCTGAAGGGCTGGTTTTCTGAACATGAATTCTTTCAACCTATTTATGTCATGGAAGATTTTTCTTTCTCCTTCAACTATAATAGATATTTTTGCAGGCTAAAGTATTCTGGGTTGGCATCTATTGTCTTTTAGAAGGCTTTTCTGGCTTTCATATTTTGTTAAAAAAAAGTCAGTTATAATTTTGATAGATTTTCATTTATATGTGATGTGTTTTTATTTTGCAGCTTTCATATTCTCTCTTTGCTCTGAATTTTCCTGTTTTTATTATGATATAGCATGGGGAGTTTCTTTTTTGGTCATGTCTAGCTGGTATTCTATGTGCTTCTTATATTTATATGGGTATGACTTTCCTTAATTTGGGGAAGTTTTCTTTTACAATCCTGCTGAAACTCTGGTAAATATTAATATTCTAATATTCTTCTACTTCTTCTATGCCTATGATGTGAAGGTTTGGTCTTTTCATGGTGTCCCACACCTCCTGAATATTCCATTCCTTTGTTGTTGTTGTTTTTAAATTTTCGTAGTATTTGCTTGAGCAGACCAATTTTTCAACTTTAGAGTCCAGTATTGATATTATATTTCTACTTCATTAATTCTGTTGCTGAGACTTTCTCCTTCTGTTTCCAGATGGTTTATTGAGTGTTTCACATTCTTCTTCATTTCAGTGTGAGTTTTCTTCTGTATTTCTATTTCTTTTGTGAATTCAATCAGTTTATCCCTACCTTCTTTTAGTTCTTTGATTTCTTGTGTGTTCTTTAAATTGTTGAATTATTTGGTCATATTATGATTGTTCTTTTAAATTCTGTTTTCTGGGCTATGTCTAACAGGTTCTAATTGTAGAACACTTCTATAGGACTGGGAGTGTTTAGTGGGGACATAGTTGGGTGTTTCATATTATTTTTTCATTGTGATTTTGGCATGTGGATTTCTTTTGTTTGTAATTCTGTTATGAAGCTTACATTTTCCTTTTTTCAGTTGAAAACTGTCTTTGTATTCTTGATGTGCCTTGGTTGTCTTCTTATTAGGTATGAAAGGCTGTTTGGTCTAGGCTTCAAGTTTTCTCTTCTGATTTTGTACTGGAGGGACCAACCAATTCCCATCCAGCTAGTCAGGAGCTCCCTCAGAGGCCCAAATTAAGTGTCGGTCAGATTTTCTCAAGTTTCTTTCTAAGGTCTTGGCTCCTACTAGCCAGGAGACACAGCACAGTTTGGGAGGCTTTGCTGGGTGGAGGTTTATTTCAGGTACTCTTGGGCAGTCTACAAAGGTATGGAACCTTGCTAAAATGAAGGGGGGTATCTAGTCATGCAACAGGGCAAGGGACTTCAGATAATTTCAAGCAGGGGTTTGGGGACAGCACAATTGGGGAGCTCTCCTTCAAGCAGAGGCCAGGCTCAGGTACTCCCAGGCATGCTGAAAATGTCTGGATCTGTGTCCAGATCTGTGTCCAAGGGCAGAGGAGTCTAGCCCTGCTTTCTTACCCAACATGGGACTATTTGCCCAGGAGTGGGACTGCCTACAGTGAGCTGGGCCCTCCCACATAAGTCAACAGTCAAGAAAATTCTCACAGACATGCTTACAGGCCAATCCAGTGGAAGCAATTTCTTAACTTAGGGTCCCTCTACCCAAATGTGTGTCAAGTTGACAAGTAAAGCCATCCAGTATGTGGGTAAGATTTTTTTTCTTTTGAATTATGGTATGGAAGGGTTATGTAATCTATTTCATTAATAGAGTTTAAAAAATTGTGTGGAAAGTTCATTAAACTCCATATCTGATTGGATAATAGCACCAAAAGATAAATATACCAGGAATACATGAATCTGAATTTATCTGGACAAAAGTCTTTACAGATGTGATTAATAAAAGTTTTAAGGTGAAAAAAAAAAAGAATTTACCAGAAGTATTTTTCTTTTTTTTTAAGGTTTTTTTTTAGAATTTTTATTTTTTTTATTATTTATTTATTTATTTATTTATTTATTTATTTATTTATATGAATGTATTGTCTGCATGGAGGTTTATGCACCCGTGTCGTGCAATGCCGCAGAGGTCAGAAGAGGGCATGGGATTCCCCTGGAACTGGAGTTCTCCCGGAATTGGAGTTACAGATGGTTCTCAGCCGCCATGTGGGTGCTGGGGATCGAACCCAGATCTTCTGCAAGAGAAGTTGGCGCTCTTAACCGCTAGGCTATCTCTCCAGCCCCAGAAGTATTTTTCTTAAAGTGGAACTGGTCCCCCAAATTATTACGTATATAGTGCCCACTGTGGGAAGACATTTAAACAATCTAATTTAACTTGATTAGTTTTGCACCTATTGCTTCCTTTCTAACAAACTGAAGAATAAGCTACAAATGTGTCCCCATAGTTTGTTGGCATCTATAATTCTGAAAATATGATAGGATCATTTTTAAACAATGCGGAATGTGTAAGTTCAGAAATTTAAGAAAAATATGACCAGAAGCACTGGAGCAAAACCAAGTAGGAAGCAAGTAGCCAGTGGTGTGCCTTACCTCTGAGAATCAATTAAGACCACAATTACACTACCTGCAGCCTTCAGTTGGCTCAGCAAGTAAGGTGCTTGCAGCCAAGCTTGATGACCTGAGTTCAATCCCCAGACTCCACATAGTGGGAGGAGATAACCAACTGCCCCAAGTTGTGCTCTGACCTCCACATGTGCACCACGGGGCACACACACACACACACACACACACACACACACACACACTAACAAAATTTAAAAAAGAAAGTAAAATCCATAGACACACCACATGAAGGAAGGAACATTGTATTTACAGTAATTCTATAAATCTTAGGGTATTCACATTCAAAAATGGAGTAGGAAAAACAGGAAAAGTGAGAGTGATCAGGTCTTTCTTAAACTGGAGGCCTCTGTGCACATGGCCGATTTTCTTCTCAACAGTTTTAATAAGGTTTCCTTTTAGATGCAATTTTCACCAGCAATCAATAGAATTTGAGTTTGAACAGAAGGCTTTATTATTGAAAATTGGCAATTTACAAGCATTTTTGATCCTTAAAGCAATATGAAAAAGAATCTAATGGATGAGAAAGCTGCCCAATATTTGCATTGTTCCCTTGCAGAATCTATAGATGGTAAATAAGCAAGAGTCCTGTCTTACGCAAATTTAAAGTGGCATTTATGTTCGTGATATATAGCAAAACAAACATGATCACACTGTAAGCTTCAGTGTGAATTTTGAAATTAAATACTTGATAGATTTCTTTTGGGTAATCCATCAAATTAATTAGAGCAAATATAGGAAATAATAGCACTATATATTAAACAGTTCTTTAAAACATATGTCCTCTGGTAAATATTTTTATATTTATTAAATTAAACATAAAACATATAAACATTCCTTCATGTACATATGAGCTGTTCAAAGAGTAGAAACACTCTTTTCAATGTAAGCATTTAAAACCTATTTAAAAGAAGGGAGCCATGTTCTAATCCAAGGCCCATGGTGTCTGCCATTCTATTCCACAGAGGTTCTTCTCAGTTTATCGGCTAATTCAGCTCTCACATCAATGTGTTTTTCCAAGTTCTGCACTTCATGTGGAAGATTGATGTCCCAAATAGACAAGCAAGACTGTATCTCTATAAGAAAACAAATGAAATTGTAGTTTTAAAATGCACTAACAAACACTTTATTTCATTCATTTGTGTTTATTCAACTTCAACCAATCTCTAAATATGCAGCTATGAAGAGTATATTAAATTCTTGCTACTTATTAAAAGATCTATTCTTGTAAAAATATTAACACATTGCAAAACAAATTATAGAATACTAAATTTCAATGAGGGTGAACATTTTATAAATAATTTCACTTACTCAAAAAAAAAGCCAGGTGTGGTGGTGCATGCCTTTAATCCCAGGAGGCAGATGCAGGTGGATCTCTGTGAGTTCAAATTTAGCCTGGTCTACAGAGTGAGCTCCAGGGCAGCTGGGACTAAAGGGAGACTCTGTCTCAAAACACCAAAAAAAAAAAAATAATAATAATAATAATAATAATAATAATAATTTCACTTACTAAAAGATATAGAGCTATTTCAAACATGGTTAAATATTGGACTTCATAGAGATATAGGTAAATTGTAAGGAAAAATACTGAATTTAGTTTAAATTTGATTATGGTGGCTGTTATCTCAACCTCTTCTGAAAAAGTTAATATTTAACACTCATACCTCTCTGAAACTTCCTTCTGAGTCTTTATGTCTGAACTGTTTATATTACGAAGCACCAGTTGAAACTGGTAAATGTGAGTCAGTGAGATGATTTAGCTGGCAAAGGCACTTGCTACCAAACCTGAAGACCTGAATTTGAACCCACAATGGAAGGACAGAACTGATGCATAAGAGTTGTCCTCTGGGCTGGAGAGATGGCCTAGCGGTTAAGAGCGCCGACCGATCTTACAGAGGACCCGGATTCGATCCCCAGCACCCACATGGCGGCTGAGAACCGTCTGAAACTCCAATTCCAGGAGAACTCCAGTTCCAGGGGAATCCGACACCCTCTTCTGACCTCTGCGGCATTGCACGACACAGGTGCACAAACCTACATGCAGACAGTACATTCATATACATACAGAAATAAATAAAATTAAAAAAAAAAAAAGAGTTGTCCTCTTACCTGCATAGAAGCACTATGCTGTGAGTGCACTTGAAGGCGCACACTCACATAGATAAATAATAAATAAATAAATAAAAAAGATAAAATGCTGATTATACTCTACATCCCACTCGGGATCAATTTAGAAAGCGCATGACAGCACCGTCACTCAGGACACACGCTCTTGGACCAGTCTTAACTGTTACCTTTCTGTTCTTCTGTATCTTCCACACTTTTCCGCTTGTACCCCAAAACCAGCATGACGTTTTTAAGGCTTCCTTTATCAAAACAAGAATGTTGAAGTTTTCTATTAAAATAATGTATTTAACTGGATTGAAGAAAGTCAGGTTGTCCAGATGTTAAAGACACAAATGTATTGAAACTGAATTCAATGCTATTCATTAGGAGATATTTCATTATAGTAAATAAAAGCCTCTCTAAGGAGACCAGCACTTTCTTAAGGAAGAAAACCTGTGACACATAATTATGTGAATCTGAGAAACCCGTTTAACATTTCTCATAACATATTTACACTTTGTTTCTCTCCCAAAGCTATAACATTAAATGAGATAAAGTCCAGGAAAGTGCTTCATTATCATAAGGCACAAGTACAAAGCATTTGGGTTAGGTTGGGTGGATGTATTTCTTTCTCACATCATTCACTAATTTCTTCGACAAATATTCATTGAAAGTCTTGTATATACTGGGACTTTGGCTAAATTCTAAGAATGAAGTAGGAACAAAAACACAGAGACTGAACAGCTCCTAAAGATTTCATTTGGGGAAAATCTCTGCCCAATGCGATGCACGTGATGCCTTCCAAACTTCAAAGAAGGAACTTAGACTTAATCATAGTCCTTGACTTTGAGCTTCAAAAAGCAAGAAGACAGACTAATTTAAGCAGAAAGAGAACAGACACGCATGTCCTTTTGGCCGGACTGAGCAATGTGAGAAGCTGGGTGCTTCCTCAGACAGAAAGAATGGGAAGAAATGTGCCAAGAAATGATGGGGCCTAGAAAGGCAAGGGAGCACCAGTAGATGGTCCATGTTTCAACTTCTACCTTTATTTTTTTTTTTATTTTTGTATGTGTATGAATGTACTGTCTGCATGCAGGTCTGTGCACCCATGTCGTGCAATGCCCCGGAGGTCAGAAGAGGGTGTCGGATTCCCCTGGAACTGAAGTTAAAGACGGTTCTCAGCTGCTATGTGGGTGCTGGGGATCGAACCCGGGTCCTCTACAAGAGCAGTTGGTGCTCTTAACCACTAGGCCATCTCTCCAGCCCCCAACTTCTACCTTTAATTTAAAATCAGTCATGCCAGGCATGGTGGCACACGCCTTTAATCCCAGCACTCAGGAGGCAGAGGCAGGCAGATCTCTGTGAGTTCATGGCCAATCTGGTCTACATAGTGAGTTCCAGACCAGCTGAGACTAAAGGGAGACCCTGTTTCAAAAATGCCAAAAAAAAAAAAAGTCATACCCCACTGCAGTGACACTGTGATTTCAGTAATTACCAACCATTCAGATCCCGAATGCACACATAACAAAGATGAGACCTCAACACAGTTAGTAGAAAACAGCTGGGAAGACAGCCCACTGAGATCTTCCACTCCAGTTGCGTGACTCTTCCCAACAATTACCAGTCATGAGAAAGATCTAAAGTTCTGTGAAGCCCTCTTGTCTATAGATGAAAAGCGGGTAAAGGAGGTGGGAGAAGCTATTGTTCTTCCTTAATTTATTCCTCACCACGGCCAAATACTTTGTGGCTCATTTGATAAAGTTATATAAACCCCACTTTTGAAGAACTTAACCCCACACTATTACTTTGTGATCTGTTTTGTATAGGTGATATAATTATTCTTTTCTAAATCAAATTAGGAATCAACAGAAGACTCTGAAAAGTTCTCTTGTGAAAAATATACTCCAAATGGCACTGTGATGTATTCACATTTAAATGGAAATAAAAATGGAAATACAAGCTTGGACAAAATTTGTAATTATCAATATTTGTAGATTGTGGAGTTCAGTGTCTATTGCTATAAAAATAAATTTATTTATAGAATAAAAATAGGACTCTTTGACAAGAGTGGGAAGCTTAGACTATGATCAAAGTAAATATTTGCTTTAGCTTACTTTATGAAAAATAAAAACACACAAATATATATATATATACATGTACATATATATTCCAATTTTGTGTTATATATAGAAGAAAAAAATACTCAAGACCCAAATTGATTGCTCAGCTGAAGTGGCCTGCACCTGTCAGACTGAGCATCTGTTCCCTCCTGTTCTTTTTTTTTTATTTTATTTTTTTATTTTTGGTCTTTTCGAGACAGGGTCTCCCTTGTAGCCCCAGCTGTCCTGGAACTCACTCTGTAGACCAGGCTGGCCTTGAACTCACAGAGATCCACTTGCCTCTGCCCCCCAAGTGCTAGGATTAAAGGTGTGTGCCACCATGCCCGGCGATTCTTTTTNAGGCAGAGGCAGGGGGATCTCTGGGTTCAAGGCTTGCCTCTGCCTCCCAAGTGCTAGGATTAAAGGTGTGTGCCACCATGCCCGGCGATTCTTTTTCTTTTTTTTTTTTTTTGGTCCCTCCTGTTCTTAAATGACCCTATTCAGAGATTACAACAGTACTATGCTTCATTTACTCTTATTAAAGAGAAATTGTCCTTTTTAAACTGATATATCTTAAAATCTTTAGAGGATATGGACAAATACAAAGGAAAGAAACTTGCCTAACTGTGCTGTGACCATGACTCTAACAGAATCACAAAAGTTGTTAATGATACGTATGACTCGGCGAGTGGAAAGATCCAGGAGTAAGGTGTGGCCTCCGCCAGTTCCGATCCAGAGGGCTGTGTTCTTCTGAAGGCAGAGCGCCTTCACTCTCCCAGAGTACGACAGCTTGTGTTTTGATTCTCTGTTTGTTTTTACTGTTACCTCCCTAGAAGCATAAAGAAAGTAAGCATTAACAGGTTGTTGGTTTTGGGTATTTTGTTTTGTTTTGTTTTGTTTTTGGTATTTTTGAAACAGGTTCTCCCTTTAGTCTCAGCTGGCCTGGAACTCACTATGTATGTAGACCAGGCTGGCTTTGAACTCAGCAATCTTCCTGCCTCTGCTTCCTGAGTGCTGGGATTAAAGGTGTCTGCCACCACACCTGGCACATTAACAGTTTTATCAACACGTTAGAGATATAACAGGTGAAGCCCGGGTATGTGGACACAGGCTCAGGAGACTCCACTTCAGTTACCAAAATCACAGGTATTCAAATTCTCTCTACAATCCACATAGCATGTGTATGAATCTTATGCATACCCTCCTGTGTACTTGAAATGATCCCTAAAATACTCATCAAACCTAATGTACTATAACTGCTATGTAAACATTTATACTGTTGTTTGGGGAAATCATGACACAGAAAGGAGTCTGCATACCTTTGTTTCAGTATGGTTTTAAACACCAGAGGCCTACTGAAGTTTGGGATGTGTAACCTGAGAAAATGGAAGCCCTGCTGCACACACTGGGCATCACTAAAACTGTACAAAGCTGGGGCTAGAGAGATGGCCTAGCGGTTGGGAGTGCCAATAGTGAGTTTACCCAATATAAAAGGAGTTCGTTTTGAAGCTTTCTATGAAGTTGAAAGTTTAAAAGGAAAATAAAATTATTTAAACTCAAAAATATTAATATAGACCATTGAATGTTTCCAAAGACAATGACTACTCTAATAATTCATGACAAAAATGAGGTGTCCAGAAATAAAAGAACACTAATAATCCCAGAACTTCAGTACTTAGGGGTCCTACCACACAGTACTGTCAACCTCTCTGAACTTGTCTCTTCAAAATCTAGATGCTAGGAAAGGGAACTGGTAGTCTCAATTTATAGATGTAATACGCCATCTAGCATGGTGCATAGAGAATAAAAGATTCATACAGTCAAATCAAAATAAAATAAAAAGCATGAAGTGACTGGGGATGGGTTTGGCAGCTGCTTCCCGGCATGGCCATAGGCCCTGTCTAGGATTTCACCCCTGTGCTCTGCCAGCACAACCCTGCTCTCCATCTGCATCTTGTTTCTCTCTCCTTAGATCACTGATCAGATCAGGAGGGTCACATCCATATTTTTCTCTTATTTTATGGCTCTCTTTTCCTTTATAATACAGTACAGAACTTGAGTTCATAATTTAATTATAAGTGATAATATTTATTTCTTATTTAAAATTTTTTATTTATGTTTTTATTTTATGTGTCTGGGTATATTGTCTGCACATATGTAAGTGCACCTACACTGTGCAATGCCAGCAGAAGCCAGAAGAGGGCAGCAGATCCCCTAGAACTGGAGTTACAGACGGTTGTCAGCTGCCATCTGGGTGCTGGGAGCTGAACTTGGATCCTCTGCAGGAGTAGCCACTGCTCTTAACCACTGACCTATCTCTCCAGCCCCAAGTTGTAAATTTAAATACTGTGTCCCAACTAGATCGTTAATCAGCAACGGATCCATGGCGCTATTTTTTTAATGTGCGAATGTTTTGCCTGCATTTATGCAAGAATATCCACACATGCAATGCCTGTTGGAAGCCAGAAAAAGGCACTGGCTTCCCTGAAACTGGAGTTAAAGTTGTTAGCAGCCCTGTGGGTGCTGGAAGGAAACCAGGGTCCTCTGGAAGATCAACCAGTGCTCCTAACCACTGAGCCATCTCTTCAGCTCCCCAGTGTGGCTATTTTTAGTGACTAGTTTTAATGACTAGTTTTTTCATTAAAGATTATTCTGTGCAATATCATAAAGAAACCATAGTGTTTAATTCCTTCTTGTCTATTTTTCCAAAATGAAATTAAAAGAATGCTAAAAGATGGTACTAACAAAAGATTAACAAATTTCTCTTTTAAAAAAAATAATTATCAGGGGCTGGAGAGATGGCCTAGTGGTTAAGAGCACGGACTGCTCTTGCAGAGGACCCGGGTTCGATCCCCAGCACCCATATGGCGGCTGAGAACCATCTTTAACTCCAGTTCCAGGGGAATCCGACACCCTCTTCTGACTTCCGTGGCATTGCACGAAACGGGTGCACAAACCTAAATGCAGACAGTACATGCATACACATAAAAATAAATAATAAAAAATTATAAATAAATAAATAAATAAATAAATAAATAAATAATTATCATTTCTGAAAGTAAGTGGTAAGTTAATTCTAGGGCTTGTTAAGAGATTCACACATGGTAATTAATGTATATGAGTGGAAGGTATATATTCATATTTTAGAGTAATATAAAATTAAAAGGAAAAAATGTGAACTCCTAAACATATACTGGCGTTAACATACAGTTTATTCCTGGAGGACATAACTCTGGTACATATATGACGTGTATATAGGAATAATTTGGAGCAATACAATTGGGAGGGAACCACAACAACATAAGGACTGGATCAAAGAATGGACTGATATAGTTAAATTCTGCCCAAAACAATAAACCTTTACAGAGAAAGACTTTAAAAAGACTGAGAGAAAGATGCAGGACATGTATGGCAGAATCCATGATCTGGGGTGGGGTGGGAGGAAGGGAAAGGGGAATGTGTCTAAATTGAACTGAAAAATGACATCTGAAATACACAAAACATAAATAAAATATTATATTAAAAAAAGAATATGAACACCCCCCCCAAAGAAAAAACAAATTCCATTTGAAGACAGGGAAAAAAAAAAAAAAGACAAGCCATAATTCCTCTCTCTGTACAACCTGACTTATAAAAACCATGGTAAATTAACTTTAAAATGAATTTACTTTAAAAAGTGCACGGAGTCTATGAGCTCACAGAGTTTTTCGGTTTTCTTGTCCCACACCTCTACCACAGGGCTGTTCTTCTTGGCAATATAGAGGGCTGTGTCTACGGCCACAGCAATGATGTTGGAATCACTGAAAGCCGCATATGAATACCTAGAAAGGAAAAAAATGAGCATCACAAATGTAGAAAGTTAACACCATTTAAAAAATAAACAAGCCAGTCTACTATCATTATTGCATATTTTCTCAAGCATTTCATGACTTTGATACTTTTTTTATTCTTGGCTAACTTATATTGTTTCCTTGATCATAAAATAAACACTACAACTCACATTTATTTCTGGGTTTAGTTTTAATTTTTGTTGTGATTCTGTATAAAATTTTATGCTGTATCTAAACATCTGGAAGAAATATAATATCTGTAAACTGGGGATGTTTAATAAAATCCTTGTTATGAATGTTTGGAAAATTAAGAATTGGACATTTATACATAGAACTCTGACAAGGCGTTAAAATAAATTGCAGTGGCATTCTCTCTAAATGTCAAAGCTAGAGACAGATTTGCATCATAAGTCAACCAAGTTATGAAGAAAAAGTTCTAGTGTTCCAAGTAATCACAAATGTTTACACAGGGATTTAGTATTTCTCCTCTTTGAAAATAAGGGAAATGTTCAGCTATTTCTCTGATAACCTAAGACATTGGCACCATACATACTGCGTAAACAGACTGGAGACCACAAGCCCCATCTGCATGGCAAGCTCCAGGCTCGCATTTGAGGCTTTGTATGTCAGCAACTCTGAGGTCATTCCTTTACCTCTGGACAGAGACCAGCCACTCCCTCTGTAGTCTTTGTTAAACATAAAAGCTTATTTATTATTGTGTCCCTCACACTAGATCATAAATGTAGTTTCTTAGAAACAAATGTCACATATTTTCCATATACCCATAATCAAAGCACTGATGCCCCTGGTATAGCAGACAATATGTTGAGGGGACACAAGGATGGATCAATGGAGCATGAACTAGCAGGATGAATGAAGAGTGCAGAAAGGCAAAATTTGCAATTGAGTCAGACAGACGATAGGAATAAAACACAGGGCTATCACAATAGTTAGTGTATGCTAGGACAGGAAGATCTTTCTCTCTATTCTTTTAATGAAGATGAAAATACATCCTCTGCCAGGAAGCCATTCTGTTTTCATTTAGGGGTGTTTGCTATACTTAATAGAAAATAGGTCTGTGAGCACAAATACTTACATAGGATTGTAGAATTTATAAAACAATTTTATGGAGATCTCCCAAGACCTCCTGAAGGGCAGGTAGGTAGATAGGAGCTGGGTGCTTCAGCAAGGCAGATTGTTGTTTAACTTAATCTAGTTAATCTAGCTCCACAGGTACAGAGCCCCCCACCCCATACACACACCCAACTGGGATTACAAAGGCATCTGAAGGAGGCAAGCAAAGCAAGCATTCAACACAGTGAAAAGGAATTTGGGACTCACATTCGAATACAGGCAAGGAGAAGCCCACATGCCAGGAACATGAAAAAGAGACAATATGGGAAAGGTGCTAGATAATCCCACTCCAAGCTATACCAACCCTGTGGAAGATTCCTACAGTGGATCCCCCTGGGGATGGCCCAGGACACAGACATCAGAAACACAATCGTGAACATACTTAAAGAAATGCAAGATTATAAAGAGCAAATCAAAGAATTAAGAAAAGAGAACGAAGAAATCAAGAAGGAAGTGGAAACACTGAAAAGTACCCATGTTGAAAAAGATAAGGAAACCAACCAGCTAAGCAAAGAGCTACAGGAAGGGATTGAGAAGCTCCAAAAGGAAGTGGAATACTAAAGAAATCAGAAGAGGAAATCAAAAAGGAAATCAAACACTCATCCAATCAAAAGGAAAGGAATGGAAAAAGCCTCAGAAGCAGAATGGAGGAAGCTGAACAAAGAATATCAGACCTGGAAGATAACACAGAACAACTAAAAACCTCAAGTAAAGATTATGAAAAATTTAAAAATACACAAAAGTGGAACAACCAGGAACTGTGGGACACTATGAAAAGATCAAACCTC